>OY728160.1:105165923-105267662 GCA_963277665.1 Viscum album | reverse complement strand
CATTATAGGATGAAGATAATATACCTAGTTTTGAATAAATGATTAGATATGTGTATTTTTAGGAGGAAATTAATAATAAATTTAATAAATTCTATTTTTACAAAGTAGAACTTATTAATTCCAATAATAGAATTTCGAAACATACTTCATATATTTATAAAATTAATTTGGAGTTAGATAAAAATTACATTTCTAAATCAACTAATGATAATAATTATTTAGTTATAAAACTTAAACAGAAAATACTTGGTCTAAAAAAATATTCTCAAATTTTATTTATGTGATGATAATTTTTATCATAAATAAAGATAGTTGAGAACTCTTTCAAATACTTTTGGTATTATTTATACATTATAAATACCAAATTATATGTCTAACTAGTTTATTCCTAAAAATATACCCCTTTGTATGAAATTTTAGGGAGGCTGAAGTTGTAATTTTTTTTAAATCATTATATTTTTTGCTTTTTATAGTGCTTATATCTAAGAAGAATTAATAGATGAGAAATATAAGAAAATTAAAAATATGTGGACTCTGAATGTTCTATTTAGAAATAATTATGAATCCTAGGAGTATGGGTACCAACTCCTATGGTATTTGTCACGACCCGCCTTCACCAAAAGGAGGGAAGGGTCAGCAGGTTGCCAGGGCCCTTCCTTCTTTAAGTTGAAGGAGAGATAATGACCCCCGAAACCCGCCTTCAATAGGTCCTGGAGTGGCGACTAGAACCAAGGGTATAGGAAATTCTCGCGAATGGAAGGCATTACCCCTTTTTATTTTATAGGATCGAAAGATAAGGAGGAGAAAACCCAACAACACCAAGGTAGAAAGAAAAGTAAATCCAAAAGTAAACCATTCCCACATGCATGTTTCAAAGTAAAAGCCACAAAGTGCAACAGGTGACTACAAGGTAAGTACCAAAAAGAAAAACAGAAACAACTGCAACTGCTCCAAAAGTCCGAGCTAGTAAGGTCCTGCGTGATCCTCGAAGTCCTCCTGGAAACCTGAAAGTAGTTTTATATACGTAGGGTGAGCATATAAGTACACTCAGTAGGGAAAGCCAACACTCTCGTGCACAAGTGGGGGAACGTACTAAAGTCCCGTGAGAAAAGAGTAAACCAAACACCTAACAAGGCAAACTATCCATCCCAGGCCTCACCAAGGCTCGCTCCCCAAATAACGCAAGTCAAGTAATATATATATAAGAGCACATCGATGTTTGGGTACCCCGCGCCACTTTCCCACTGGTTATTGAGACATCCTACGCATCAGACCAATCCCGCCATTCTCACCGCAGTCCCACTGCCACACCCGACCGCACACACCTGGGCCACAACCACACGCAGTCCCACTGCCGAATCCCGCCCGCACACACCTGGGCCACAACTGTCACATGTAACCATGCCTGCAAACACCTAGGCCAGAACAACAACCGCTACGCCCGAAGACACCTGGGCTAAAGGATCCACTTCCACACCCGAAGACACCTGGGCCTCATCCCGAAGACACTTGGGAATCCACCTGCCGCACACACCTGGCCAACCACCACAACACCCTGCCCGATGGTTCTTGGGCTAATAATGGACTTCAGGCCATCACAGCCTGCCCGAAGGTACTTGGGCTATCCGGGAAAGGGAGCAGAAAAGGATCTAATAACCAGCCACTAAGTATAGTGTTGGGAAAAAACACCCTTCCCCCATAAATGGGGGTGTTCGGCACTAAGTTCTCAACTTGGGTGGGGCGCGAATAAGAAACACAAAGCTACAAGTATAGATATAGGTAACAACCACTCACCCAAAACTTAGGCTTTCCTAGCCAACCTACAGAACACAACACCACTGAGTCTGAGTCACAATTCACAACCCTTGCCCACAAAACCATTTGTCACATTCTTGTTTCACGTTCAGTCAAAATGTTCAGTTAATTTTAAGCACTACTGGGCAACTACCATAAGCATAACCAAGGAAAGCGTCAAAAGCATAGATCAACCAAAACACTCACACCCGGTTCTGCCAACAGAGGATCTCTCCCCAATTTGTGATAAAAACTCACAACCACTGAAACCATGCCAACAGGAGATCCCATCCCCCAAATTCACACAGCCACCAAGAGTATAAAAAGAATAGGGGATCCCATCCCCTCCCACATTTCCAGCAAACGGCCCGAAGGGAAAACAACCAACTACCACTACCAACACAAGTCAGGGATTTTCAGATTTAAAGGATTTAACACACTCCATGATTTCAAATTTCCGTGTGTTCTAACCGGGAGTTATCACAGAAGGGTTGATCCTAGTGCTTTCAACTTATTCAGCCGGATACACGTGATTAACCAATTTCACAGCAGGAGTTCACAATTTCAGCAACCCATTTAAAACATCACGAGGGGATTCAAGTGCACACACACGACCACCAACGGCCTCAATTTTCAGAAAACATAAACCAGTACAACAAAAGGGATGATCACAAGATAAAGCATAAACAATGATCACAACCCCTTCCCCTTCTTTCTTTAGAACTTCGTTTATTATCTTCATTAGGGTTCGGTTCAACCGATTCCGTAAGAACAAAAATAACGCCCACCCCGCATGATACACAAAAGTGAGAGACGAAAGAAATTCCCTACCTGTTGATAGTTGATCGACGTTTAGGCCGGGGGCGCGGAACTTTACGGATAACGACGTGGCGGTCCCGATGCACCAGAAGAGCCACGATCGAAGAAGGGGGGAAACCACGGCCTAACCATTAATTTATATGAGCCGGGAACGGTTGAGATAAAAACGCCGAACCACGTAAGACGTGGAAGTCGTGGGTTGACCACGCGGCTTGACTCATCATTAATGGTGCTGAGTGGTTTAAACCGACTCATGAGCCGATTTAGTATTTAATTAAGCTTTTGTGCGCGTTCATGGAACAACTTGGCAAGGCCGGGTGACGTCGGCCGGTTCCGCCGATCCGTCACACCGATCGGTTGCACCGATCGGTCTCACCGATCGGTCGCACCGATCGGTCTCACCGATCGGTCTCAACGATCGGTCTCAACGATCGGTCTCAACGATCGGTCTCACCGATCGGTCTCACCGATCGGTCGCACCGATCGGTCTCACCGATCGGTCTCACTGATCGGTCTCACCGATCCGTACCCTTTAAGGATCCGGATTTTGGCAAAGGAAGGGACCAAGGGGGGGTGGGGGGTCTGGGTCATCACATCAGATACCTCTTAAACGATTCTCGTCCTCGAGAATCACAACAAACCAGAAGGAAGGAGAGGGTCCGAACAACCATCTTCGAAAGATACCTCTTAGGAGTGAACCTCTGCTAACTAAAAACACTCTCCTGACAAGAACTAAGAAACATACCACGCCAAACAGCCCGGTCATGCGGGCTTGGGGGGTTCCCCCCCCTGTCAAGATATTATCCACTTTGGGCGGCACTGACTCGCCCGCACGGGTTCAATCGCATCCACCTTAATGCGTCTTGATTAGGGGTCGGGTTCCCTCTTCCCTTTAGCCGGGGCTTTTCACACACAACAGAGGAAAGGAACTAGTACATTCATAGCCAAAAAGGTCAAACGTTCTACCACAGCAGGTACAATAGGAACAAGGCTCAAAACAACTCGGGGTATTGGGCACGCATCTGTGCTTCCCTTTCCCACGTACTCTCCTAGAGCCCTCCATGTCTCCACAACACACGAACCAAGGGAATAGCTCGCCCACGAAGCACCTTCTCCTTGCGATCCTCGATCATCACTGGGTTTTCCACAATGGTTGCGTCGTCCTCGATGTACAGTTCACCCCAATCAAGGACGTGTGAATCATCATGCAGATATCGACAGAGTTGGGATACATGAAAGACATCATGTATCCTTAGCAGCGGCGGAGGTAACGCTAGCTGATAAGCCACTTCGCCGACCCGCCGTAACACTTCGAAGGGTCCGACGAATCTGGGGGAAAGCGTACCCCCCTTGCCGAACCTCCATTGTCCACGCCTCGGGGAGACCTTCAAGAACACGTGGTCTCCAACCTCAAACTCCAAGGGCCTTCTCCTGGTATCAGCATACAACTTCTGTCGATCCTGGGCCACCTTCATCCTTTCCCGTATGAGCTAAATCTTCTCTGTCGTGTTCTGAACTACCTCCGGGCCAAGGATGCCTGCCTCTCCTACTTCGGTCCAACACACAGGTGAACAGCATGACCTCCCGTACAGAGCCTCAAACGGGGCCATGCCGATGGTAGAGTGGTAGCTATTATTGTAGGAAAACTCTACTAGAGGCAAGTATTGCACCCACGACTCTCCTGAGTCCAGAACACATGCCCGTAGCATATCCTCCAAGGTCTGGATGGTTCGATCCGTTTGTCCATCTGTCTGGGGATTGAAAGCAGTGCTAAGGCGTAACTGGGTGCCAAACGCATGCTGCAATCCTCTCCAGATTCGTGAGGTAAACCGTGCATCCCTATCCGAGACTATAGACCTCGGAACTCCATGCAACCGCACCACCTCATTCACGTACTTCCGTGCCAATGAATCCACAGTACTTGACTCCCTGATTGCCAGAAAGTGAGCTGATTTCGTCAACCTGTCCACCACCACCCAAATGGCGTCGCACCCTCCTTGGACCTTGGGTAGTCCCGTGACAAAATCCATTGAGATGTCATCCCACTTCCACTCGGGAACAGCTAGAGGCTGCAGTAGGCCGCCTAGAACCCGATGTTCAGCCTTCACTTACTGACATACTAAGCATTTGGCCATGAATTCTTCCACCGCTCGCTTAACTTCGGGCCACCAGAACTGCCTTTTCAGCCCCTGGTACAGCTTGGTAACTCCTGGGTGCACTGCCAGGGGTGAGTTGTGGAACTCACTGAGAACCTTGCCACGCATCACTATTAGAACAAACAACCTTTTCTGGAAAAGCATCTGGTGCTGACCATCCTCTGTCCATTCTCTCGGAGCATCACCCTGGTCAACCCGATCACGCATCACTTCGCACTCGGGGTCTCCCCACTGAGACTCCTCCACTTGTCGAAACAGAGATGACCGCACTATCATCTGATATAGGCAGCCTCTGCCACTAACCATCTTTGCATCCAGGTGTAAGGAAGCCAACTCCTCCATTGCATTCTAGGTATTTGCCGACTCTCGGACCGCATCCTTCTACGTCCTCCTGCTCAAGGCATCGGCCACCACATTGCCCTTGCCCTTAGTATAAGAGATTTCAAAGTCGTAGTCCCGGAGGAACTCCACCCATCTCCTTTGTCGCAAGTTCAAGTCCCGCTGGGAGAAGATGTACTTTAAGCTTTTGTGATCTGTGAAGACCACAAAGCATTCCCCGATGAGGTAGTGCCACCATAACATTAGTGCAAAAACGACCGCTGCAAGCTCCAGGTCATGGGTGGCATAGTTATGCTCATGGGGGCATAACTTCCTGGACCCGTAAGAGATCACCCCTTGTTGCTTCATCAACACACATCCCAGGCCCTGTCCTGAAGCATCACAAAATACCTCATAGGCCATCCCTTCTTCTGGTAATCTCAACACTGGGGCACTAACCAGCTTTTCTTTTAGGTAGCTGAAGGACGACTCGCATTTCTCGCTCCACACGAAAACCTGGTCCTTCTTGGTCAAAGCCGTTAAAGGGGCTGTCACTCGGGAGAATTTGGGTACAAATCTCCGGTAGTAACCTGCCAGTCCGAGGAAACTCTGGACTTCCGCCACATTCTTGGGTGCTGCCCAAGAAACAACTGCCTCAACCTTTCATGGGTCGACTGCTACCCCCTGCTCAGACACTACGTGCCCAAGGAAGTGCACTTCTCGTGTCCAGAACTTGCACTTTGAAAACTTCCCGTAGAGCTGGTGCTGTCGGAGGACTTCCAAAACTGTTCTCAGGTGCTCTGCATGGTCCTTTTCTGACCTTGAATAGATCAGGATATCGTCGATGAATACCACCACAAACCGATCCAGATACTCCCGAAAGATGGAGTTCATAAGCCCCATGAACACGGCCGGGGCGTTCGTAACACCAAAGGGCATGACCACGAACTCGAAGTGCCCATACCTGCACCTGAACGCCGTCTTCGGGACGTCGCTATCTTTTACCCTCAGCTGGTGGTATCCAGATCGCAGGTCGATCTTCGAGAACCATCCTGCCCCCTTCAGCTGGTCAAAAAGATCATCTATCCTCGGAAGAGGATAGCGATTCTTGATCGTTACCTGATTCAGCCTCCTGTAATCGATGTACAACCTGAGGCCACCATCTGCCTTCTTTGCGAACAAGACTGGGGCACCCCATGGTGACGCACTTGGACGAACATAACCCCTCTTCATCAGATCGTCAATCTGTATCCGCAACTCCCGTAGCTCCGAGGGTGCCATCCGGTAAGGAGCCATCGAGATGGGTCGAGAGCCAGGCTGCAGGTCTATCCCGAACTCGATATCACGCCGAGGGGGTAGAGTCGTCACCTCCTCAGGAAAGACGTCCATAAATTCACGAACGATCTCTGGTACTTCCACCATTTCCGCATCTACTGATTCTATCGTCAGTTCGGTCAACAAGGAGAGGAGAGGTTCCTCCCTCCTGTTTCCCTCCGGACAGCTCCGCTCGCCGGTGAAGGTAACACGCTGGCCGTCCAAACCGGAGAACACCACCCTTCTTTGGAAACAGTTGATGACGACGCACATAGAATATAGCCATTCGATGCCTAGTATGACATCGTACGGCTGAATCTGTAGCATAAGGAGATCCCTAACCGACTGGTGTGGCCCTAACATCAGTCTACATCCCCGACAAACGAACAGCAAGTTGGTCTGACCTCCAAATGGTGTGCTCAACACCAGGGGCACTGGAAGTCTCTCAGCATCTAGACCCAAGGCGCGGGCTAGACTGGGTGCAACAAAGGATTGCGAAGCTCCGGTATCAAACAAAGCATAAGCAAGAGTTCTAAACACACTGATCGTACCTCGAACAACCTCTGGCCCTGCTGGAACTGTTGATTCTGCGGCGTGTAACTATCCACGCCCAGCTCCCCTGCCCCTCGGCTGTCGGCCACCTCCCCGACCACGCCCTGGTCGAGGTCCCTGGGGAGCGCCCTGAGGTCGGCCTCCCCCTCCTATGTCTGCCTGCGGAGGAGCGGGAGCTCGGTGTCCCTGCTGCTGCTGCCGGAAGGGTCTGGCTGGAAACTGCTGCTGCGGCGGATGTTGGGGATGACTGCCACTGCTGTACTGCACCCGATCGGGGCACTGACTCCAGAGATGTCCAGGGCTCCCGCAGATGAAGCACCGTGGTCCCGAGCCTGATGGAAAAGAACGTGGGCCAGGGGATCGAAACTGAAACTGCTGCGGCCTGCTCCCTGTGGGTCGGAACCTGGAGGGTCCCGATGCTGGAGGCCTGGCACTGACGGCCTTCCCTTTCGATGGTCCCAGCTGGATCCCTTCTCGTGACACTCCGCCCAGAGCATGCATCCTTTCCACCACTTCGGCCTTCTTCTGAACCTCTAAGTACGTCGGAAGGGTAAAGGGGGTAACAACATACTGGAGGGAGGGTTGAAGCGCCTCCTCCAAGCGTCTGGCCCGAGACTCCTCATCGGGAAAGAGGTCCAGAGCAAAACGCAGGAGGTCCTTGAACTTGATTCCAAGTTCCCTCACGGACATGCTCCCCTGCTGGAGGGAGAGTAGCTCCTGCCGCTTCTCCGCCTTCATTGTCGAGGAGAGAAACTCCGCCCGGAACTCCTTCTCGAAATCCGCCCAGGCAACCTCAGACTCTTTCCTACTCCCTAGGTGAAGCATCAACCACTGACGTGCCGCTCCTCGCATCTGGCTAACAGCCAGAGGAACCCAGCACTCGGTCGGGGCCCGAATCAGGCCGAAGGCTATGACTAGCTCCTCTAGCCAGCCTTCCGTCTTCATATCAGAGGTGCTGCCCTCATACTTCTCGAGGGCCTGTCGCTGGAAGGCTCGAAGAGTCTTCTGCCACTGGTCGTCCTCTTCCTCTCGATCAGCTCTCTGCCGATTGGCCAATGTAGTCTCAGGAGTCTCGATCGCCTGTACCACACGTGGTCGCCTTCCAGGTGCCATAGCTGCAAGGTAAACAAGGAATTCCTAAGCCCAGTAGTGCAAGGAAAATCGTTCTTAAAACTTATTAAGATTTAATTCATTCTTAATTTCCCAAGACATCCCAGAAACACAAGAACACAAGTCATTTATGATGCATGTACCTTTCCTAGGGTCTCTGCCCTGCAATCAGTGTGGCCTCACTTGGTCGTTCGATAGGTCCAGAGTCCTTGCATCGGATCACGGGGGGCCCTAAAATCCCATGTCCTAGCCGGTCCTCCCTAGCCTAATTCACGCACCAATGTCACCCAACACCGTTGCCTTACCATCCCATGCAATCCTCACTGTGCCTAACTCCAGACTCCTTCCTATCTCTAAACCTCCCTCTGATACCATTCTGTCACGACCCGCCTTCACCAAAAGGAGGGAAGGGTCAGCAGGTTGCCAGGGCCCTTCCTTCTTTAAGTTGAAGGAGAGATAATGACCCCCGAAACCCGCCTTCAATAGGTCCCGGAGTGGCGACTAGAACCAAGGGTATAGGAAATTGTCGCGAATGGAAGGCATTACCCCTTTTTATTTTATAGGATCGAAAGATAAGGAGGAGGAAACCCAACAACGCCAAGGTAGAAAGAAAAGTAAAGCCAAAAGTAAACCATTCCCACATGCATGTTTCAAAGTGAAAGCCACAAAGTGCAAAAGGTGACTACAAGGTAAGTACCAAAAAGAAAAAGAGAAACAACTGCAACTGCTCCAAAAGTCCGAGCTAGTAAGGTCCTGCGTGATCCTAGAAGTCCTCCTGGAAACCTGAAAGCAGTTTTATATACGTAGGGTGAGCATATAAGTACACTCAGTAGGGAAAGCCAAGACTCTCGTGCACAAGTGGGGGAACGTACTAAAGTCCTGTGAGAAAAGAGTAAACCAAACACCTAACAAGGAAAACTATCCATCCCAGGCCTCACCAAGTCTCACTCCCCAAATAACGCAAGTCAATTAATATATATATAAGAGCACATCGATGTTTGGGTACCCCGCGCCACTTTCCCACTGGTTATTGAGACATCCTACGCATCGGACCAATCCCGCCATTCTCACCGCAGTCCCACTGCCACACCCGCCCGCACACACCTGGGCCACAACCACACGCAGTCCCACTGCCGAATCCCGCCCGCACACACCTGGGCCACAACTGTCACATGTAACCATGCCTGCAAACACCTAGGCCAGAACAACCACCGCTACGCCCGAAGACACATGGGCTAAAGGATCCACTGCCACGCCCGAAGACACCTGGGCCTCATCCCGAAGACACTTGGGAAACCACCTGCCGCACACACCTGGCCAACCACCACAACACCCTGCCCGATGGTTCTTGGGCTAATAATGGACTTCAGGCCATCACAGCCTGCCCGAAGGTACTTGGGCTATCTGGGAAAGGGAGCAGAAAAGGAGCTAATAACCAGCCACTAAGTATAGTGTTGGAAAAAAACACCCTTCCCCCAAAATGGGGGTGTTCGGCACTAAGTGCTCAACTTGGGTGGAGCGCGAATAAGAAACACAAAGCTACAAGTATAGATATAGGTAACAACCACTCACCCAAAACTTAGGTTTTCCTAGCCAACCTACAGAACACAACACCACTGAGTCCGAGTCACAATTCACAACCCTTGCCCACAAAACCATTTGTCCCATTCTTGTTTCACGTTCAGTCAAAATGTTCAGTTAATTTTAAGCACTACTGGGCAACTACCATAAGCATAACCAAGGAAAGCGTCAAAATCATAGATCAACCAAAACACTCACACCCGGTTCTGCCAATAGAGGATCTCTCCCCAATTTGTGATAAAAACTCACAACCACTGAAACCATGCCAACAGGAGATCCCATCCCCCAAATTCACACAGCCACCAAGAGTATAAAAAGAATAAGGGATCCCATCCCCTCCCACATTTCCAGCAAACGGCTCGAAGGGAAAACAACCAACTACCACTACCAACACAAGTCAGGGATTTTCAGAATTAAAGGATTTAACACACTCCATGATTTCAAATTTCCGTGTGTTCTAACCGGGAGTTATCACATAAGGGTTGATCCTGGTGCTTTCAACTTATTCAGCCGGATATATGTGATTAACCAATTTCACAGCAGGAGTTCACAATTTCAGCAACCCATTTAAAACATCACGAGGGGATTCAAGTGCACACACACGACCACCAACGACCTCAATTTTCAGAAAACATAAACCAGTACAACAAAAGGGATGATCACAAGATAAAGCATAAACAACGATCACAACCCCTTCCCCTTCTTTCTTTAGAACTTCGTTTATTATCTTCATTAGGGTTCGGTTCAACCGATTCCGTAAGAACAAAAATAACGCCCACCCCGCATGATACACAAAAGTGAGAGACGAAAGAAATTCCCTACCTGTTGATAGTTGATCGACGTTTAGGCCGGGGGTGCGGAACTTTACAGATAACGACGCGGCGGTCCCGATGCACCAGAAGAGCCACGATCGAAGAAGGGGGGAAACACGGCCTAACCCTTAATTTATAAGAGCCGAGAACAGTTGAGATAAAAACGCCGAACCGCGTAAGACGTGGAAGTCGTGGGTTGACCACGCGGCTTGACTCATCATTAATGGTGGTGAGTGGTTTAAACCGACTCATGAGCCAATTTAGTATTTAATTAAGCTTTTGTGCACGTTACTGGAACAACTTGGCAAGGCCGGGTGACGTCGGCCGGTTCCGCCGATCGGTCACACCGATCGGTCTCACCGATCGGTCGCACCGATCCGTACCCCTTAAGGATCTGGATTTTGGCAAAGGAAGGGACCAAGGGGGGGGGGGGTCTGGGTCATCACAGTATTGATATTTTCTTGAGAAAGGATGAGTACCAATATAAAAAATATATTGTACGTTGATTGCAGTTTCTCAAGACAAATGGGAAAAAATTTATTTTAGATGATTCTTAAGATAAAAGGTAGAAAGGTGACATGTAGGGAAAATTTTTAAAGGGAAATATAAAGTATCTACGATATTGAATTACTTTGTAAATAATTAATTATGAATGTTTTATATATTGAAAGTCATTAGTATAATATCATTAGAATAAGTCAATTATTTGATGATGTTTATCTTAGGAACTTCATGAATGAAATATATATTGTTCAAATATAAGAAGGTAAGTTTATTATTTCTACTCATATTCATGATAATGTTCAAACATTAATCTTATATTACCATAAAAACTAATATATAAATCTGTTAAGTTAAATGGGAGATTAATCTTCGTTATGTTATTGATTGTTATGACACTATAATATAAGAACATTATCTAATATTTCAAATAATGGACTTGTAAGAGATATATTAGAGATTATGTTTAAATCTTTTAAAGTATATGACCCCAATAAATATGATACGAAACATAATTAGATATTTAAATCTATAGTGAAATATAAAATAGATAATATTTATAGTTAGTTCACATGGACTTATCATGTCCAACAAAAACATGGATTTTCAAAAACAAACACTGTGTTTATGTCTTGGATATTGATAAATATAGACATACTAGGGTCTATTTTCAATATAAAATATCTGGCTTTTATGTTTCAAAATTTTTATAGTCTATGTTAAAAAAACAAAAAATCCTACCTTTAGTCACTATATAACGTAATCAAGTTGGAATGATATTATAATTGTTGGGAGCTAGTCTTGATTTGTTTTTGATAGTCCATGAGGTGCTATTGTTTTGAATCTATAGCATGCATTTTTAGGTAATTTGCTTTCTTTTCTTAGTGTTAATAACTTCAATTCCCATGATTAGGTTGTGGCAGTTTTACTTTTATGTTAGTAATTGATATTTGGATGCTGCTTAAGTTTTTTTATTGGTGGAGGTGAAAAAACATAAGTGCAATTTTGCCCCTATCATAAGGGACTGGTTTGATGAAGAGATGATGATCAGTCTTGCTGGTGTTGTTAAATTTTACTACTAAATGATGCATTTCTATTTTTTTAGGTATGTAATCATTTTAATTTATTTTTTTTAGTTAATATATTTTTTTAAGCTCATTACACCTCAGGTAATTATTTTACACCATTTTGTTTTATATAAATATTTGGTAAGTGTGAGTTGGGTTTCCAATTCAAACATCATTTTTTAAAAAAACTGAGAAATACACTACACCCAAAATTCTATATACAATCATACCTTCATGAAATTGAGTGGTTGAACGAAAATATAACATTATTTAGAAAATTTCTAAACCATTTTTAATGAATACTAAACCAATAACCATTTTGGGTGATGTTATTAACATTACTTATTATACAATAATTTTTGTTTTACTTATAACATTTCTTAATATAACATGTTTTGAGTTGTTGATAAGAAGAAGTCCAAAACAATGTTATTTATATTTTTTGGATGTAAAGTGTTCTTTCTAAATACGTATGATAATTTATATAAATTCCCTCCAATATTTAAGGAAATTTTTCATGGTTACTCTACAACAAGTATGGGATATCTATTATTTGATAAATGAGCAAACACTATTGTGGAAATGATGCATGATAAGTTTGATGAAACTGATCCTTTTATTTTAAATAATCCATAAACTATATCATTTGATGATATTTTAATAACTGGTTTTCATCTCATGTTGAATATTTATTTGTATAGAATAACAACTGAAGAAATTATTTTAGAATTTTTACCTTCAAAAAAAGTTTATCCTGTTTTTTAAGGAACACATTTTAATTATTCAAGAAATCATTAAATATTAAGGAATTATCCTATTGATATTATCTATGGATATGTAGATAAACCAGTCAAGACTTATTGTTTCATAATAAATTCCTGCAAACATTGTGAATTCTTATCTCAATTTTAATGTTAAACACCTGATGAGGCTTTAGGTGATAAAAATTGGATAAATTAAATGTAAGATAAACATAATGAGATTATTGGAATAATTTTTTTAATTTTGGTACAATGATATAATGTTCTTCATAAAATTAGTGTTAAATTGGGTTTCTAGAAAAAACATGATGAAATTGGAAATATTGTTAGAAGTAATGAAAGACTTATTACTAGGTGTTAAAATGAACAAAAAGGCACATATCAAGAAGAATATTTTACAATAGTATAAGGATTGAATATATCCATATGATTCTAGAATTCGAATCATTTTTGAAATTTTAATTTTAATCAAAAGGAATGTGATGTGTGATATTATTAATGGTTATGTTCAACAGGTTATTTATATTGGAAAAATACTTGGTTTTGAATATAAAAAATCATGAAATCATGTTTTTAAACTCATGAGGAAACTTTATAAATTTAAACCAGATCCAAGATCAGGGAATGATAGACATACCATAATATTTACATAAAATAATTGTTTTATGGGAGATATTGATTCATCTTTTTTATTATGGAAATTTTCCATGATACCATAATTATTAAAATTTATATTACTGAAATTATATTTGGTTTAGATCAAAAATATCTTTCTAATTCCTTTGAATATCTTAAAAAATATGAGACTGAAATGTTTATGTTTGTGGAACTAACCCTTTCACTTATTTTTTAATGTTCTCAAAATCTTGAAGATAATATATATAGAAGAAAAAATAAAACGTTAAAATAACGAATAACATCTATCCCACATTAGAGTACAAAAAATAACATAAAAAATAGAGAAAAATATATTCCCAACGATATTGTAAAAGAATGAAACCTGCTGATAAAAATGGGGGAGTTACCCAAATGAAACTATTTGGTCCATCTAAGGCCTATCTATTATATATAATCTTCACATGATCCTAGTACACATATTAATCTATTGAAATTACTATTATCTATGTAGTAAACAACCAATGCTAGCAGAGCCCATGAAGGGGTGAGTATACACTTACACAGTTGGACACCCAAAAATCAAAAAATAAAAAGCATTAAATATATTAGTAAATACATAACCAATAAGTAATGAAAATTATAACATGATATAATAACCATAAAACCTAGATATTCTAAAAGGTATAAACCAAGTTTCAAAGTGAGTTCATATCCTTAATTTTAGACTGGGATTCTATAATATACTCACAAGTAAAATCCTTATGAGGGAACATACTAGTCAAGATTTACTACACTACTGGAACTCATCTAAAATCACATAATCATCATGTCTTATCATGTAGAAGAACCAATAAAATAAAGAGGGATAATTCAATATACTCAATCTACCACACTACATATTACTAGAAGAAAATAGAAGTCGATAAATAAATAGAGTATCTAACCCATGGCCTATAGGGGATTCCTAACCCCATACAGAGTAAACCCGCTAAGATGGGGGTTAAACACCAAGATTGTTGGAAATAGTATTCCATTACCAATATATGGAATGATGATTTTGGATGATATCTTGGTCTACCAAGAGGGATTCTTGACTCTATCCGAGACTAATCCCATAAAGGGGATCACATCCAAGGCTTAGGACATGATTCATTTCTATACCCTCATAGGAATGGACCAAGGGAATAATACCACACTGAAAAAGTCCCAAGGAACACTTCAAAACACATAATATTTCTATTATGAAGAGAACAAGGGATCTAATGTTCCCCTTAATAAGATCTCAGCATGTCCCATGTGGTATATAATGTGTCTCTCTAAGTTTGAATCTGCCCATGTATCACCATATCACATGAGAAGTATTTCTCCATATTCATGCCATGTTTTTTAATGATACATGAAATATATAGGTTGGACAAAAACCTACATGTGTTTTCTATTTAAGGATATATACTCTATCCATTTCCCATGTACTATGGAAAAGCATGTATACACTATATGTGCTCCAGCACTATCCAAAGAACTTTTTGATGTTCATGGAATGTTCCCTAACACACATGGCGTAATGGGTCACATGGCCTCATGGGGGATTACTCCATTTGCACGCTCAGACATTTTCCATGTGTTACAATATGTATAAGTAAAACACATGGAGTATTGTACTACATGCTTTCTAGGGCATTCCCTCCAAGTACATGATGATCCAGCTTGCTAAGGGTCACAAATCATGTGTGTAATCACAAGGTGCATGATATCTAACATAAAATGAAAACCTAAACAGCACACATAGGAGACTACATTGCATATGTTCGCCTGAACAACACGCCATGTACACTACAGTTTCATAGAAATTATATTTTGTTCATGAATTTTTACCCGTGGAATGCCACTTCCTTTGAGACCATTGTGAATCATGACAAAACACCCAAATCATGGATGACCACCTACCATGGATGGATGTAAGTCATATTCTAGCCCATCTTCAGCATGAAATCTATTTTTTTCTCTATCCAAAATATCCACATAGTCTGGATCACAAAAATAACACCGCCCTTTCTAAAATTAGACTAGGAATGTTATAGGTGGTTGGATTAAGGCCTATGTTTTCTTGGAATCTCCCATTACTACTCCTCTGGAGAGATATTCTCAATCCATCTCACATATCTACCATTACAAGATCATTCATTAGAGTCCCATTGTAATAACCATTCATCCATCATGTCTCTAAATCCCAAAGTCAAACTCGTGACCAAGATCTAAATTAAAAAAAACAAAAAACAAAAATGATCAATCCTCTTAGGTATCATCCAATCACAAACCATACAAAAAACCAATGAAAATGTAAATAATAGATAGATATTGTCACACGAAACCCATGGACCATCAAACGAAGGATATCTTCATTTGTACATCATCATCAAAATCATAGGAACAAAATATTATCAAAGTAGAAAGAATCAATGAGAGAAAATATCAAACACCATAATCAAGGATGAGAAAGAAAACATCAGACCCACAAATTGTGATCAATCCATTAATTAATTTGGAGGGGATTAATTTATTTTTATCTCTATCCAGAAATGGGGATAGAACAAAAAAATTTACTACCTCAGGTTTGTATCAATTAATCGAAAATAATGTTTCAACTTTTTTGTTTTTGGTAATATTCAAGGTCTCCTTCATTGATTATGATCCTTTATATACCTAATCCTCAATCCCATGATCATCCACTAATGTGATCTTTACCCAAGTACTCCATCTGAGCTCTCCATCCTCTCACTCCCTCTTGGGTTATGTGACTAACCCTAGGAAATTTAACATAATTTGGTTTAAATAAAGGACAATTATGTATATGGTAAATACAAAATAAATATGTAAATTTATTTAATTATTAATCCTACCATGTCCACTCTTAATCAAAATGACTGACTCACACAAAAATTATGTCTTTTTAGGGAACAAATCACATTATGGGTCTAATGGAAGTATCAAATATCCCATCTGGAACATTATTTGAGAGAAATTAAATTATTTACGAAAAACTATGCACAAATGATTTAATATATTTATAATTTTTATTATATCAATTCTGAGGAACCAAGGGCCCTAGAATCCCAGACAGACTCCAAACCGTACTCCGAAACATCCCTTAGAATATTGGAAAGTCTTATATGATGAAAATAGATTCATTAAATTCTCCCCACCATCATTTATTTTAATTCAATGAATTAGAAACCTACTTTTACATGAGGTACTAATTTCAAACCAAGATCTACCACTCTAATAACCTCTCATGGATCCATCAATACACCCAAAAAACATGCACCCAAGGAAAACACATTCCCATAAAGGGAATTCTAAGACTAGTTGATAAACACTATTGGGATCCATGAAAAGGTAATTACACCCTTCATTCCTAGATCACCCTATTCAACATCATATAATGATTCATGCACAAATATTCTCATCTTTTACATATAGAATACATAATGTTCTCCATTTAAATATGGCGATAGTGATAAGAAGTTTGTTACATCGCTAACCCTATGATGTAATAGGAAAAGGTCATATGAAACTAGAGGATAAAATTCCACCCAATCCAAATAGTCATAATCCTCAACGAAGTGTGACCATAAGGAAGACATGTGGCTTTGTCATTAGTGTGTATAGGACACTGAAATATATAGGTAATCCTCACCCACTCCTCAGTGAACTGCTCATTTTTATAATATTGAACACACCATTTATAGGATAATAATCACTATTCATTGTGATCTGACTTGTACATAGGCTATCTTTAGGGTATCCTACTCATGGATCTGAATGGTACTACACCAATGGGGGACTACTAACTTTTATTTTAGGAAAAATACTCAAATAATAGATGATATTTATTGATATTTACTAAAATAACATCCAAACACCATGAATTATCATTAGAAAAAGAATGATATGGTTTCACTAGAATTTTTTTGGGTTAGAAACAACATTATAAATGACAATTTAGTCCCATACCCTCCCACAACTAGCACTATCTTTGTGATATTAAGTGATAATCACATTCTAAAAAGAACATTAAAGAATCTCCATGAATCCCGACTACCTGTTACATGCATAAGCATCTCAAAATCTATATTCTACTCTTCCATTGGATGGTTAGAACGTTAGATGACTAAGTGAGTTACTCTTTGATCACCCTGATATATTCATGACCATTAAAAAATCAAGAAATCACCATCATGAATACCACTACCATACCATCCCACTTCCACTTCCATCCACACACCCCGACCTTCACCAATTAGCATGTGAGGTGTTGATAGATAAACACAAAAACATGGTACTACATCCTTGGACACCCATTCCATAGATAACAAATCAAGATACACCCTCAATTATATTAGATGTAAAGCGACTAAAAAGCATGAAATTTACTCAAAACCTCTGGCCATAACATGGATCATGTCATCGTTCTACCTTGAATACTGTTGAAATGATTCCCACCATTAGAATATTCATTTGGTAAGTGTCCAATGGATATTTGGTAATGTAAGATATTGGAATTGATATCCCTACCCCCAAGTTGTTTTTCCAGGACACACTGAAGAATAATAGGTGAAATAATCAATGATTGGATTTACACTGCACCATACACATCCTCCAAGGTCAACTGAAAATATGTCAACTACTCCATCACCTCACTCAACTAAAACAAAAAAAACCTTATATTTATCATATTCTATGACGGACACACCCTTGGGTGTCTCCCAATAAGGAACCACCTCAACCTTTTCTAGGTTCAATAAAACTCCCATGTCTAAGAATACATATATCTAGAGTTGTATAACCAGAATAGAGAATTGAAACTTTGAGAGTTCCCCATAAATATGGTACTCATGCTGCATGTTAAATTCCACCCCTTAGTGTCTCATCTTCTCCACCTCTGATGCCGAGTACTCAAGGATGTCATCAATGAAAAGTACAATGAACCAATCAAAAAAGGGTTGAATGACAAAATTCATAAGTCCCATAAGCACTATTGGTTAATTAAACAAGGAAAAACTACCCACATAAACTAGAAGTTACCTTATCAGATTTATAATTCTACGTTCGATATAACCTCCTATTGATCCTCGATCTAGCGATAAATCATCCCAAGGACAAGATCCAAGATCCACTTATCCCATAACCATTGATTGAATGAGTCATTGATTATGGGGTGTGGATACTCCTTTCTAATAGTCACTTAATTTAGGTGCTTTTAATCTACATTTATAACTCAAACTCTAATACACCTTATTTGTGAACATTATTGCGATACTTAGGAGAACATACTAGGTCTGACAAATCCCCTACTCTGCTGATTTCACTAAACACATATTCTACTATTATACCTACAAGGGGTCACCCGTTATGCAAGAGATGATATCAGACCATAATTGGGTACATGAATATGCATAATATTAGGATTCAATTGCGCGGAGTTGTTCCTGGAAATTATGTAGAGAAGATTCCCTCTTACACCAACAACACTGCAAGAAACTAAAAGAAAATTACATCTAGTGCTCCAAGAGTCATACTATCCAAATGATAAGAAATCATATGTATCCTCATACACATGAAATATTCCAGTAGAAATTGATATTACTTCTCATAAAAGAAGTAAAATTAAATCCCACTAAATCAAACAAACTACAACGAGGAAAATACCATAGGGTCTCCCAAATACTATGGAATTATTCCATGCGAGGATCCCTCTCCTCCTAGAGTTAGGTCACAATATCAAAACATGTGTGTGATCATTGAATATTCTTTACTAGAGCCTCTAAACACAAGGGTAAATATAGAAGGATCCAATAGAATCTATTGGCCATGAACGTGGGATTTGATTTTGGAAATATGGATTTTGAATATATACTATAATTTTAGTTAGATCATAGAAGATACATGTCATACACTAAATCATTGTCGAAGCCTGCAGGTCACAGGTTCCTACCCCTTGAAGATATCTATTCAGTCACCCCCCTAATGCCCACAAAAAAGGATGAGTCTAAAACATTAAAAAATTAAAATTACCAAAAATAAGTAAATCAAATGAATTCACCTACCACACTTCTATACTATCCATTTTGGGTGGTAATGACTCTACCTCATAGTATTAAAAAACATCAACAAAATTAATCATGGTAGAAGATATTTCCTAATTTCATGCTTGATAAAATCTATGTAAAACATCATCATTGAATGGATCAACTTACTCCCTAAAACACATTAGATTAGTCTCACTACCAGAGAGACCATCACGAGTGGTCTTAACCAAGCAAGATAGTAGCACCACATGGTTGAACTAGTCCTCTACCACCTGATATGGGGTTTCATATTAAAAATAAACGATGGCCATGTGACTTTATAAAACACTTATTAAACACAAAACACAACTGTGAAATCCTTATGAACTACCAATGAAAATATCTATGAATCTTAATAAGAAGAACCCTCTTGAACTGGCATAAGTGGGTCGTCATTTTACTAATTTTGTGGTGATACATCTCCCTTACCATCAGGAGGAACCACCTACTGCACATGTCTATAAATTAATGACTCATATAAAAGAATATCTCATTCAAAAACATACTATGGAATCCATGCTATCTATCACCATGGAATAATTCAATAAAATATAAGACACACAAATATCAAAAGAGAAAATCCGGGGTGCTCACTCAAGACACACATGAAACCCACAAACAATTCTACTATGAGGCTTGTATGAATTTTTTCCATCCAACAATTAATACTTGAGATAAGTCAAGAAAATTTTATCATATTCCTAGTGAATAGATGCGTCAACCACCGCACCCTCTCTGCGATCCATAGCCTAAAATATGATCTCAAGAAACTTTTACCGATTTAACGTTTTTCCCAAACTAAACCACACAAGTTGACTATCTCATTACTCTTAATCTATGAGGACCGACTATGATACCAATTTATTGTTACCTATCGCATCAATGTCTTGTTGTCGATTGGTATTCCAAGAATAACACCCTAATACATCCTTAAATAGGAAAGGTTATGGGGACTAACATCAGGTAGGAATATAGAACACTTGGTAGGCCTTAGCCAAAATTACCTACACACACACATCCCATAAACCAGAATAATTATGAATGATAAAAAACTCATAGTATAAATGAATTCATAACATCTATCCCTCGTTGGAGTAAAAAATTTAATACAACATTATTGAAAAGGGACAAACAAAATCCCACCAAAACTATATAAGAACCAAACCTTCCAAAAATAAGGGGCCAACTACCCCCAAAAAATACTTGGGTCTATCCAAGGGCTGTCAAGAATCACAAAGTTATACCTATTCATTTTCAAACTATTACTCCAATAAAAAGAATATAATCTGAAGAAGACTCAACATGTGTGTTTAGATAATATTAAAGTTTGATTATAATCATACCCAGTAGGACACCTTGAAATCACAAGATCTAATTCATTAAAGAGAGTAGTTAGATCATCACCATAAATCTATATAAATCATATTATGGGAAAATGACCAAAATAATCAATATTTTCTCAAAGGTAAACACCAATTCTCAATGTGAGGACATATCCTCAGTGCCAACCTAGTATTCTACGTGATGATAATAAGTAATTTCTTTCTAATAGAACACACTCATCGGGTCTAGAAACGATAATGGAACTCATTCAAGAGAATATACTCATCGAGTCGTTCCATTGGAGATGCACCAGGATAACTAAGAGGGATCATCCAAGATACTCACTTTATCATATGAAATAATACTTGAATATTATAACTGTTGATACAGAGATAGGGGATCTCACCTAAGGCATGCAGGTGATTGCAAACCCTACAAGGAGTAAACAAACTATGATGGGCATCACATTCCCTCATTGTTGGTATTGTGATTCCTAAACCTACTCAAGGAATAAATGATATAGGATCTCACCCTAGGACACAAAAAGTGGTTCTAGAATCTATTCAATACTAATCCTATAGATGGGATCACCTCTTATTCTAAGGACATGATGCCCTAATATTCTATCATAGGGATCGACCAAGGGAACTAAACCACACTAAAGAAGTAAAAGGGAACTCACCCAAGCTCATACAAAAATGTTTTGAAGAGAATCTTATTTATAACATTAACTTGAATAAGTATACAGTGTGTCCCATGGGGTGAAATACATGTATCACTAAATATAGTATTTACATGTCTCACTATCTCAAATAAATTGTCCTCCTCAACATATATAATGTGTTCATTGATGGTGAATGATGTGTTTGGATTGATGGTACTCGACATGTGCTATCATGTAAAGGTCATATACTCTTGTATTTCCTTATAGACTATTTTCTCACCCATATACACTGGAAATTATTAGTACAATTATCATGATATATTTAATGTGCATGGCTTGTGCATCAACATAAATGGCTTGTGGGTCACCTAGTCTCTTGGGGGGTTTACTCTCCATACATTCCAAGCCATTCACCAAGAGTCATATTATGAACTCCCAACACATTTTTACACATTTATACATGATTTATTAAAAAACGTTACACAAAATACAACCTTGAAGATCAATAACTATAGTGTATTTGGTAATTAGGTACATTACATAACAACATAAAATTAAAATAGATCATATTTATTGAAAAAATCCATAACATGATCATAACATTCCATCAACCATAAAAATGTATGGGATAACCTGGTGACATACATAAGAAATGGGTGAGATGTAAATCTGAGTAAGAGAATCAACATGGAATAAGGTAAAACATGTTAAAAATAGGCATATCAATGGGAAACAAATTTTACATGAAAAATAAGTCATGAGGTAGCATGATAATCATAACATGGGAAATGTGGAAATAACTTAAGATAGCACATGTTAAACATACATCAAGGATAACTAAAAAGAAATCATCATAAAGAAGTTAACATAAAGTAATTGGGTTGAATCCCTCTCCCAAATTACATCTCATGAAACTAAACACTACTAAATACATTGGAGTGCTATATAAATCTGGGCGCACCCATCACATTTATTTCATTCTCAGGCTTAAGTGAGCCACAGAGATCACACAACATGGATTCATTAATCATAATATTTTATAACATGATCATGGATTGTGGAATACCTACATGTTTGTATATATTAAACAATGTACATGTTTATAAAGGTGGATAACGTTGATTGGAAATGGGTATGGAATTCATTTAAAATTTATTTTTTCCTGAGAAACCACAGTGAAATTTTGGAAGCATAACAATGTTGCAAAAAAAATTATAAAATGGGTTGATGAGTGAGAAAGGGGTGTATCATAATTTTTAAATCAAATGGATATTAACAGGGAAAAATAAAGTCAAATACCAAAATTAAGAATAGGAAATATAATGTATAATATAATAAAGAAACTTAAATAAATAAGAGAAGGTGAGGATCCCTTACCTGTGTGTGTGACTCCAAATGCATGGGATGAGATTCATGAGAGATTAGAGGAACCTTGGGAGGACTATAGGGAGGGTATGGAAGATTAATTATGTTTTATAATTATTTTTATTGAGGATAAATGGTATTTCATTGAGTTTATATAGGAAATGAGTGGGTATTTCTTTATTATTGTTCAAACATAGGTTTTGGACCCTATATAATAAAATAACAAAAATCACAAAAAATCACAAGTATTTTGATAATGTTTATTCCAAAATGATAGTGTTTTTATATTTTATAATTAAAGGTACCTAATTGAATAAAATAATAACCTTTTTTATGTGTAGGTGAGTCATACTCTTAAGGAAATGTTTTAAAAACCTAAAATATTTTAATGGTTTTGGAGGATTCATAATGGATTTATATAATTAATTAAATAGACATAAAATATAATTAATTTAAATTTAAAACATATATATATATATATATTAATTTATACCATTTATATTATTCATTAAATCACTTTTGGTTCATTATGATGTCATAATACACACCACATATTTACATAGTATTTACTTTTTACCCCAAAATTTTTCTTTCTATGAAAATAATGAAAAATTAACTATTAGAAAAATTAAGAAATAAAATTCCAAGAATAATGTTAATATTAACTAAATAATTTTATAAATATATTAACTTTCAATTTTTAAAATAAAATCAACATTTATTTATAAATGTGGGGTTTTTAACAATAATTGTTTTCAAACGCTTATAAAAATTATATTTGGATTTTTGAAAATTATATGATAATTTATATTTGATAAAAATTATTTAATAATAATATTTTATTTAAACATTATTAATTTTGTAAATCTATTAATTAGTAAACATAAATTCCTTTTTTTAAATTTGAATATTACAAAAAAATAAAATATGTGTTTTATTGTATAAAAAAAATCATTTATAAAGTGAAAATAATATGTTGAAAATATATCCATTATATTATAAAAAATAATATGAATACTCTTATATATAGAGTCTTTATATATATACCTTTAATACACCCTAAAATTCCTTAAGTTGAAGGTGTGTAATGAAAATATTTTCATGGGGTGGTTCAACAAACACGGTTTGGGCTGCAATCTTTATGAGCTTGAACTTCTCCCATAAACATTTTCTTGGAGGATTATGTTGGTCAATAAAAGATTGGTATTGGTCCCAGGAAATCCTATAGATTTTATCTCTCTCAGAATATTTGATAACTGGGCTTTATAGGGTATTATCCCATTGGTTGGGGCCATCACTTCCTCTCACTATCTTAATTGAATTTTCTATAACCCTATATTTACAATAGTTATGTGACCTCTATTGAAAAACTATATTATCAGTTGTAATAATACTTAATGGTATATAAATATAATAGAATATTGTGAAACCAAATAATTTCATGCATTTCCTATAACCATATTACATAATATGACATTTAATTAAAACATAAGGGGGATTTTATTTATAATAGTTTGGGTTATTACAATATCACCCTTTAGAAATTTTACCCTTGAAATTTTATTTCCCCGCATTAAAACATATGAGGGTAACTATATTCCATCTCCTCCTTTTTTTCCCATGTTGCATCTTCAAACTTTTTGTCTCTCTAGATCATTTTGAAAACATTCATTGTCTTATTTTGAATAACATTGTCACTACGATCTAGGATTTTCACTGGCTCCTCTTCATAGGAAATATCAATATTCAATGCTTCCATATATGGATTTAGTACATGTGAGGGGTATGCTTTGTACTTTATAAATAGGGATACATGGAATACATCATGTACTGGATATAGGTTTTATTGGAGTTCAGGTTTGTAAGACACCACTCAGTTGTGATCAAGGATCAAAAAAGGGATGATGTATATGAGACAAAGATTTCCCTTATTCCCAAATAAAATTACATAATTCCATGGAGAAATGTAAAGGAATACCATATCTCCAAAATAAAATTCTAGGTATTTTAGGATATTGTCAACATATATATTTTTTTTACTGTGATCATCCTTGATGTGTTGGTGAATATTCTCAACCCTTTCCACCGTTTCCTCAACCATTTCAGGACCTAACAGTTTTCATTCCCCAAATCTATCCCAGCATGTAGGTTTTCTAAGACTATTCCCATAAAAGGATTAATAGGGATGCATTTGGACAGTTGATTGGAAGTTGGTATTTTATTAGAACACGGCAAAAGGGAGATATTGATCCCATACTCCTTTGAAGTCTATTGATAATTATCTCAAAATGTACTCATGTTTCTGGATATTTCACTTTTAATAGCCATAAATATGATAGTGATAGGACATGATTAATGTAAACTATGTATTTAGATAATGTTGGAGACTTTTACAAAACTTGTAGGTGAAGCTTATTTCTTGATGGGATACAATCCATAGTGGTACTCCAAGTAGCCTAAAAAATTATCTGATGTACTTCTATGCATATTAATCTAGTGAAAAGTCCTCTCAAATTGAAATGAATTGTGTAGTCATTGTAATATTATCCACTAAAACCCAAAATCATTGTTTCCTCTCGATGTGTTTAGAAGTCCAGTGACAATGTCCATGGTGATGTTTTCCTATTTCCATGTATTTATGAGTGATGGTTATATCAACCCCTTATATTTTTTTTCTTTCTGCCATTACTTTCTGACATATAAGAAATATTGAGGTATATATTATTATATCCTTATTTTCTCCCACCAATAATGTTCTTAGAGACGATGATACATATTTATGCTTCCAGGATTGATTAAAAAGGTTGGACAAGGTGAAACATCCAAAAACGCCTTTAACTCAATATTTGATGGTACACATAGTCTTGAACCAAATATTACAAGAACGTTTTTGTTAACATTGAACACTTAGGATTTATCATTTCTTACAGTTTCCAGTTTCTTCCGAATTCCCACATTATCACTTTGAGAATACTTTAACCTCTACTGAAGAGATGGTTGAGAAATCATTTGTGAAAGGTTTGATGATATTCCCTAATTTAAGATTCCCATGCCCATTCTTTCTAAATATATTATTATCAGATCCCTATGCATTATGGTCAAAGATAGAATTGCTTAAACCTTTATACTTAAAGAATGATCAACTTTATTCTATTTCCCAGAATGATAGTGAATTGAATTTTCATAGTGGTCTACTAGCTCTAACCATCTTCATTGTAGCATATTAATCTCTTTCTACGTGAATACATTCTTGAGGATTTTTTGATCCTAATATATTTCACACTTCTCCCAAATGAGATAATGAAACCATTTATTCAAAAAAAATTCACATTATCCAACTACATAACATTAATTTGGTATCTATAATCATGAAAATTCTACTACCTTGAAGCATATGATATGATTGTTTCATTCTATAATAACACACAACCCAATCCCTTCTCCAAAGAATCACTAAATACTATAAACATTTATCCAAATTTGGGTAGTGTAATCATAGGTTAAATGATAATCATATCTTCAAACTCCTTTAAGCACTATTTGAATTCCTAATTCCTAGAAAACTTGACTCCCTTCTGAGTTATTTTGGTTATAGGGTTTGATAACAATGTGAAATTACACACAATTTGATGATAATACCTTGATAATCCTAGGAAAATATGAATATCAGTCATATAAGTTGTCCTCATCCATCATTCAATTTATTAATTCTTTGATGGGTCTAGAAATATCACATTTCTTTTAATTATATTCCCCTAGAATTATATTTCCTTTGACCATAACTCACATTTTCTTTACATTGAAAAATCTTCTCCTTTAAGAAGGTCATTATCAGAGCACTCAAATGCCCATCATTCTTCTCCTTTTTTGGGAGTATATTTTAACATCATATATAAAGACTTTCAAAATGTTTCTATGGTAATATCTAAAGACTCTATTTATCATGTCTATGACGATTTATGGAGAATTAGTCTATCTGCAAGGTATTACTTTGAACTCATTGGGCTTATACATTGTACAAAAAGCAGTATTGGGTATATCCTCCTTCTTCACCCTAATTTGGTAGTACCATGATCACAAGTACACGTTAGAGAATTATTATACTCCATATATCTACTCAAACAAGTCATCCATCCATGGAAGAGGATACTTGTTATTTATCTTGATCTTGTTGAGTTCACGATAATTAATTCAACGGTGTATTGGACCATTTTTCTTCTTGAAGAAGGGGAATTGTGAACCCCATAGTGAAGTACATGGGTGTAACAATCCTTTATCTATATTCTCATTTATTTTTTATTTATCTTTCAAAATTCAAAAAACTGAATTCTATGTGGATTCTTAGAAATTGTAAATTCCCCAGGTATAATATCGATTGAAAATTTAACCTTTGAGATAAGAGGAAGACTATGAAATTCCTAAAGAAACACATCATCATATTCCCCCACAATAGTCATGTCTATAATGATGGTTACTTCCATAGATTCAGTCATTTCAGCAATAAAATCTTGATCGTAGGGAAATAATATCCATTCCATATATTTTGGTGCTGAATAAGATTCATCCACCTCCATGCACTTGTACCGAATCAGGGGTCAATTCATAATATGGAGGGTGATTTTCTTATCCCAGAAATTTATTTTTCCTCTAAATAGGGTAAAGAAATCCATACCCAAAATTAAGTCAAATGTCAAAAAAGGTATAATGACAAGGATTTTTGGGATGTTCGACCAAAAAATTGTGAAATATTATGGGTTATATACTTAAGATACAATAATTTACCCATTATATATTATCACCAATATCTCTAAATCCATGAATTACGGTGGTCGTTGAATTGTAATACTAACATTTCGGAATATGAAGGAATTAATAAAAATAGAATAAAAAATTATGTTCGCTATTCTTGACTGAATAACTAGTGTACCTATCACCACTTCATTTTCAGGATCCACCTCAACGATTGTGATAAAAAGCTCACCCCTACTTCCTTGGTGGTTGTTGTTTGTCTCCGAAAACCCATGCCATAGTGTATTAGTTTGAAAATCCTTCTAGTTCCATGTATTTAAAGAAATGAAAAATGTGATGAAGGTTGAATGAAGCATTCCTTTCCTCCATTGCATCAGTGGTTTTCTACTATCAGAACCTATTAGTTAGGTGTCCTTCCTTACTGTGGCTAAATAATTTCCTCATCCCTCTTTAGAAATTTATAGTGTGCTTCTTTATAATACTTTGACTAGTGGGATAGTGAAATTTATTGGCACCATTATATTTCTCCATATGACAAATCTAATAAAACTAAAATTTTTTCATCTAATCTAAAGGATACCATTGAGATTCGTTGATCAATATTTTGAATTTAAGGGAACATCGAACAATTTACTCATAGTTATTAAAGGCTCAGATCACAAGTGATTTTTATAGACTAGGTTTTAACCCACCAATTATGTGGTCAACATTTAATTTAAGGAAATCAATAAAGATGGAGGAATATCCTAAAATTCTTCTAAATTTTTCCTAACATGACATTATAGATTTGTCAAAAAAATTTACATGAAGGTAAGAAAATGATTTCCCATTTTAAGATAGAGAGTTTGAGGTAAATATTTATTGAAAAGACATTTTCATGAATTCCTTCCACCCCATCAATTCAATATTTTCCTCAAGATTCATATTATTGATCAATGTCCACCACTGGACATCTTCTCCCTCCCTATGATAAACATCTAGAAGTACCTTTTCTTGTTTAGAACATTGTAGGATATAGAATATTTTCTCAATGGAGTTGATCCATTGTTCCGTGATTACATTATTAGTTGATCCATTGAATATTTCAGGCCATTTTCACATTAATCTCTCAATCACAACTTATTTATTATTAGGGGTATTTGGGTCCTCTTCCTGATCTAGGTTTCCATTATAACCTGATTTAGTTGATAGTGTATCACCCCAAAAAATTTACGATTCCTGCTCCCATCAGTTTAACCATTTTTTTGGGGAAGTCATCACATTTCCTGTTGTATTGATTGTTTACCCAATTCCTCATATTTCCATCCATTTTCTAGAATAAAGCGAATATTAAGTATGATTATTTTTAAACTATTAAACACATAAAATTGAATCCAATGACATTAAATAGATAAATTAGAAATTACAATCAATTTACTTAACTTATAAATTTCAAGGATTCAATATATGTTATCCATGATATATTTCATAACACATAATCCTAGGGGTATTTTTTGTTCCCTTAATAATGGTACATAACGAGCTTATTAATTTTACAAAGCATATCCCCCATGAGTTTCAGCAAGGGGAATATTAAGGCCTGTTTCCATGTACCAGGTTACATAGAGTCAGGCCCGATGCACCTTGTCGACGTTGTTACCCCTAAGTACATATATGCAAAAACCAAGTCCACTTTTTAGTATATATATATATGGATTCATTTTATTGATAAAACACAAACTATATACATACTAAAATATATGTTTTTTTTCATATTATTAGTTTTATCCATAAGCCTTTCTCTAGAGTTTTGTAATCATAATCCCAAAAATAACTTAAATTTTCATTTGATTCCCATTATTACAACCCTTGCCTTTATTACACATTAATTCATCAATTATAACATAATATTACTGATAATAGAGAATATATGTTTTAGAGGTCTAGTGTATTTGGGAATTAGGTACATTAAATAACATCATAAAATATAAAATACATCATCTTAATTGAAAACATCCTTAACATGACCAAAATATTCCATTAAACTTAAAACAACATGGGATAACCTAGAAAATACATAATATAGGGGTGATATATAAATACCAATAAGGTAATAATCATGTAATAATGTAATACATGTTGTAAAATATTTATATAAATTTTTAAAAAAAGTAACATGAATAATAAGGCAACATATATAATGAAAATTATAACATGATAAATGTGAAAACAACTTAAAACACTATATCATAAATATATGTCAAGGACAGTTGAAAATACATCATGATGAAAAATTACCATAAAGTATTCATGTTCACTCCCAATCCCAACATGAAGTCTCATGAGACTAAACATATCTGAAAACATTTGAGTGATATATAATATCCATCAAACCCATCACTTTCATATCATTATAATGCGTTTGTGTTCCACATAGATCATACAACACATATTCATTCATCATCGTATTTAATTACATGTTCACGAAGTATGTAATAAGTACATGTAATTACCATGTCAAATAATTGTAAGTGTATTAAGGTGAATACAATTTATTGGAAATGGAAATGGTATTTTCTACACAATTCTTTGGGAATGGAAGACTGTAGTGAAATTTTTACAGCATAATGACATAGAATAAAAATTCATAAAATGGGCCGATGAAAAATAAAGGGGTCTCTCATAATTTGGAAATAAAATGGAAAGTAATATGGACATTCCAATTTATATTCCAACAATATGAATTGAAAATATAAGGCATACGATAAAAAAGATACTTTAATTAAGAAGAGAAGGTGAAGATCCCTTACCTGATTGTATTATTCAAAATACATTAGAGGAGATTATTGAGAGCTTAGAAGAACCTTGGGAGGAATATAGAGAGGGTAAAGAAGAGAAAGGAAATTCTATAAGAATTTTAAGTGTTTATAAATGGGATCTTGTGTGGGTTTATATAGGAAATGATTGGGGATTTCATTAATATTTATCAAACATTGGTTTTGGAATCGATATAATAAAATATCCAAAATCAAAAGTCTTAATATAATTTTTCACATTCTTTCTACCAAATTTGAGTAGTTTTAATTATTTTTTATTTCCATGTTATGAAATTAATAATATAATATGCTTTTTTATGTGGAGTTGAGTCAAACTCTTAAAAAATTTGCTTCAAAACCTGAAAAATGTATTAATGGTTTTGGAGCACTCATAAAAGATTTATAAAATTAATAAAATAAATATAAAATATCTATATTATAATGTTAAAAAATAAATTTGGTCTTTTATACCCTTTATTGTATTTATTATATCACTTTTGGGTCATTATGATGTTAATATACACACCGTATATTTATACAAATTTTCTTTACCTGAAAATTCGAGTCTCCCAATAAATTAGGAAAAATTAACCATTCATTAATTTTGAAATTCCAATTAAAAAAAATACTTTTATAGAAATACTTTTATAAAAAATATTAATTCTCATTTTTAAAAATAAAAGTGACATTTATTAAGAAATGATTGGTTTTTTAGAACAATAACAACTTTAGATTACTTATAAAAATTTTAGTTGGCTTCAGAGAAATTATATGATCATTTATATTTGTTAAAAATTATTTAAAAATTATATTTTTTAAAATAATATTTATTTCATAAATCCTTTAAGTCATCAAAATAAATTCTTTAATTAAATTTGAATATTTCCCAAAAATACTATTTTTGTTTTACTGTATCAAAATAAAAAGTAATTTATAATATAATAATAATATGATGAAAATATATCAATTATTTGTTAAAAAATAATATATATACTTATATCACTAGGGTCTTAATAAATATCCCTTTAATACACTTGAAAACATTCTATGGGTAATGTTTATTATGATGAGATTTTTATGGGGTGGTTCGGTGAACAATGTTTTTTCCATGATATAGATGCAATTGAAATTATCCTTTAAATGGCTTAATCATGTTTATGTTTTTGGATATCAGCTTTGTCTTGGTCAAGTGAACACCCCATAGATTCCATCTCCCTTAGAAGCTTCAATTAATGGGCTTCATAGGGTACTATCTTACTATTTAAGGTCATCACTTCCTTGTGTTATGTTCTTTGGATTTTTAAAAAATCTATATTCATGATAATAATTTGATCACTGTTCAATGGATATATTATCAATGGTAGTGATTCATAACATCCTTTTAAAACTGATAGAATATAGAAAAAACAAATAAGTTCGTGTATTTTCAATAACCATGTTACATAATAAGGAATTTAATTAAATCAAAAGGTAAATGTTATTTATAACTGTTAGGGTCGTTATACACCTGACATGTGAGTACACAACATAGTGTGTTGTGCTACATTGATTATTTGGATTTCAGTCCCTCTACAAATTGTTCTTACCGGCTAGGTGTCCCACAACATGTGAGAAAATTACATGGTGTGTGAAATTTAACATAACAAGTAATCCTACCCACCACATAGAGGTGAATTCCTAGAATGTATTACTCTTAACTACACACCTAGCACATCAAAATTTCTCAAAATTTCTAGATTGTTCACTTTGATATATTCATAAATCACCACTAAATTCATGACATCCAAGAATCATGCACAACTCCCAGATCTTTGTTCACCGGCTTTTATGGATGGTTGAATGTTTTAATTTGTTTTTACCTCATAAAAAAATTTATTGTTGTCACCATCCCAAAGCTCCATGAAATCCAACTCATGAAAACCAAACATCCTATTCAAACATCTGACCTCCATTTTCACTTGTGATTGGATTCTGGCCCCCATTTCTCATAATCACCCATTTGTGCACTCTAAAGTAAACTTCTCAATCTGACATATGGATATACCTTTTTTAGATCCATCATTAGATTCTTGTTATCACCCCCACACCTCTATCATATCTAAAAAAACTAAAAAATATCTTGTGACCATGATATTTTGTTTTGAAGGATAAACAAATAATGAATGGTACTATTAGGTATCGTCAAATCACAAAACAACCAAAAAACTAATGACAAACATCAATAATCTAGATAAAAAAGGAACAATATAGAAACTGAGTGTTGAGTGAATGTTGTGTCGGTTTAGCCCTAATCCAAAAAATCAAAATATTTTTTGATTATTAAATTAGTAATTATGAATTAGAAACTAATATAAAATTCCCAGAACTAGGTAGAGAAATCATCGGATGGTGATGACAATGACGAATGACCCACAAATTAGTTTTTATGGGATTAATTCAAACTCATATTAATTCATAAATGGGTATAAAACCAAAAAAGTAAATTCCATACCTCTGGTTTAGATCAATAATTAATGAAAAACATTTTGGATTAATTTTCATTAATGATATACAAGAGCTCCTTCACTAACAATGATCCCCATTATTCCTAATCCTTGTTCCTATGATCATCTTTAAATGGGATATTTACCCTAGATCTCCCCTAGATCTTACCTACAGAGCTCTAAATCCTCTCATTCCTTATAGGTTTATCCATATAACCCTAGGCAACACTCTATAATGGTGTTTAAGAAGAGGAGGATTAATATGAGGCTATGTAATAAATAATAAATAAAATAATAAGTAAATTTATTTATTAATTATCCAATAATCAAACTTAAAAAATACCTGAATGAGTATAAACGTTTTTTCATGCATATGGTAAAGCATTCATTCCAGGATTAATGGCAGTATGAAGTTTTACATCTATAACATATTTTAGGGGATATTATATTATCTCCAAAAAAGTATTTTTGTGTCATATAATATATTGATTATATTTATTATATCAATACCAATGCTCCTCAGGGCCCATAATACGATATAGTCTATATACCTTACCTAGGAAATATTATTTCAAATAATCTGAAGTGTTACATGTATAAAATATGATCGTTATGATGATAAAAAAATAATAATTCCTCGACTACATGTTTTACCTATCTTATTATTGTGAAAAACTCCTAATAATGGTGGATGGAATTTTTCATATGTTTCCATTATATTATATAACTTATGATTCTCCTATTACTAAAATCATTAGACTAAATTTTTTAAGAAATATTTTATATTTTATCAGAACGAGGTTGGTTTTTAGTTTCATTGGAGATACACTATTCCTAAAACGGTTATTATTAAACCATTATTTTAAAATCACTAAAAAAAATTCAAAACAATGTGACTTTATAAGAACATCAGGTAGTACCCTTTTTATTATTTTTGATAAAGTTTTATGGAGGAAATATTTATAAAAGTGGTGTTTTTATTTTTAATGTTCTATCAGAATGATCTCTTTTTGATAAAATTTAAAATATTATATCAAAATTCAAAAAAAAATTAAAGAGTTCAAAACATATAACTTATTAATCTATTAATTTCATCATCTATCATGATTTAGTCTTATACATTGGATGAATTATAATTAAGAATTTTGATCCATTTTTTCTATATGTTGTATAGGTCAATAAAATCATTTTTTCCTTTAACTATTTGTATGAAAAAATATCATCACCTTATTTCTTTTCTATCCATTGTTGTCCACATATTTTCTCTTGGGTCTCAAAGACCATTCAGGTTTTTCCATTAACTTTCCATGGATAATTTATATAAGTTTTCATCTTGGTATCTATTTATGTAATAGAAAATTGATCATAGTTGGTTTGAATGTTATGATTCCTTTTTCAAAACCACCATACAATTTCAAGTATGTGAATCAATTTTGTGACCAAATATGACTCTAGTCTTCAATATCTGAGTATATTTCAAGAATTTTATATTATATCAGCGTTTAATGATGTTAATGGGTTAAATAATGCATATTTAAATTTTTTTTTTGAATTTTAACATTAAAAGGGTTAATAAAAAAGTAATATTTTCATTGGAAGGATATGTTTCCTTTATTACTCACATGATTCCAAAAAAAGTCGGTTCTTCTGAAATAATCCTTATAGAGAAAAATTTGTTTGTATCAAATGAAAATATATTGAAGATATCAAATCTTTTTCCAGAAAAAAAAGATTATTTTCCTATAGATATAAAATAAATTAATTCTTAGGGATAGATATAGAGGTACTCTCAAAGTGAAAGTAATGTGTTTTCTAGAGTTTCTTTATAATATGACTATGTTTAAATTTACTATATTTAGGTGGGAATATTTTGAGGTCATCAATACAGGGATTGTGAAGATCAATATTTTGTTATACCAAGAGTTCAATAATAGATATATCATGATGTTTTTTCAAGGTGAAAGTATCAATAATAATGCTTGTCTCATCAAATATAAGAAATAATATTTTAGACATGAAATATTTCCAAATATGAGGATAGTTTACTTCCATGTGGAAATAATTTTATTTGATGGATATTTTTTATTTGGTTAAATACATATAAAGTTTTAATAATAAATATAAGGACCCATCCTTAAAACATTACATAATATTGAATTAAATAAATAATTCACATTTAGGATATTTTTAAGTTTAGAGTTTTAGAGAATTAGGACATCACTATTACACCTCAAAAGATTACAAAGTAGACAATTCTACACAGTTTCCTTTTTTTACAAAACATGAACTCTTAAAAAAAGAGTCATGTCTAGTTCTATGTTTAAGACAACATGACTTTTCCTTGATCCCATCCTTGACCCTATTCCACATTATGTCACCTGAAAAACATTTCAAAAAATTGGGATGAGAATAAAAATCATAGTAAGGGATACATAAAGAAGTAAAACTATAAGTTTTTCAACGAAAAAAGTAAAAAATGAATACTTTAACATATGTAATTCTCTTCACCTTTATGAAGTAGTAAATACTCATCACTGAATAAAATATCATTACGTACCATTTTTGTAACCAAAAGATTACCATAAAACCCATATAAAGAACACATAACATATAAAGGTAACTTGGGACATAAACATACTTAAAAGGAATAACCAAATGCTCGACTTCCACTCATATCACTAAATGTAATAGCCATATGGCCGACTTCCATACCAAATGCATTGGAGGTTATAACGTAACCACCAGTCCTGGTATTCACGGCACCACCCGTCTTATGGTTTATCATGTAAACACTCATCAAATGTCCATGTACCATCATAAAACATAAAATATTTCAAAAGTAAACATTTCTCTAATAATATTTCTTTTTCAATCATAATATGTAATTTCACGATATTGAAATAATCAATCCATTTTCATTAACCATTTAAAAACATATTTTTGAATCAATGTGTCCCATACCACTTTGAAGCTTTTAAATGAATTATCATTTGAAAATATTAATGTCCATATAAATAAATCCTAAATCCCATTTTTAAAACATGGACATTAATGTGAAATATTTAGAAGAAAAAATCTTTAAAACATTTAAAATAATATTTTAGTTAAAGAGTTTTTTAACAAAATGAGAGACTCTTGAATACAAATATTTGAGGAATAACATTTAATCAGAACTTTATAATATCATGAGAATAAAGGGATTCACGATATAATATGTAAAAGGATAGTATATACACTATATAATAGGGAATTGGTGCATAACAAAAATTAAGTCTCAATGGAAACGTAAATTGAGATGAAATCCCTTATAAAGATGGTATCCTTAAATTAAGGATAAATTAATCTCATAATTATGTGTGAAAAATATAAATACACCCAATATAAGTGAATATTATGTGTAAAACAATCAGAGGTCATTCACACATATTTGTAGGATGAGATATTCAATAAGTACATGTTGAACCCAAAGAATCGAAATTGGGTTAAGAAGTTCCCCTGTAAATATTTGACAGCCTAACAACGTCTCATCAAAATTCAGAAATTGAGTTGATCAGATAAAAAGGGTACCTCAACACTTGGACATAATTTTTAAATAAATAAAGATATATAAGAACGTATCCCAACATAATAAGATGTAAATTAAAAGACATAACAAAAATAAGTCTGAAAAAATGGAGGATGAAAGGTTCCCTTACCGATTTGGTAACATACAAAACATATGCCACATAAAAGAAGGATCATACAATGAATATGTAGATACTCATAAATGAAAGTATATTACACTATGAGTACAAAAATTGGCAGTACAAACACCACACAATAGGAAATAGTGGAAAATATAGCATGAATCTCACGGGAATAAAAAGTGAGATGAAACCCTTTACCACGTTGTTATCAACAGAGTCGTATGAACAAAATTTAATAACCACCCAATTATTCACAGAATAACATGAATATAAATAGAATAATGATAATATATATCAATTTGAAGTACACTATACACCAAATTTAATAAATTAGTGGTAAACAATGGAAGTCCCACAAAATTGAAAGTGAGATAAGAAAATCCCTTACAAAAATTAGGCAGCATAACGACGCCACATAAAAATTCTTAAAATCAATTGATGAGAGTAAGAGGGGGTATATTACAGTATGGTGAATATAAAATAAAATCTTCCAACATAAGAACATGGAGCAAAAAAGAAATGACATAAAAGAGAGTACTTGAAAAGAAAGAGAGAGGTCAGATCCCTTACCTTGTGTCTGACTTGAATCGATCGTTTTTTAATCTCTTGAATAATAAACCAAAGTTAATTTCTACTTTCATAATAATATTTTTCAAGTTTTTTATTCCTTTTTATATCACTTATTAACATGTTATAAACATTATGTAATCATTTAAGTTAATAATGTTTGTTTGGTCGATATTTGGTTCTTGAGTCAAAAATGGACTTCTTATAATGACATGTTGTTCATGTAGTCAAAGGTTCATTATATCCAGAATGATATTTATGATTTTTATATCATATATATCATATATATCCAGCATATACATTTATTTATAATTGTACATAACATTTAGAGGTAAGAAATGAAATGCACCACTCATGGAGACGGTAAGCCGTATGTACGAATGAACGCTACTTACAATTCTATTTCATATTTAATGGAATTAAAACATATTAATACATTGTAGTATTATAATTCCAGTATTACATAATATATAATATAATCAAATCTATCCTTTACATGTACCACATATGGTATGAACGAGTCATATCACTTTGAGGGGGCGGTAGTCCGCACCTCCTCTAATGAGATTATCACGTTTACCCATAATGGAAACCATAAAGGCATGATATAAATGGAAATTACAGAAGAATAAAGAAAAAATAAACATAATATATATCATATATAAATAAAACTCCATCATAATGGCCACCATGAGAGGAATTATGAGATAATCGAACAATCATCATTTCGTGAGGTGTTTGTTTTCCATCCACAGAAACATTATGTTCTTCATCCATTAGATGGAGGTGTGTGTAAATGTAGAACGAATAATTCTCATAACAAAATCCTAGTATATTGATTATTATGATTTTTTTATAAAATAAAACAATAAAAAGAGTTTAGGGGTTGGAGAAGTAAAATAAAAGAAAACAATTTAAGAGAAACTATTACCTTTAAATTGGGTAACACCCTTTGGTTTGAACCATAGCACTTATTGAAGTGCCTTATGCCTATGGTAAGGATTCTAGTAGGAGGAGAGGTATATAGGAAGATTAATTGGTCAGAGTTTGGATGAGCCAAATGGCTTGATAGGTGTGAAGAATTGGTTATAAGTGGTCTCCTTTTATAAGGGAGAGGAGGGGCTCTTTAGGAAAGTGTGATACTATTATTTTATTATATAATAATATTCAGTTTAAAAAGGTCAAAAAATCTTTTGAGTCAAAGATAAGATGACTCATGGTCGAAATAAAATAATAAAATAAAAATTGGATAGGATTTGGTTGTTATTTTAATATTTATAATCTTATTTATTTAAATGATTTATTAATGATGTAAATCATGCTTCATTATTGTGTCATAAATAATTTAATTTATTTGATGTCTATAAATTATAAAACAAATAACATGATGAAGAAATTTTTTTCCTTCCAATGAATATTTATATTCTAAAAGATAATTTTTATAACCCCTTGAAAAAATTAAATTACTAAAAGATATTTGCTTTGACATTTTTTCCTTTAAGTTAATTAATCTAAATTTTCATTTTCACTCTCATGTGGCTCAATAGGGTCCCAAAATCGACCCAAAGATGACCTTGGTCGTTAATGACTCAACCAATATGGTTTGGACAAGTGTTAAGGTAATTTGGAATTATTATAATATTCCTTTTACCTTGAATTAACATATTTACATTTAACCATGGTAAATAAAAGTCAAAAGGTACGATTCATCAAAAATTATTTTCATGTTATAGAACCACATTTTACTTCTTGATAACAACCATGTATGTCGGATTTTCAAAATTCAATTCAAAGAAGTGGTAAAATTTAATTTAAATGAAAAAGACTGTTTTTTAACTACTACTAAGTGGTTTCACTATTCATAAAAAAATTGACGTTTTTCAGAAAAATACCAAACATTCAGAATTATCTTTATTTGATATTTTGAATTCAAAACATATTTCTATTTTATGGAATTCAAAAAATTTTTGTGGAATTAATTAATTTTAAAATTAATTCCCATTATCAAAACAAATAGCATGTTTTTAAGAAACAATAACTATCAAAAAAATGATACTTGTTTATATCCAATTTCAAAGTGAAATTAATTCCAATGATCAAAATTGGATTAAATGGTAAAAATAAATTATAATTAAACTTTAAAAAAAATTAAGAAGATAACCTAAACATATAAATAAATTATATTAAAACATAGTTTTGAATTAAAATACAATATTTTCACTATTCATTAAAAAATGAACTTTATCAGAAAAATTCAAAAATTCACACTAAGTAAATTTTGATGTTCCCATTATAAAGAAGGATTTTATTTAGTCAAATAGAATGTATTAAAGTGACTAAAATTATATTTAAATAGGGTTCGCCATTAAAAAGTGGTAAATCGATCTTTTAATTTAAATTATGCTTAAAAATAGATTCATTCATATTTTAAGCATCTAAAATTTATTGGATAAATGTAAATACATTTAACAATCATATATAATAATATTTTGGTTAGTTTTGTTCATTCCCACCAATACAACGACTAGGAGTAAAGTACAATATAAAATAATAAAATTATATTATTAGCGTGCAACGTAAGATTTCAAAGGAACTCGTTGTTGCGTATCAGGTACACTATCGAATATAGAAACCCCTTTAAAGTAAAATTTATATTTAATTAAAAAATATTAATAAATATAAAAATGTCATATTCTTCATTTATATGGGATGTTACATCCTTCCCCCCCTTTGGGAATTGCATCCTCGCAATTTTAAAATTGGACTCGAGAACTTCATTGAAAGCCCCACATCGAAAAAAAGACAATAAAACTACCACATTAAAATAAAGGAAGAGAAGTACAAAGGTTACCTGAGACAAAAAATACTAGGATTCTAGGAAAACATGGATATAGAGGAGAAAACAAACCATCAAGTTCTGATGGAGAGTGATAGAAAACATGTTTAAGAGAAAGTTAACCACCAGAAAATCACAAACTTGTGATGGGTTAAACTGTCTTCGACTCCCCAGTATAAAAAGTTAACAGAAAACGTTTTTGTTTTAATTTACTTTTCAATGAGAAATTTATTTAAGGGAATAACTAAAAACATAAGGAAATATAATTAATTGTAATGTAGATATTCATATTTGACTAGATTTCTAACACAAACTCATAATTTCTCCAAACGATGAGTATTGAAGATGCCTTTTTTCACATTAAGAGCGCTATAATCAACTTCGAGAGAATCAAATAATCCAAAAAAGATGAAATATATATTTCCAATGTATTTAGACTGTAAAGAAAACCAAAATGGTTAGCACCAGATCAGATAATCCCCAAAATGGTTAATCTTTTACAAAAAAAACTACTCTTAATCTCCAAAATTTGTCACACAAAACTCAAAGTTCAACAAATAAAATTAAATAAATAGTTGTCCATTAAATTATTCAAAGTAATCCAAACTTTAATTGAAAGCAAAATCTCAAAAGGATCTGATCACATAGTCTTCCAAGATAAATCTTAAAATTTATCTCCAAATAACATCAGTTACTCTTAAAGTCTCATATTTAAAATTAATTAACTTAATCACATATCCTCCAAGATAGGTTAATCATTTCCATAGATAACCCAAAATCGACAACTGCTTGATTCATAAAATCATCTAACAAAAAATAATTAGTCATAAAAACCAGGGACTTCACGTGGTCCAATGGAAGGTGATAAATACCAGTCGCACTTTGGTTGTGGGTTCGATTCTCGAAGCTTTTTCCGATGCGACAGGTTGTCACATGGTCCGAATGTTGTCCATTTTTCAAAAACTATATAATTTTATATCATTCCCAAAAAGAGACAAATTTATCAAAAATAACCATAACATAATTTAACCATGATGTTTTTCTTATAACTTTCATTTGGCATCCCAAAAATGTATTAACCTATAATTTCCTCAAATTCAAGGATCATATAAACCCCAATGGTTCATTATATCTATATCCACAAAATAAAAGATAACCATTCCTTGAATAAAATTTTTATATATCAAACATCAGGGTTACACATACTATAAAAAGTATTCTAATTTAATTCACATCCTTAAAAGAGCCTTAATACTTTTAATCATTTCACCATCCTAAAATATTCCATAACACTTTAACTCTATATATGTTGACTTCTTACTCATTCAACATTATTCATGATCCATTAACCATTCATTTCCAAATTATTCTGAAATACTTATTCCCTACAAACAAAATCACGAATCATATCCTAAGATTCAATAATGTCAAAACATATGTTAATAAATAATCCATACCTCCCATTGTTCATTGTCAGTTTCTTAATCCTAAATCAAAATGGCATTAGGTATTGGTAAAAAAATATTTTTACGATCCTGGTGATCCCATTCCTGAAACATCTTCGTAGAACATGGGTTTGTATAATTAACATACACATCACATTTAAAACATTCAATTGATCCCTTAGAAAGAACTTCTTTCCCTTTCCTAGAGTCAACTGGATGCTTCCTTTTTCCTTGGTAGGTTCTTTCTTTATGACCTTAATTTCCACATCTATAGAATCTTCTCATCCCTTGGAATCATTTTCCTAGTTGTTTATTTCAAAATCCTTGACCCAAATGTTTTTGAACATACTTACCTTTATGATTATGACCTGAACATCCATATGGATTTGTTTCTCGCAAATACGACGCCTTATAAATATCACCAAGGTTAATGTTGTCAATCATGACTCTAGCTAGTTGGTTTAGAATAACCATAGGATTTCTTATTGCAGCTCTCATTTCATTCAATTGCTCATTCAGAACATCATCATAGTTTTCTTCACATCCATCATTACTTTGATTCCTGCTAGATCTAGCGATTGACTAAAACCAAAAACGTAAGTGTGAGTATATCAGTAAAATCATCATATAATATCATATGAGGAGGATAAATACTAATATATACTTATTCATGTTATCTTAAACTCATTCACTTTATCAAAAAAAACTATGAATCTTTCTGAAATCCTAACCATTATGGTAATGTCACTTATGCTTAAATAATACCCTAACCTCTAAAGTTATCTAAACCGAACTCTGATACCAACTATAAGGACCCGACCATAAAACATTACATAATCTCGAATTAAATGAATAATTCACATTAAGGATATTTTCAGATTTAATGTTTTTGAGAATTAGTTGATAACTATTACATAAGAACTTGAATAATACAAGTAGACACTTCTACACAGTTTCCATTTTGTTTACAAAACATGAACTCTTAAAAAAAGAGTGATGTCTAGTTCTAGGTTTAGGACAACATGGATTTTCCTTGATCCCATCCTTGACCCTATTCCACATTATGTACTGTGAAAAACATTTCAAAAACATGGGATGAGCATAAAAAGCTCAGTAAGGGATACACAAAGAAGGAAAACTTTTAGTTTTTCAAAACAAAAAGTAAACCATGAATACTTTAACAAAAGTAATAATTTCCACCTTTATGAAGTAGTAAATACTCTTCACTGAATAAAAGATCATTACTTACCATTTTTGTAACCAAAATATTACCATAAAACCCATATAAAGAGCACAGAGCATATAAAGGTAACTTTGTACATAAACATACTTAAATGGAATAACTATACAGTCGACTTCCACACATATCACAAAATGGAATAGCCATAAGGGCGACTTCCATACCCAATGAATTAGAGGTTATAACATAAGCACCCATCCTAGTATTCACAGCACCAGCTGTCATATGGTTTATAACGTAACCTCCCATCAAATGTCCAAGTACCCTCATAAAACAAAAAATATTGAAAATGCAAACATTTCTCTAATAATATTTCTTTTTCAATTAGAATAATTAATTTCAAGATATTAAAATAATCAATCCATTTTCATAAACCATTTAAAAAGAGATTTTTGAATCAAAGTGTCTCATACCACTTTGATTCTTTTAAATGAATTATCATATGAAAATATTAATGTCCATATAAATAAATCCTAAAACACATTTTTAAAACATGGACATTGATGTGAAATATTTAGAAGAATAAATCTTTAAAACATTTAAAATGATATTTTAGTTCAAGAGGTTTTTAACAAAATGAGAGACACTTAAATACAAATAATTGAGGAATAAAATTTAATCAGAACATTATAATATAATGATAATAAATGGATTCATGATATAATATGTCAACTGATAGTATATACACTATATAAGATGGAATTGGTGTATAAAAATAATGAAGTATAAATGGAAACGTAAATTGAGATGAACTCCCTTATAAAGATGACATCCATAAATTAAGGATAAATCAATTTCATAATTATGCATGAAAAATATAAATACACCCAATATAAGTGGATATTAAGTGTAAAAAAATCAGAGGACATTCCCACATATTCATAGGATGACATATTCAATAAGTACAAGTTGAACCCAAAGAATTGAAATTGGGTTAAGAAGTTCCCCTGTAAAAATTCGACAGCCAAACAATGTCTCTTTAAAATTCAGAAAATTAGTAGATGAGATAAAAAGGGTATCTCAACCCTTTGAAATAATTTTTACATCAATAAGGATATGTAATAACATATCCAAACATAATAATATGTAAATTAAAATACATAACAAAAAAAAGTCATTAAAAAAAAGAGGGTGAAAATTTCCCTTATCGATTTAGTAACTTACAAAATATACCCCACATAAAAGAAGGATCATAAAATAAATATGTAAATACTCATAAATGAATATATATTACACAAATAGTATAATAATTGTTAGTAAATACACCACACAATAGGAAATAATGGAAAATATAGCATGAATCTCAAGGAAATAAAAATGAGATAAAACCCATTACCATGTTGTAATCAACTAAGTCATATGAAAAAAAGTTAATAACCACCAAATGATTCACAGAATAACATAAATATAAATAGAATCATGATAATATAAATCAATTGTAAGTACACAATACACCACATACAATAAATTAGTGGCAAACAATGGAAGTCTCATTGAATTGAAAGTGAGATAAGAAAATCCCTCACAAAAATTCGACAGCCTAACGACGCCACTTAAAAATTCATAAAATGAAATGATGATATTAAGAGGGGGTATCTCATCATATGAAAATAAAAATTACAGTATGGTTAATATAAAATAACATTCTCCAACATAAGAACCCGGAGCATAAAAGATATGACATAAAAGAGAGTACTTGAAAGGAAAGAGAGAGGTCAGATCCCTTACCTCGTGTCCGACTTGACATGATCGTTATTTAATCTACTGAATAATAAACTAAAGTTCATTTATAATTTCTTAATAACCTTTTCAAGTTTATTATTCCTTTTTATATCACTTATTAACATTTTATAAACATTATGTAAAAATTTTAGTTAATAATGTTCATTTGGTCGATATTTGGTACTTGAGTCAAAATGGACTTCTTATAATTACATGTTGTTCATGTGGTCAAAATTTCATTATATCCATTATTATATTCATGATTTTTTATCATATATATCATATATATCAATCAAATACATATATTTATAATAGTACATAACATTTAGAGGTAAGAAATGAAATGCAACATTCAAGGAGACAGTAAACCTTACGTACACTTGAACGACACTTCCATTTCTATCTCATATTTAATGGAATTAAAAAAATTATACATAGTAGTATTGTAATTCTTGTATTTTATCATATATAATATCATTAAATATATCATTTATACTTAAAACATATGGTATGAACGAGGCATATCACTTTGAGGGGGCGATAGTCCCCACTTCCTCTAATGATATTATCGTGTTTACCCATAATGGAAACCATAAAGGCATGATATAAATGGAAATTACAGAAGCATAAAGGAAAAATAAACATAATATATATTATATATAAATACAGTTCCATCATAATGGCCACCATGAGATGCGGTAAGAGATAATCGAACAATCATCGTTTCGTGAGACGTTAGTTTCCCATCCACAGAAACATTATGTTATTCATCCATTAGATGGATGTGTGTGTAAGTGTATATCGAATACTTCTCATAAAAACATCCTAGTATATTGAGGATACATATTTTGTTACAAAAAAAGGAATAAAAATAGTTTAGGTGTTGGAGAAGTAACATAAAAGAAAACAATTTAAAAGAAACTGTTACCTTTAATTTTGGTAACTCCCTTTGGTTTGAACGAAATGACTTCTTGAAGTGCATTATTCCAATGGTAAGGATTCTAGGAGGAGTAGAGAGATGTAGGGAGCTTAATTGGGCATATTTTGGACAAGCCAAACGTCTTGAGAGGTGTGAGTAATTGGTTAGAAGTGGTCTCTTTTTATAAGAGAGAGGATGTGCTCTTTAGGAAAGTGTGATAATATTATTTTATTATATAATGATATTCGATTTCAAAAGGTCCAAAAATCATTGGAGTCAAAGATAAGACGACTCATGGTTGAAATTAAATCATCCAATAAGAATTGGATAGATTTTGGATGTTATTTTAATATTTATAATCTTATTTATTTAAATGGTTTATCAATGATGTAAATAATGCTTCGTTATTGTGTCATAAATAATTTAATTTATTTGATTTCTAAAAATTATAAAAAAATACTATGATTCAGAAAATATTTTTAGCTTTCCAATAAATATTTATAGTTGAAACGATAATATATATAACCCCTTTTAAAAATTAATTTAGTAAAAGATATTTTCTTTTGACATTTTGGCCGTTACTATAAGTTAATTAATCTAAATTTTCATTTTCACTCCCATGTGGCTCAATGAGGTTCCAAAACCGACCCAAAGATGCCAATGGTCGTTAATGACTCAACCAATATGGTTTGGACAAGTGTTAAGGTAATTTTAAATTATTATAATATTCTTTGTACCTTGAATCAACCTATTTACCTTTAACCGTGGTAAATAAAAGTCAAAAGTTACTATTCACCAAATTTTTTTACCTTATTGAACCAAATTTTATATCTTAATAAAATCCATGTATGTCGGATTTTCGAAATTCAATTCATAGAAGTGGTAAAATATCATTTAAATGAAAAATTCTGTTTTTTAACTACAACTAAGTCGTTTCACTATTCATCAAAAATTGAAGTTTTTTAGAAAAATACCAAAACGTCAGCCTAAGATTTATTTGATATTCCGAATTCAAAAATGATGTCTATTTTATCAAATTCCAAACATATAATTGACATTAAATAATTTTGAAATTAATTACTATTATCCAAAACAAATAGTGTGTTTTTAAGAAACAATAACTATCAAAAGATTGATACTTGTTTATGTCCAATTTCAAAGGGAAATTAATTTAAATGACAAACATTGGATTAAATGCTAAAAATATATTCTAATTACACTTTAAATAAAATTAAAAATATAATCTAACCATATAAATAAAATAAATTTAAACGTTGGGTTGAATTAAAATTCAATATTTTCACTATTAATTAAAAAACGATCTTTATCAGAAAAATTCCAAAAATTAAAACAAAGTAAATTTTTATGTCCCCATTATAAAGAAGGATTTTATTTGGTCAAATAGAATTTATTAAAGTGACCAAAATTAGAATTAAATATGGTTCACCATTAAAAGGCGGTAAATCGACATTTTAATGTAAATTATGCTTAAAATTAGATTTATTCATATTTTAAGCCTCTAACATTTATTAGATAAATGTAAATACATTTAACAAAATTGTATAATAATATTGTAGTTATTTTTGTTCATTCCCACCAATACAACAACTAAGAGTTAAATACCATATAAAATAATAATATTATATTATTAGTGTGCAACGTAAGATTTCAAAGGAACCCGTTGTTGCGTATCTGGTACACTATCGAACAAAGCAACCCCTTTAAATTAAAATTAAAATTTGATTAAAAAATATTTATAAATATGAAAATTTCATATTCTTAATTTATCTAGGATGTTACAATAAATTTCATAAGGAGTGGAAAGTAGAAACTTCTCAAAAACCACCTAAACTATTAAGGAAGAAAAAAAGATCATGTGTGATAATGTATTTACAGAGTTGAAAGTGAATTTGAAGGAGATAAAAAAAAGGAGAACTATGTTTTCAAATGGATTATGTTGAAGAAAAATCCTTAAAAGAATAAGTGGTTGTTAAAATAAAATACAAATAATGAAAAAACAAAGAAGATGTAAAAGATATGAAGGATACATTACCATGAGATTTTTAAGGGAAATAGGGAAATATCATGATGATGTTGAGACATAGTATAGATAGTTTTAGTTTTTTGATGTTTAAAGGGAATATTGGGTTTTTCAGTTTGTTCTCTGAAATGATCCTCAGTCCGTTCCAACTAATTGTTTTCTTCTGTCTAAGGAAAAAAGATAATGTAAAAAACTGAAATAGGATATTGATCATGATGTTGATCAAGTTGGTGAAAAATTTGTTGATAATGATGTGGTCAAAAAAGGCATAGCTGAAAAATATTTTCCAAAAAGTTCTATCTCAAGTAAAAAGGAATAGGATAATCTTAACGAATTTAGAAGGATCTTTTATAGAACTTAAGAGAAATTTAGTTGATTGGGGGATTCTATATATAATTTAGTATCTTCAACATCTAAATAAAAATGGAAAAAGGAATCTATCAATTCTCCATAAGAGGAGTCTTCAGATAATAAAAAGTAAGAATATATTATCAGGGAATCAAAGAATTATCATTATAATGAAGATATGGTTATTAAAGATGATTCTGCATCAATATTTATTAAAAAGGAGGAACCATACCTTTTTAGATTTATAAAATATATCTTTCCAAAAGTTTCTAATTATTCCACTAACTGTCTTTTGAGAACAAGTTCCGACAAGATATAATTGAAAATTAATTAGATCAATAGAATAATTAGAAGTCCTATAGGAATTATTGATACCATTCATGATATTCAATTAATATTTAATTAAATAAAAGTAAAAGTGGTTTCTACTAAATGTTTGAGTTCCATTAAGAAAATTTCAGACAATGTAATTCAGAATGAAGTAGACCTAAAGAATCCTGAAAGAAATTTTTTATTAGAGTTTTAAAATCTAAAAAACATAATTAAGTGTATGAGTCAAAATAAATATGGCATAATGTTATTTAATAATCAATTTATAAGGATAAAAATGGAAATAGTGCCAGTTTCAATTTTTACAAACAATATAAAATATATTGTTAAATAACGTCTAACCATAGTTGAGGACCTTAAGTGTATTGGAATTAAAAAATATGTTGATATTTCCTAGAATGGAAAGAATATGGAGTCTCCCGAAAGAAGGCTTTAAAATATTGATCTGTAAGAAGAGAAGTAAAAGAAAATAGAGAAAGATCTTCGGAAGATAAAGAAAATACTCAAAATACTCTCTAAGAAGGAATCATTTGTTCTTGAAATCTTGATTACTTATAATAATAATTAAAATATAACATTTTTTTGATAATTATTTCTACTTTAATATATCTTCTGGATGAATTTATTTCTTGTTTAATCCTTAAAAATATTTTTATATATTTTTATAATTTTTTTGGAAAATATTTTTTACGTAAGTATCACTTTCTTATTAAACTCTTTTTGAAACTTATTAATTGGGAGAAGGTATAATACTTGAAAATTATGTACAAAAGGGAAATTAAGCATATAAATGTTTTAGATAATTTTCATTATTAAGTGAAATGTACTATGATTTTCAAAATGGGGGGATTATTTCAATTAATGACCTATTTTTAACATTACTTTTGATGATCACAATTCACTTTTTAAATGTTTCAATATTTATAATCATTATATTTTCTAAGGATATAAAGTTTTATTTGAGAATTTAATGAAGCTTAGCATATGGATAAATTCAATAATATTAGATTGATATATATTATGTGTATCATATGTAGGAGTACTATGTATGTCTTATAATGATGAGTACCAAGTATATCTGATAGACATTTACAAAGTACATCAGAATGATTTATACAATGTATATCATTCACGAATATAAAAAGATAAAAAAGGATCCAAGTATCACATACATTATTAAGACATGTAAAGTAAATCATATGGTTGTATACACATTTTATCAAACGAATGAGTCATAAATCCATCAGACGATGTTCTATAAATTCAATCAGATACAGTTCATCAGAAAGATACTTACAAATTCTACCTGATGAATATTTACATAGCTTACCATATGGAGATGTAATGTATATTGATGATATATTTATGATTTCTATAGAACTTAAGTATAAAATTATAGTAATAGCGATACCCCCAATGAGTATTGGATAAACCACTGACATACAAAATAGATGATTAAGGTGTACCCGATTCTATAGAAACTAACTTTGATAATTGAGTATTAAAACATTGGATGTTTTTAATAAATTGTACCACACCATCGAAGATAATATGTGACTAAATATTTATAGAATATATATGGTTTAATGTGTTTTTTTACATTTTTCAATGACTTTTTTTAGCGTTCTTCAATTATAATTATTAGAGAGTTCCCTCAAAACATATATTAAGAAGGATTTCATCTTACATTATTGATTATTTTTTACATTGTAATATGTTTTTTAGATCATTTTATTGAGGTATATCAGGGATATAGAGGGAGAGATTAATTGATGGAATTATTATCATTAAAAACAGTTCAAAACCATTGTTATAGGCTAGATAACCATTTGTATAGCCTATATAAATGGTTATATAAAAAATTGGATCATATGATATTCGGAAAGGTATATACCAATGGTTTTTAGTGAACAATTTGTATACTACTGATAATATTTTATTTTACCCAACTATTCCAACCATTTGTAAAGGGCTATAACAATAGTATCAAATCACTGGCATAGGTTTATACTAATAGTTATAACACAACTTTTGGTATATCCCCATACAAATGGTTTTGAAACAATTGGTATACACCCCCCTTAATTACGTAGGATGTAGCACCCCAACCTACCTAGACAGTAACAAGAACTGATGTCCCCATACCCAAAACCTGAATCAACCACAAAACAACCACCAAAAGCCACAACATCACCCCATATTAGTCAATTACATGTAAATAAACATCACCAACCTATATAAAAATAATCATTACATAACAATGAATGTAATTCATTATTTCAGTGATTATAAACATTCAAAATATCAAATATATTCATTTACAACTATACATGAAATATAAAATGCATAAATACCAATTAAAAATATAGACATTAAATACATACCTCATCACCTTCACCATCACCATCACAAAAACTATCACAATCATCTTCACAATCACTATCACCATCACAATTATCACAAACATCTTCACCGTCATCCACATTATCATCATCATCACCATCCTCGCCATTACCATCACTTAGAATGCCATTATCCCAACCAAAATTAAGACCAATTCCCAGTGCACTATATAACATATGAATCTTTGATATTAATTTATCATAATCTATAGTGTTATCTAGAGGAAGTGATGGAAATATGACTGCCATAAATTTCATAAATTCAACATTGGCCCCTTTATTCCATTCAACCTCTTGTATGACTATATTTTGAGCTTATCTACCTAGTACTGGGCCTAAGATACCATTGTATTATCTTTTTCCATATTGGTTATACAAAAAATATTACCAATAGTCATCCAATATTTAGTTGGGGAAATACTATCCTTGGTCGATAGTACAATCTATCATGGGGCTCATCACCCAAAACCTTATGTAAGTGAACATTTGGAAAAAATGTTTTAGATTCTTTCTCATCAGGGGTCTCAAAATAACTATATTACAAATATAAATTTACTATTTAGTTAAAAAAACATTTATTAAAATTTGAAATTAACAATGTAAAAGTAACAATATATTGTTGTGCCGTTTCCATTATTGTGCCTCTAAATTTATTCTTTTTTCTCATGAAAAAACATTTTTCTTCGAGTCATATATCCTTCAATATTCAAAACCTCCCTCTACGTTCAAAATGAATATAGAAAACCATAATATAAAATAGGTTATTAATATTTAATTATAAAACTAAAATCAAATAGATATACATGATGATGCAATATGATTTTCTATAATGATTGGTTACTTTATGATAATGTTATATGAGGTGGGTAACATAAGAAATTTTTTATAATTAATTTGGATAATTCAGAATATGAAAAGATAATGATTTTATAAAAAAACATAAAGTGTAATTTAATGATTCTTGTTTTAATATATTATTTCCATTAATATAAGGGAAAATGCAATTTCAATATAATGGAAATAAAATGTATTTATTGAAAAAAACTAATCAAGATTAAATACATGTACAAAATGATAAAATGAATGGTAAAATGTATGATAGATGTGTTCTTATTAGGTTTTATATGTTTCTATGGTTTAATTTAAAAGGGGTTTAAATAAAGAAAATGGTAGGTAAATTTTCAATGATCGATATTGATGATCGTGTATACTCAATATGGGTGTTTGTTTTAGTTAAAAAGGCACATGAACGAATATGAATAATTTTTTATTTGGTTAAATAATTTTAATGTTTAGTTAGAATGAGAGTATTTAAGGTCATCTTGGTTTTGATCCATATTGTTCCTATTCCATTTTATATTTTATAATTTTATTGATTTACTTTTAATTCAATTTGTTTAAGTATGGTTAAATTCAATTTAATTCAGTTCAAATATATTGAATTTCTATTAATAAAGTATGATTTCATTAATTATGGATTATTTTTTTCATCTTAATTAAATTAGGTTTATTCTTGACCATATTTATATATTTTTATTCAACTATACTTGTTTATAAATTTTCATTTCAATTTTATTTAATTAATTAATCCCTCGTATGAATCATTTTGGAATTTGTTACATTTTATTTATTTAGTTTAGTTATTTTGAATTCAATAAAATACAATTAAAATAAATTCAATTAACCTTAATTTTTTTGTGTGATTTACTTAATATTTGATTCGATATTTTCAATCAAATTCAGACTAGTATATTTAGGTTTTTTCTTTTTATATTGGTTTCACTTGTAGTTAGGTTTGTTCAGTTTCATCAGATTCTAGTTATTTCAATTTGGTATTATTAAATTTTTGGGCATTATTAATATAGTTATGTTTTAGATTGTCTGGTTCATGATGAATTGATTTGGTTTCATTCCAATATTATTGGTTTCTATAGTTTCATATTCATTTAGTTCTGGTTGATTTAGGGATAGTTAATTCATATACATTTATTTTTTTCGATTAAACATGTGATATTTATGTTTTGTATTATATGTATAAGATTGAATTTTATTTAGGTTTAAATAAATTTAAATATTTATTTATGGATTCATTTTTTTTGGGTACACATTGGGTTAGGTTTACAAATACTAATCAGTTTCATTCAATAAAATTAAATTCTATTCTAGTTGAACATGTTCGTTTTGTTTGATATTGTACTGTTTTGATTTAGGTAAACTTTTCTCGACAATGATAATATTTTTTGGTTCCTACTTGAATCACATTGAATTGTTCGTTGTATGTTATGTTCAGTTTAAATGGCTTGGTTTGGTAATTTAGATTTTGGCTAGTTTCTATCCTTTTTATTTGATTAACATCCATTTACATAAAACTAGTGGATATAGTAATGTGTAATACTCATGCCTATACCATATTAGAGGATTTCAGCCCAGTGAACACACAAATACAGAAGAGTCCCTAAATAATATTTAATTCTTCATGTGTTTCCCATAGAAGAGGGATCATCTGTACATAAGGGTTATTTTGGTTGATGTAGAATGGTACACATCAAATCAAACAAAATAGTTAATGTTCATGTCCTTTGAAAATTAGAAGAAAATCTTCAAGGGTGTAGCCTGAATGCAATGATACAAAATAATTAAATAAAGCAGCGAATGAATCTTTTCTCAATGTACAAATTTTTTAAATAGGAAATTGATTCTATTGAAACTGAGTTTTTTATATTTAGTTTTTCCAAAATCATTATGGTTGGTCCTTCTAATCTATTTGAATTAATGGAATGTGGGGATTATTTATTCCTAGAATTTTAATCTAGATTCTATAAGACGACTGGGTTAGTGTATCTCACGAACTATTTTTTTTACTACTAAATCCTACTACCATATTTGATGGATCATAAAACTGGATAGATTCAACAAAATAGAGCCTAACATTCAAATTTACATGAACAAAGTGATTATTAATTTTTTTAAATGATATGTAACCTATCATATAGTCCAAGTACCCACGTGAATTATCTATATTCAACATAATTGGAATTTTGGAAAATTTCAGAAGGTATTCTAGATTCATCTTAGTCAATTAGAATCCTTAATGTGATGGTAGGTTGAAAATTAAAATAGGATCTATTCTGAAGGGATGCCCAAGACCTATAGGTTTTAGGAGGATGTTAAGAGATTCTGATGGTTGAGAAATTGTATACTTTCATAAATATCATGACTTATTAATGGTTTATGGTGTTGAGATGAAAAGAGACATCCCAATGATCTAGATTTCAAGGTATCATATGTTTAATTCTCTAGCTTGAAGTGTACTTCACCTCCATTGTGAAAAAAATAAACAGTGTGTAACATATGCTTCCTAAAAGCCATTGAAGAGTGAGAAAATTTCATATAATACTAAAATAGTAATGAAACATGGGGGAAATGAGTTTCGTCATTTTATTACCATTCCGTGGTCCAAATATTTACCATTATAGTTAAATATTGTAATTATTTGTCCAATTTCAATGAACAATGAGGGTTCAAATGAGAGGAATGTAATAGTTTCTACATGGTTCATAGTTTATCATACCATATATATATATATATATATAATATGATGGATTTATCATTTTCATTATACCTTTTCACTCAATAAGGAACAAAAGGGGTACAACATGTGGTAAATAGGAGGAATGGGAGAAATGACCAGTTTGGATGTTTCACTCGACATTGATAGAGTAATAATATGCAATGAGTTTTATTCTTATAATTATAGTTAATAGATAATAATATAATGAAATAATAAATTTTTTCCCAATTTGTTAAATTTATTTAGGTTCAAAATAAATCTATTTTGTTTCATTTGGTGTTGTTTGATATGGTTTAGATCAATTTGGTACAACTTGGCTCTATTAAAGTTGGGTCATTTTAGATTATTTTAGTTCAAATATTTTCCTTTCTAGTTTTGTTACCTAGGTTGTTTTGTCTAAATATATTATATAAAATTCCGGTCTGTTAGGTTTGGTTTAGATAATTCAAATTAGATTTTCTTCACTTTGTATTATTTCAATTCAATTTTTTTAAGTTCTAGTTAGATGATTCTGTTTTGTTTTATTTAGGTTAGTTTAATTTTGGGTTGTTTGGTCTATTTTGGGTTGGTTTGGGATAATTAAATACATTTTGTCAATGTGGTTATATATTTTCTATTTGATTCGGATTACTTTAGACCACTTCTATTTGTTTATTATTATTTTAGTTCTTGTCGATTTAGTTTGACTGGGTTTTGTTCTTTTATTTTGTGTGAGTTGGTGTATTACAATTAAGGTTTTATATAATATTTTTTAAGTTAGTTCATTTATATCATAACTATTTAATTTTATCTAGTTATATTTAATTTAATTTATTTATTTTTAGTTTATTATAGTTTGATGTAGTTTAGTGTATTTCAGGTTTACTGAAGTCTTCTTGGATGAGAAAAAGTACTTTCAATTCAATTTAATTGGTTTGGTTGAGTGGGTTAATTTATGATTTAGATTTTATTTTTTCGTTCAGTTATGTTTATTATGTAAAGGTTTGATTATTTCATTTCATTTATTTTGAAGTCTAGTTCATTCAGTCTAGTGCAAATTAGATTTCTTAGGTTCTATGAAATTCACTATAATTTAGTTTATTTAGTTATTAATTAGGTCTTCATGTTATATTTCACTTTTTTAATTTATTTTAGTTTTATATCACACAATTTCATGTAAATTTTGTTTTGTTTGTTTATGATTTAATTTTGATCAATTTTGGCCCATTTTAGTGAGGTTGATTTGGGTAATGTCAATGAATATTATTTTGGATGTGGACAGTCTAAATAAGTTCCATTAAATTTCATCTGTTTCCAATTTTTTTAGTTTGGATTAGTTCGATTTAGTTGGTGGTGGGTCTGTTCAGTGTTGTTTTTTTTCACATCAACTCAGTTTGGTTTGATTCATTTGGTTGGATTTCAATATTTTTCAGTTCTAAAGAGATTAGTTTCATTTTTTGGCAGTGTCTAGTTTTGTTTATGAGGAGTCAAGTTTATTTTTTTATATTTGATTATAGTCTTTTTATTTTATTCATTTCATTTTGAATGAAGATATTTTACTTCAAATTAGTTCATAACAATTTGATTTATGTTGGGTAGGGTCTGAATAGTGCTAGAGGGAATCGATATTAACAATACAAAACCAACCTAAATCATGGTAAACCAAAGAAACCAAACTAAATAGAATTAAACAAAACATAATTTAATGAATCGAGCTATAATTATCAAATATTAGCTAAATTACATCTGAATCTATTTTTTTTACTTAACAAATTAGTATTAAACTAAACCCAAATGGAGAAGAACAAAAAACAATAATCCCATGAAAAATTGAATAGAAAAAACCCCAAATAAAACAAATTAGTCTAAAAAAGCTCAAATAGACATGAATAGAATATAAAAAAGCCAAAATAAAACCATATTAAATAGAATCAAATGAAATTAAGATCAATTAAAAATAATATTCCACTATGGTTTAGACATACAATAAAAAGAAAATGAAAGACTAATAGAATACCTGAATTATTTGGAAGCCATTGAATAAATATTGATAAATAATTAAATGAAAGTATGAATATATGGTATATTATAATTGGTTAGGAAGAAATTGAAATTACAATTCTTATGATAGGGTTTAGTATTAGAAATCGATGGGTGAAGGGGAAAGGCACCCACACAGTGTATTTTGGGAATAATTATACCAATTATTTTTTTTAAACCAATGGCATAGACTAATTTATCCCAATATTTTTTAAAACCAGTGGGATATGATTCATATAATAAGAGAATCCCAATAATAAAGTTGAAATATTGGAATAGGAAAATCTATACCAATTGTTTTTGAAAACTTTTGGTATAACCCCATGGGTATAGCCCATATTTCTAGTTGTGATTTTTCAAATAATTTTATCAGGGGATTTTGGGGATACATATATATATATTGTTCTAATTTTTGTATATTGAGTGCATCCAATTCTTGGAATAAAAACCTAATGACTGGTAAGCCATGGATACCTAAATTAAGTTTCAAAGACTTCCTTATGACTTTTGGTTATAGTAAATAACTTTCTTTGGAAAGGATTGGTATGTTTTGTTATGTTATTTAATAACATATTTTTATACTAGTTACTATATGTTTGATATTTTCTTATACTAATGTTTATAATGTTTATATTGTTTTTTTATAAACATGTTTCTTTATCTAATTTTCTAAATTATACTAGATCAACCCTTAGTAAGAAATAATTTCTTAAATAAGGCAGTTGGAAAATATTATGTTTATGTTTCTATAAAATACAATTCATCCCACTCTTGTAGTACATTGAAAATAAATTAATCCTACTTGAAGATATAAAAATCCAAAATAGGTGGATGTTGACATTGAATATGAAGAAAAATGATGAAATTGTTAAAACTGGTCACTATTGCACCGATTTTCTGAAGATTCAGTTATAAATGCATACATACTTGTAGATCTAGGCAACAAAGACAAGAAAAACCAACTTCACGAAGATTGAAGCCTAATCGTGAGATGGAACTGGTTTTCCTTCGGTCCGTGACTCCATAAACGACTTCAACCTCAGATATAAAGATGATCCAGAGTTTGATCTCCCATCGTGTCGAAGCTGCCATAGCAACTTGCCTCGGCCTCGCACTACTTCAGCGCTCGACTCTGCTCACCCTAGATCCTGGTCGCAATCACCCTCAACTTCCCAAAAGTTTCGAAAGCATTAAACTTGTAGTACATTGAATACCCTTGAAATATAACACAAAAGATTTTGGTCATGAAAGGGACAAGTAAATGATAGTTGGTTATGTGTTTGAGGATGTTTTTAAGGGGATGTGTAACTTTGTTTGGGTGGAAGTTACCCCCTTTTATAATAATAGAAAATGGAACTTTTGTAAACATCTATTATTTTTTAGTAATTAAATGATTCTATCCAAAGTTAAATGGTTTAAAATTTGATTAATAATGGAGTTTTGGTTGATATAAGGTCCAAAAATCCTTTACCACTGATTTTAACCAATGTTTTAAACATGGATTAATTAGTTTACCATTTGGATTTCATATATTATCATTTTATTTTTTACCTGGTTACTAGTTTTTAATTATGTAATATATTCCTTAATAAAAATATAAAATACCCCACATACCAAATTTAGGAGTGCTAATCCCAAATTTAATAACCATATAAGCTAAATCAAATTATAAATAGAAAAAAATTAATATTTAAATTAATACATTTAATATACAAGAAAAAGTTTTTTTAGAAAAAGTTATTTTTACTATTAGGGGTTCTTAATCATATTAATTATTGATTAAAAAATGAATAAATCTGAATATATTTAGATACAGAATTAAAAATTATATTATATTCATTGGTTGAAATGGTATTAATTTATTTTATTAGATTAAAATTACACATTGTTAATAATGAGATTCCATGAAAACAACAATTTTTATCATTAGCAGAGTAATTAACATTAATCATAGTAGAAATACTTTAATGAATAAAAATTAAATTGAAATTATTAAATAATATAAACATATTGATCTAAAATATAAAATCCATTTATCATATTTAATTTCTACAGTATATGATAACTGATTTTTAATATAAGTTAATTAAAATAGTTTTTAGAATAAAAAATTACATAATTTTGTAAATCACTAAACATGGTTTTATAAATTAAATATAATATTCGTAAATGATTTATTTTTCTATAAATAATATATTTTTATCTAAAAATGGATTCAAATAATTTTATGTCATAAAAATGATAATATTATCAAAATCTATATATTATTCACTATTCACATAAAAATCTATTATTTTAGAAAAATAATATAAATCCTCTCAATATAATACTTTAATAATGAATTTAAAAATTTATTTAATATTTAAAAATTAAAATATTAAAATATATAAATTTAACATTTTATTGGAAATAAAATATGAAAATAAAATCTGTATTTACTAAAAAAATTCTCTTTTTATACAATAAAATTTCATAATATTATTTTTTAATCATTTTTAATCGATTTAAATATTTTTACCTACCATAGTTGTTCCTAATGTTATAACATAATTATATATTATTTCAATGAACGCCTTAGTGTTGTTTGTAGTACAATATATTAAAAATAATATTTATTTAAATAAAATACATTATAAAATTTCAGGTCATTACATTCTAACCCCAAAATAAATTACATTCTAACAATTTTAATATATCACAACCAATAAAATAGCTACAGTTTTATATAATATATTCATCGCTAAAGCTTTAATTTTTATTCAGGTTTCATCCTAAATATCTTTGGTATGCCAGTGAGCCGATCGTTTCTCTCATAATAGGTATATAACTAATGTTATGGTTTTTCATTTATCCTTTTTTTCATAATACCCCAATATAATGGGAGTAAATTTCATGGGGATTTTATAGTCATCCTTGAATTGATAGTTATTCAAGGGTTGAGTTTTAAATTTATTTTTCGAATAATAAAATTTATCATTTTAAGAGATCCAATCGATGCCCAATATCCCCTTAAATTTGAACAAATGAAGAATAATAGGATTATACAGGAAGTTCATTGCTGTAAAAAATTATTAGAGAGGAGTCATATACTTTGGATACAATAATTTTACCATATAGTTTTTTATTAATAATTAAACATCTAATAGTCAATGTGATGATTTAATGTTCTTAGAAAACATATTATGTAAAAAGGAGTGGTTTAAAAAAGTTACAAATAAAACACTCATAGTTTTTGAGTGGGTAATTATTTTTACTCATTCTATATAATTTTGTTTATCTGCTACTGTAACTTATCCATTTTTTCTATGTGAAAATTTTATATGTATATACTTATATATTCAAAGTCAGGTGCCGAGATTACGTGAGATTCTGAGGCCCAGCGATCCCAAAATTGATATTTTTAATATATCAAATATATTAATATCACACACGATTAGTTTTCCTAAAAAATGAGGAATAACTTCAAAATGGAGGCTTGAATAAAAAATATAAGGCCGCAGTTGAGTTTAGAGCATGGGTTATACCCTAGGAATGAAAAAAACAACTTATGTGTATGAGGTGTTTTTCTTAGGTGCCATAGTGGGTAGATAAATAATACAATAAATTAGTAATATAATTAATTGTTTATTTAAAAAAATAAAATACTCAATAAATTTTCTGTTTTGGAAAATTCGTATGGTTAACATCAAAACCCAAAGAATTGAGAGAGTGTTAGAGGAGATTGTTGAAAGATGACAACATATCATACAATGAGATATATTTTTTAAGGACCGTCTATGTCAATAATGTTTTTGGATCTAACCAATCACTTTATTTCATGATCATTCTTCATTATAAATTGATCCAAAATTGAGGTGGGATGTTAGATTTAAGTGGATTCATCATAATTCTATATCCTATGTAAAATATTGATCAATTCCACAAACCATAACTGATTCGTACATCGTTAGTTGATTAATTTTATGGTTAATTTACTCTTCTGTTATTTCTTATACTTATTTATCTATATATTCTATGAAAATAGATCAAGGAAGAATTCAAAAAAGGATGTGCTTCCTTCATCATGTTTTTAGTTAATGAATCTCTCCATGTTCCAACATATTTTCTTCACGAGAAAACTTATTCAGTCTGTGGTTTGATGAATCATCAGTATTCCATCATAGTGAATCCATTATTTAGAAAAATGAGTTAGTAATATCGGTATATATTATGATTGATTCTATGATCAAGGATCAATGATAGTGGATAATTAACCAAGGCCAATCATACTCATTCTGTATTTCATCGTTCCCTAGTTTGTCATGCAATGACAATACAATCAATGAAATGGATTTCCCAGTCACATATGATAGTTAGTATTAGATCTTTAGTGACATAAAGGCTTATTTAGAAGAGAATTTTGATTCTTGAGAATTTTGATTCCTAGGTCATGTATTGTGGGTCAGTAGGGCCTTGCGGCTTGGGCCTATGGGTCTTGTACTGGTTCCCCTTCAACCCTTAAATGGGTAATTATCCATAATAAAATAAAAATAAGGACTTCAGGCCATTTGGTCTAGACTACCAATAACATTTAAAAGTTATAATAAATGGGGAGAGTCATGTACTAATACAAGACCAAATGTACATGGGAAGATCCATGTACCCAGATATGTCCAAGAACACCAACAAGTTATTAGTACAAGAGAACATACATATGACATGGTCATGGTTCCAGAAAAACACTTCAAACCATGATATCCTAAGGGACACACCATGTATGTGGTTGTTTTATTTTCCATTTGAGATGATGATACACATACAGACCAAAGTTTGGAAAGGTGGGCCATGTATCCCTAGAACACTCTATGTACCACCTCCTAAGGTATTTGAAAACTTTTATTTCCACATTTTAAACTAGGATCAACTAAGTGTGATTCTATAGTACCTCACCATGAGGTCACAATTATCATCACGTCCTTAGTATTGGATTGTGGTCTCGTTGATGGGTTTAGTTTTTGATATAGTCTAATAGATTCCTCTGTGGGAATATGGAGGGATACTTTATTTTTCATTGTTTTGGTTCATGGTATGGGTGATACCACCATTCATAGGGAATTGACCCCTATATAAAAATTCAATTCATTAGGGTTCTTGGTGTCCCCTATTGTCCCTGGGTGTGATCCCTTACTTAGACTATGATATCTTCAGATATTTAATGAGTTATTCTTAGGTAGGGCCAGATGATCATGACCGCTTGGGTGAGCATCAATAGTGATAGTATGGATCGTGGAGTGGATTCACCTAGAGGACCATTACCTAGAAAATTTGAAAAAATCCCATGGTTGATAGTATTTGTTGGGAACACTTGTGTCTAGTTGTCTATTATGAGTTTTTGTGGCTTTGTTTACAAAATTAATTTTATTAGATTAATACTCTTAATTAATTATGATAAGTGATTTTGTGGTTTCCTAAAGTTTATTTTTATACTCAACCATACATGGGATCTTCCATCACTTGTCATTTATTTTTCATATGAGAGACCTTTTCATGGATTTCTAGGAGGATGGGGAGAATGTGGAACATAGTTTTGGTCTAAAAATACAAATTTATATACCAATGTAACATTTGATGGCAGTCCCCTCTATCTGAGTAGGTTGGAATCCATTTTAATTTCATTTGGTCTTGTATTTTTCACCTTTATAACTTTCAAGTACTTATTTTAAGACTATGTGGTTGGATAGATGATATCTAAGAAATTATAGTGTTAGTTTATCTATTTTATCCAAATTATATTAGCTTAGATATGTGTGGGTGTACAGGTTAATTAGGAAAATTCATTCCTTATATGGGATATCCATACTCGACACTCGTCTCCAGTCCCTGGCCTATTGGAGGCAGGACTTGGGTGGTTACTTAGCTCATAGAAGGTATAAAAGGCCCTAATGTGTCAAATTTTGATAATGTGATTTTTAGAGGTTTCAGTTCTACATTATGTGAAAAGTAGATATTTTTAACTAGCTACTAAATTGTTATGGGATTTATGTAAATAGTGTGAAAGTGTTTCAATTTTCAGTTTTATTGAAGGAACTAATGTTCTGATGTGGTGGCCAACTTATCCATTCACTAGGACTTTCATAACCTACTTAATGACCCGATTCATATAGAAACATGTTTTAGGGAAACAATTGGTACAAGCATCATGTATGATTGAGTTGTGGTTTCCTTATCCTTGTTGATTCAGTTCTCCAGATATATTTTTCAACCATGGTGTATCATGTTTAATTTATAATGCCTCCAGGAAGACAACAAACCAGGATTCCACTACGTGGTCCTGCGGTTGATCTAAAAAGTGGTGGGGATTTAGTTCAAGGGCCTGTACAAGAGTTTTTAACATTGGGTGGAATTCCAGTTATTCCACCACCCATTGAGCAGTAATTACCAGGGAAAATACCAGATGAGGATGGTTACAAAATGCGGGTGGTGCATGAGTTTTAGAGGTAATGAAATCCTAGTTTTCATGGTGATCTAAACCCCCAGGTAGCTCAACACAGGTTAGAGGTAGTTTCCCAAGTTTTTTGCCTCATGAGGACACATTCAGATCAGACATAAGTCTTCACAGAGAGTCTTTTTTAGAGATATACTAGGAGATGGTGGAGTTTGGTGACTTATCCATATGATGAAACCACAATTTTTTTGGTCAAAATTTGAGTTTACCTTTAGGTATAAGTTTTAACTTTCCATGTTATAATCAATGAATATACATGATATTTTACATTTATAGCTGGCAGACATGATGATGGTAGAGTATTCAATGAGTTTTACTGATCTCACATGATACGACCTGAATATAGTGAAATATATTTTTTGGAATGAAAGGACCTGTGAGAAGTTATTAAACTAAGATATCCAAGATTTAGTGACATCTATTTTCATTTCAACCTATACTGAAGTGATTTAGAGGGAATTAGTAGTGGATACTTCTAGGAAGATCAGATGCCAACCTCATGTTCTCATAGTGGTCTTGTGGGAGAGGAGACATTGATAGCTGGTATCTAGTGGCAGAAACATGGATTTGGGAATGTAATATGCTTTATTATATGATCCTATGATATAGGATCAATAGTATTGGGTTTTCAGGATGGATCATTTTGTTGTGGGAGAGGCTGTGCTTCCCATGTGATGGTTGGGAGCTTCTTCCTTAATATTATTTGACCCTCCACATGGATGATAGAGAGACATTAGGTAGAACACCTCAGAAGAGACTAATGTAAGAGTAGGGTAGACCATATGGTGGTAGAAGTGGTAAAGGAGTGGGACATGTAGTGGAAGGTGGAATGTGGTTTGACTTATTACCACCACCACCCCCAGGTGATATTTTCTAGGCTCAAGGAGCTAGTGGTTAGGGAAGGGGGCTGCTGTAGGCAGTGGAGGCCTATGAACCTATTTATGAAAGGATGATATTATGTAAAATCTATGACTTCATTAATTTATTAGAAGTAAAGATCAACATGGGTGATATCCACTTCTTTCTAACCACTTCTCTAGTTTGAGACATAGATATTACTATTGAGCCTTTGACTCAACACTTGTACGTGGAGACTCCAGCATGTGGTGAATCATGAATCAAACACCTTTTCTGATAGTGTGACCTTAGACTTGAAAGGAAGATAATTTTATGGGATCTCTTTATATTATCGATGCAGTTTTACAAAATTTTCTTAGGTATGCACTGAATATTCATAGTTTATTCCCATATTCACTATTTTAGGTAGAAAATGCAGTGTATCAATGGGAACATATCAAGGTTTTACTTTTTGGGTTATAATAAATCCCATGTAGAGCCTATCATGTTCATACATAGGGGGTGTGAATGATTAATCATCAGTTGGTTAGAATGAACCTTATAAAAGTAGATGATGTGATATTTGGGCATCCTATAGTAGGGTAAAAGTATGAGGACATCATTCTTAAGGATGTGTCGAGCATACCCCCCCCCCACTGATAGATATACTTATGTATTGACTTACTTTCCAAGAATATCCTGATATTTTCACCATCATATCAGATGGATCCTACATATCATTGATTGATGAGGGTATAGTTAGATGACCTACAGAGGAAGGTATCTATGAGACCGAGTATTTCTCCCTAGGAAGCCCCAGTGATGTTCTTCAAGAAAGTTGAAATGTTCATGAGGTTGGGTGTTGATTATCAACAACTGAACCCAGTGATGTAAATAATAAGCATCCACTACTAAGGATTTATTACCACTTATATCAATTGATTGGGACATAATGGTTCTTGAATAATGACCTCAGTTTTGGATAGAATCAACTGTGAGTATGGAATAGTAATGCACCAATGATGGAATTCTGATTTTACCACGGTCATTATGAGTACATGGTGATGCCATATGTGTAGAAAATTCCCTAACAATGTTCATGGGAATAATTAATTTTATCATCATCCTTTCCTAGATTGGGTTTTGGGGGTTTTCATTGAAAATATTCTATTGAACATGGAGTCTAAGGAGGAGAATATGAGGCACTTATGGATGGTTCTAGACACAATATGAGAGAACAAGATTTATAGAAAGATCTTGAAGTGTCAATTATAGATCCAGGATGTCCACTTTATTGGAAATTTTAACTCAGTTGATGGTGTTATAGTGGAACCTGTGAAGGTAAAGTTAGTTTTACCTTTGAATCCACCAAAGAGAGTGGGAGAGGTGTGGAGAATACTTTTGTTGTAAGTACACTATAAGATATTAATGCCCAATTTCACATGGATATCAACAACCTTGATTTTTTTTATAGTTGAAATATATTCCTTTAAATTGAATAGAGATGTTTCATCAGGATTTTTGAGACATGAGGTAGAGGTTGATGAGTGGCCCCATATAGATATTTTAGGTGGAGGATGTTGGGTTCATAGTGTTCTATGAAGAATTGGACACCAAAATTGGTTGTGTTTTGATTCAATGGGTGGAAGTTATTATCTATAGTTCTTGGTTGTTGAGGCTACTGAGTAGAACTATATGTCCCATGATCTTGAGTTAGTAGACATAATTTATTCACTGAAGATTCCATGACACTAACTAATTGTTAAGATATTTATCATTTAATTTGAATAGAAGAGTCTCAAGTATATCATATATTACTAGGATCATAAATAGATATATAGAATATGTCTTGAGTTCATCAATGAATAATATTTTGAGATAGTCAGTACTTTTGGGAAGTGCAACATTGTAGCAGGTGCTCACATCATGAGATCTTGTTGTCAGTTGTTGACCAAGGATCTTGAGTAGATAGAAATTATGCCGTTTTACATAGTGAAAAATAATGGTGATGTTTATATATAGTTGATGATTTTTACCCCTACCACTTATACAACATGTTAGGGAGGTTCAATATGGTGATACCGACAGTGATACATTTCCTACATAGATATCAACTAGGCATGTTACTGATGGATTTTCTTATGGTAAATAACATGTCATACTTTTCATACATCCTAGTGTTGAAAATATGTACTAGGAACTCCATCACTAGTTTTGGTCTCTATTTATGAAGAAATTTGTAGTAGTGTTTTCCACTCAATTCCATACCCATCAGAAAATTAAGGATGAGTACCACGTTCTAGAAGGTTTAGATCTACCCCTTGAGGTTCCAAAGTGGATGTGGGATGATATATATTTTTACTTATTTATTTGGTTACCATATACTTATAGAGAATATGATGCTATCTGAGTGATTATAGAATAACTCACCATGTTTTCCAAATTTTTAGATATATTAAAGAAACGTTGTTTAGAGTGATTAGGATGGATTTATGTGTATGAGATAGTATATCTCCATAGTGTCCCCATGATGATCATTTTAAATCATGGTACTTGCTTCAGTATATGATTTTATAGAGGATTGTAAGAGGCCTTTGGGAATCACTTACACTTGAGCATGAGGTTTTACCCCCAGACTTTTGGCCACAAATAAATGATCATTCAGGTTGTGGAGAACATGTTGTAGGTGTTAATGTTATACTTTAACCATATTTTGGAGGATCATCTAACATTAGTAGTGTTTTCTTACAACAAAAGTTTCCATTTGACCATTGGTATGGAACCAATCAAGACCTTTTATAGGTGAACCAATAAATCAACACTATGCTGGACTGATCAATGTGAGTTAGAACTCATGGTCCCAATGTTTTTGTGAGATATGAATAACAAGGTAAAAATCATACAAGAGTATATAAGGACTATAAATAGCCTCTTATATCTAAATTATACCGACTACTAAGGCCTTTGGAGTTCGAGTATAGAGACCAAGTGTTCCAAAATAAATAACATTTATGTGAATTGTGTATATTTTGCTATGGTGACATGATATATATGATATTCATTATCCCCATATAGATACTAAATAGAGTTAGTGAGTTTATATATCCCTTAGCTCTACCACCCTTGTTAGTCCTGGTATTTAATGTCTTCCATGTGTCTCAGGTGGGGAGTTAAATGCTTTACCTGACACATGTTATCAGCTGGGATGAGTTAGAAATCGATGATGGAGCTACCTTTGTGGAGTACGTGATGAATATTGGGGATTTATAATATAATATTTTCTCTGGGTGAGATATTCCTTTGGTGCATGTCTGGTGGTTGCATAAGAATATTTAAGGAAGCATGTAGATGCAGGAGACCCAAATGTGAGATTGTTACCAATATTTTTTTTGAATTTTCCTTTTCAATTTTTGGGAAAAAATATCTAATGTGGGGAGAATTTAACATCAATTTTTTTTTCATGTGATGATAGAAAATATATATTGTAATATATTCAGAGAAAGGAGTTGAGATAGTGTGAGATTTCAAATCTTGGTGATATCAGAATTGATATTTTAAAATATTAAATATATTAACATCTTTACAACATAATTTTCGAAAAAGTAAAAGAATAAATATTGACTGGAGTATTATACCCAAAATTTAAGGCTCCAATTTATTTTAGAACATGGTTATTACTTGATGTAATAAATAAACCATATGTGCATCTGGTGCTCAGTTTGGGCTTCATCGTGGGTAGATAACTAATTAAATAAAATATTAATTTATTTTATTGTTTATTAATGCCATAAATAAACTAAAATCTTCTATAAATACACTTTAATGGGATATTTTTATGGTTGATCCATAACCAGGAGAATTGAGAGAGAGATGATCACATGAATATGACAAACAATTATAAGATCAGATTAATAACGCATGGATTATCTAGCCCAATGGAGTTTGTGGATCTTTCCAAAAAAACTATGATACATCATCATTATTCATCAATGATTTATATACAATCATGTTATAATGTTTTATTTATCTTCATTTATCATATTGTTGTATCTAGTGCCGAATGCTGATGAATTCCACAAACAAGAATGTATTAGAACATTAATGGTTGATTTATTTTACTATTGATTGAATATTCCATTATCACATCATCCTATTAATTAATATATTCTAAAAATGGATCATTTTTTAAATTAATAATGGTTGAGGTTCATTCATCATGTTTAAGATTTATGTATTTTTCTCTTATATCAATGCATGTTCATCAGATGTAATTTATTTGGCCCATGGATTGAGAAATACCCTATATTTGATCGTTGCACGAATGTTATTTGGAGAAAAAAATTGATACTATGTGTATAGATGGTGATCAAGGATATTATAGAGTATTGATTAAAATAGAAGATTAATAAAGGAAGATAAGACTATTTTAGAGGTTCCTCATTCCTAGTTTTGGTGTACGATGATGGTATGAGCAAAAGTGTTTTTTCCCAATAAAATAAGATCACCTGAATTAGATCTCAGGTGATGGAATGGATTTTACAAATGATATCTACAATTCATGAGAAATAGTGATGGCAGATCTAGAGGTTATGGTTGTGTATGTGTATACAGAGAATAAACTGTGGGTTTTTGGAAAACCCACATTACAGAAGATGTAACCTAGAGAGACATTGAGTTTTGGGCCCTAGAGATAGTTCCAGGGTTTCAAAAAAAAAAAAAAGATCACATTCCATGTGGTCCATACCACACACCATGTGAACCAGACAAGTGTCTTACAGTGTATCATAGAGGATACATGATCATGAACATGGTTAGCAACATGGTTTGGATATAGTACAAGAGTAGATATATGTACTTAGACAAAACCAGATACACACACACATATACATGTATGAGGACACAACTGAGATCCCAACAAGGACAGTAGTACACGGGGATGGACTTGAAACCCAACTATGTTCCTGGATGAAATCTACATATTTTTTACCCCTCAGGGGATTTCCATGTATGTGGATGTTCACCTTCCATGTAAAACAATGATACACTGGCATACCATGGGTTGGTAAGACATAATATTCACCTATTGTACATTTCATGTACTCATTATGAGGGGTTTTAGAAACATTAAATTCTTTATTTTATGCCAGGATTAGTTGAGTGAGATTCCATGGTCCGTTTTGAAGAGGGTATAGTGTTTCATTACATCTGGGCATTGAATTGTGATCTCCTAAATGTGTTTAGGTTCTAATATAGTTTGGTGTATCCCCCTATAGGAACAGTGTGGGATCCTTTGTCATTTTGTGGTGGTGTTCATAGTGTTGAAATAATAACCTTGCTTAGGGAATCTACCCCTTATCTAGTAGGATGATACAATAAGGTTTTGTGGTGTCCCCTAATGTCCTTGGGTCTGATCCCATACTTGGATTACATAACCTTTTAAGATCCATTGAGTACTTCTCGAGTTGGAACCCATGAACATGGCCTCTTGGAAGAGTATCATTAGTGACAACATGAATCCTGGAGTGTATTATCCTCATGATATTTACCTAGAATCCTTAATAAGATTCCTATGGATGGTTTTATTGGTTGAGGCGAATTGAGACCAATTGTGGGTTATGAGTATTTATGGGTTTTGTTTATGGTATTGATGTTATGAGATGACTAATCTTGATTCATTACGCTTAGTGATTTTAGGGAGTCTTATTAGGTATTGTTATAAAAACAACTACATGAGTTATACCCATAGGTGTCATGCCTTATGTATATGATCAACCTTTTGATCATGTTCTGTGAGGACCAAGATTTGGCAGAGCATTTTTCTAACCCCAGGTCAATTTTTAGTAGGATTAGGGTGGTCAGACTCATCTTATCACCGAGGAAGTTGTTCCTAGTGGGTCAAATTGTGCAGATAGATTTATTAAATCTTACAAAAAACTAGAAGCATAAAAAGAAAAAAATACGTGTATATCTTTAATGATGATTAAAATCTATACAATAAGGTCTATTTTGTATCTAAAAAATTATATGTTTTAATTATCTATCAATTTCTTATAGTCAATGATAACAAGAGAAAAACCTTACTTAGGTTACAATTTCTTTTGATCATGGGGGAGAGTTCCAAAAGTTTGAGTTTGAAAATTATATAGTAATAAAGTAATTATAGAAAACTTTTCAACTCTTATAACTCTTCAATAAAATGGTATTGTTGAATAAGGAAAAGAATTATTTTCTAAATGACAAGAAGCATTTTGGGTGAATACCCAATTGCTATCCACATTTAGGATAATGTTTTTTGTACTACTTATTATAACATAAATCAATTTATTACAGAGAAAATTTCTTAATAAAACTTGTTTTGATTTGTAGAAAAGAAAAAAGACAAATAATTCTTTATTTAGTGTTTTCAGAATTAGAGTATCCATTGTTAATACTAATGATAATTTATATAAATTCCATTCAAATTTAGTCGAGATAATTTTTCATGGATACCCTACGAAAATTATGACCAATCCTCTTATTATTAAATAAAAATGCACTATTTAAGAATAAATGTATGATAAGATTGATGAAATAGATCCTTTTTTGTTTTCAATCATCCAGAAATGATATATTCATATGGTATTATCATAACTGGTTTTTGACTCATGTTGAATAATATTTGGATAAAAGTTCTATTGAAGAATTTATTTTGGATGTTTTCCCATTATAATCATTCTAACAAGTTGTTAAAGGAAAATATTTTACATATACAAGTAATCTATCTATATTAAGGATTTATCAAACTCACAATATATTTAGAAATGTAGATAAAGAATAAAAAAATCATAGTTTCTTGAAAGAATGATGAGAAATTTTTTAATTTTTATCCCAATTGGAACCAGAAATACCATATGAGTCTTTAGGTGATAAATATTGGATAAGGAAAACATAAGATGAAATCAGTGAGTTTGATGGGAATAAATTTTATACTTTGGTAGAATGACTTAAATATATTCCTTTTATTAGTAGTTTTTTTTTCAAATAAAAATGATGAAAATATAAAAATAGTTAAAAATTAATCCAGAATTGTTGATAAGGGTTATAATGAAAAACAATCTATAGATTATGAAAAACCTTTTCACCAGTAGAATGGATTTAATACATCTGTATACTTCTACCCTTTGCATAACTTTTAAATTTTAATCATTATCAAATGGAGGTGAATTGGGCTTCTCTTTATAGTTATGTCCAAACTGATGTTTCTATAGAAAAACAACATGTATTTTAAAGTAAAAAACTTCATATAATTTTTTAAAACATAATACGAATCATTATATACTTAAGAAAGTACTATGATAATGGAATGACATTCCTACCATATAAATTAATTTATAATATTTAAAGTATATGTCGATCCAACACTTTTTATTATGAAAATTTTCAAAGATACGATCAATTTTCAATTTTCTGTAATGAAATTATAACTCATTGAATTCATAAATCCATTTAGAATTTCATTATAGAATAAATTAAATATATGTTAGAATTGGGTATAGTTGGCGAACTAATATTTTTCATGGGATTTTTAATTTCCGAATAACCAAAAGATAATGTAGATCGATAAAAATACATATTCTATAAATTCTTGCATGAAATATATCCTAGATCAAAATATGAATATTAGTACAATTAAACCAAAAATGAAAAAATACAAGACCACCCAAACGAAAAAAAACCGAACCTACAGAAAAAATGAGAAGGTTACCCAAAAGATACTAATGGGTCTATCAAATGTTTATCTAGAAATACTAATCTCCAAATTCTCATGTTCCACCTATGAATCCAAAAAGATCCCTGCCATATTCATAATAAAGAGTTGGTGTTTGTAAAGATAATTTAGGTGTTAATATATATATACATATTAGGAAACCCTAAAATTACCAGAAAAAAATGAAAAAGAGTATTAAGCTCATCACCATAATATATTATAAATCATAATATGATATAATGACCATAATAGAACATATATGCTCAAAGGTACACAAAAACTAAAAAAGTGAGGTCACATACATATGACTAGACAAGAATTTTACATGATAATTATAGGAAACATCCTTACGAGTTAAAACAATTGTCAAGACATACTAAACTGATGGAACTCATCCGAGATAACATACTCATCAGGACTTTCCAAGGAGAAGCATTAGGAAAATTGAGAGGGATCATATGAGATATTGAATCAATAAAACTATAATTTACCTGAAGAATAAAGATATACATACACATATTGATGATCTCACCTAGGGCCTATGGGTGATTCCTAACCCCACCCATAGTAAAAAATCAAAGATTGGGACCACCTTCCCAATATTTGGTAATAGGATTCATGAACCAAAATAGGAAAATGTGATAGAGGATCATACGCTCGGAGTCACAGAGTGATTCGTTAATCTATTTGAGACAAATTTCACATAGGGGATCACATAAAATTATTAGTATGTGATGCATCATTGTAACCTCATAGTGATGGACCAATGGAATTCACCCACATGAAAACAATCAATGGAAAATTATCCAATCTCACACCGAAACTATTCTAAAGAGAGAAGGGATTTAAATTTTTCTTGAAGATGTTCACACCGCATACCATGGGGTACACAACATGTCTATTTGAGTGAGGTTATAGACACCTATAACTATCTCACATGACACGTATTTACAAATATAGAATACCTGTATCTTATTTAATGATAAAAATGTGTATAGGTTATAAGGAACTCGAAATGTACCATTTATTCATGGTTTTGTACTATGGACTATGCATATGATCTGTGGACATACTTATGTATAATTTCCATTCCCAAGCATGTTCCCATTAACTATTTGAAGTACATTGCATCTTCCCTAAAACACATGGCTTGTGGGGTTATATACCATTCAGGGAGTGTAATCTATATACACAATGATCTATTCACCAAGGGTCAAATTATGTGTGAGTAAATCACATGGCATGTTTCTCTACATGGATTCTGAGGTGTGAACCCCCTTTACATACTTACTACCCTGGCTAAGTGTCATAAAACATGTTATTAAATCACCCAGCCCATGACATTTAAAATAATGTGTAACCATAGAAACCATAAATAGGGGAATACATGAGATGTGTTCTATGAATTACACACAATGTACATATGAATTTCTCAGAAATTATTGAAGTTCATTGCATCTTCACCCTCGCCTTACCACTTCCTTTGAGACTACAAAGAATCATTCCACAACACACAAAATTTTTTTACCACCGTCCATGGACATATATATATATATATATATATCATATTTTATCCATTATTCACCAATAATAGATTGTGGTCATAATCCAAAAGATCCATGTAGTCTGTCCCATAGAAATGGCACCACAAATGCCGACATCCGAACATCCTGATTTCTAGTGGCAATATTTTGGATACATGATGCTTAGAATACCTCATAACTTATCCTCTAGAAAGATCTTATAAATTTGTATCATGGATCCACCCTTACCTAATCCATCATTGGATTCCCATTCTTATTTCCAAACCCTTGTTACATCACTAAAACCCAAAATCATACATATGACTATGATCTGTTATGGAAAAGGAATAATTCAAAATGATATATCCTCTCAGGTATCTTCGAATCCTTAACCATACAAAAAACCCATGATTAACATCTAATATGGAAGGAGAAAAGAACAAGTAAAAAAGTGAAAATCAAACAAAAGTTAATTTCATTTTTCCATCATCATTTAAATCTAAGGAATGATGGATTATTAAAGAAAAAATAATCCATGAGGAAAAATATCAAATTCCATGATCATGTAAGAGAAATAAGACATTGGATAAAAAAATGGATATGGATCCATGAGTTAATTTGGATAATATTAATTTGTTTTCATCTCAATCCATGAACATGTATAATACTAAAAAACAAATTCCCTACCTTCGGTTTGTATTGATTTTTGAGAATATTTTTTCAACATTCTTTTCATTCATGGGATCCTAGAGATCCTTTATTGAAAATGACCCTTGTTATACCAGATCCTTAATCCCATGATCAACCACTATTTCTCTCTTCGCCCTAGATCTTAACCTATGCTCTCCGACCAAGTAATCCATCCTCTCACTTCCTCTAGGGTTATATGATTAACCCTAAGAAATTTACAATAACATGGTATAAATAGAGAAGGATTATGTTTAGTCCATGTAAAAAATAATAAATAATAAATAAATATATTTATCTATTTATCCTACCATGACCACTCTTAAAAAAAACACCCAAACAACACAATTATTAGGTTGAAGTCTTAAATGATGAAAACATAGTCAATATATTCTCTACATGTTCCAGGATTTTATTATCAAAAAGTGAAAATCTACTAAGATGGGAGGGTACTGATCTTGAACCTAGATGTACCACTCAAATGAGCTCTCATGGAGCTTCCCATAGTTCATAATAACAAGAACCCATGAAAACAATTTCCCATAAAGTGTCTCCTCAAACCAATCCTCAAACCCTATTGGTATCCTAAAAAATGTAATTCCTCCACTGATTCTTAGCTCAGACTGGTCAACATCATTAATAGGTCATGCACATATATCCTCTACTGTGATATGTGAAATTAATCGTGTTCCTTTTATAACATTTGTGTTGGGTCTTAGTGGTACTCTTCCTCTCTAACTCTATATAGTAACATGAGAAGTGATAATAAACCTTTGGGATAACATTATGCCCCAGTAAAATCATAGTAATCCTCATAAAGGAGAGATGATCAAGATGGCTTGGTCACCCTCATCAAACCTCAAATTCCTCCATTATTAGTCTTCAAATGATACTGAAGTCTATCTTTAGTCGTCACCGACCCTTAGGTAAATCTTACCTTTTTTAATGATCACACACCCCAACTATGGGCCAATAAGTGCTCTTACCTCACTTTTACTAGTATATAGGTCACATGTTGGTTCTCCTATAGATGGATTTGAATAGCTCTGAAATTATGGTGGAGTGTGGACTAACATTATATCTAAACTACTATAGTCATAGATGATCCTCCATTATATGACCAAAACTAGCATGTAAACCTCAAGCATGTTCTCTAAAACTGGTATGGTCTGATTTTCTAGACCATCTATCCAGGGTAGAGACACGATGCTCAACTGTAATTGAGTCCTATTGAATCCCATAACACTTTCCAAAATTATGATGTGAAGTGAGAATCATGACCTCAAATGAACACTGAGGAAAATCCATGAGGATATGTAACCTCTTACTTTCACAATCATCTTAAACTATCCACTATGCCTTTACCTTTGTTGGTTTGGAAGTGGGATAACTCGGTGAGTCATCCTATGATCACATTTATAGTTTCCTGACCTTCCTCTAATCATGAAATCCTCATTATGAAAACAAGAAACATACCATACTACTCCCACTTCCATCTGTGAACCCGACCATCACTTATTATTATGTGAGGCATATTGAGATAAACTCAGAAACACGGTACTAAATCTATGGAAACATAACCCAACACTAAAAGATCACGATACATCTTAATTTATTCAAGATTTAATGCTATGTAAAACAATGTAACCTCCTCAACCCCACCTCTCATAGATTTAATGGTTTCATCATTCATCATTGAACAAGGATGATGTGTCTCTCATTCATAATATACATTAGAAACTTTCCTAATGGATATCTAGTCACATAAGATCTCAAAATTGATATCCTCATGTTGTGAATCCTTGACACACTGTTGAAGCATAAGTGGGAAAACCATTGAATGGAGATATGTTGCACCATCGTCATTCTCAAGGGTTTACTAAAGAGCGTTCATCTTCCCATTTAACTCACTCAACAACAATAGAATAAGAAACTATCTAAGATAATTGGTTACCATGACCACACCCTTGTGCGGATCCTAAGGATGAAATGCCTCAACCTTTATCTAGTCCACTTTCACTCCCTCGGTTGAGAAGAAATATCCTAATAAGTTGACCACTTGAATCCATAACTGACATATTGATATATTCACATAAATATGGTACTTATGGATAATGTCTAGAACCATACATAATAGTCTCGCATGCTTCATTTATGATGATTGGTACCCAAAGATTTCATCAATGAAGTCATCCATAAAATGACTCAATCAGGATTAAAGGTCTAAATTTATAACTCCCATAAGCACTAATTTAGTGTTTAACATGCAAAAATATATCAACATAATCTCAAAGTAACCACAATGGCTTTATAAATACACCTTTGGTATATCCTCCCCTCGAACCCAGACCTGGTCTTCAATAGTTGTCAAACCAAATTACGATAACCACTTCACCCCTAACTACTAATTGAAGTAGTCATCAATTCATGGGGGTAGATACACCTTCCAAAAAGTTACATGGTTTAGGAGATATGAATCCAAACCTAACAATGAAGCTCTAATCTCCCCTCTAGATAGTAAATATTCATATTCCCAAGAGAACAAAAATTGTCTAACAAGTCCCATTCTATACTAAATACTCAATAAACACCTTCATCTCTTATAAACACACAAGGTCATCTAATATGAAGGGTAGATATCACATAATTATTTTGTACAAGTCTATATAGAAGTAGAACAATAAATGGTTTGGTGAGATAGGAACATCCTTATGGAAGATATTATCATACAACTCAAACAATATTAGAAACTAAAAAATCATGTATTCCAATACTCCTAGATTCCTACTTTCCAACTAATACGAAATCAATGGCATCCTCCTTCACATGATCTCATCTAGTTATACTTGGTATTCCTTCTCACCAATGAATGGAAATTCCATCAAACTATCTCAATTACACTAAGACCCTCACTAGTAACAATCATGTGAGAATGGATGGTAGAAAATAAGTCAAAAATGAGGTAATCACAATAGTTTCTCATTATTTCTATGAAAATATTCAAAGTGAGGCTCCCTCTCCTCCTAGAGTCAGGCCACAATTTCATTAGAAGTGTGTGATAATTTAATCTCCTCTACTACAGCCTCCAATCACAAGGATCAGGCTAGAAGGCACCAATACAATTTTAAATACTTAAATTTTTTTCATGTTTATAGAAATGTGGATTTTGAAAATGTACTGAAACCACATCGTGATAAGATAAGATACTTTTGATACCCCAAAACACATTTGAAACCTTGGGTTAATAAGCTCTTTCTAACTGAAGCTATACTTTCTGTTACCCACATGTTTCCCATAACCTAGGATCACTCTTACACGTTAAATCATCAAAATTTCAAAAAACATGACTGTCAAAGGAGATCATTGACCAACCCTCATCAATATCTTCTTTGTGTGAAACAGACTCACTGACATGGGTTTAAATATAATGAATAGAATGTATCTTGGTGGAGGATGTTTTCTTCTTTATTTCATGACCGAATCTATTTCTAGCATCACTAACATAGGGGTCTGCTGATTCCCAATTCAATCATGGAGAATTATCACCTCTAAGACCATCATCAAGTGGGGTCCTAACCAAGTGAGACACTCACACCACATGCTCAATCTAGTCCTCTACTACCTGAGAAGGGGGTCTGTCTCAACATGAAACCTGGGTGATATATATTTTAGAAATAATAATAGCCCAAAAAACTAAAGTGAAACATATTTTTTTACTTCTAGGACTAACCACTACTCAAACAGACAGAGATAATCCCATTTAATAATAGATGTTTTTCAATAAATGGGTAGATACATCACTCCATTTCCACTTAGAGTAACCCCCTCATACAGAGATCCCTAAACTAAATCATCATCACAAATAATATCATTTTATTGACCTTTCTATGGGTCCTAGATATCTATCATCATGGAGGTAGTAGATGATTCTAAAAATAAACACTATTATTATAAAATATGTGGGTAGATGACATAATAAGGTCATGTAAACCACCACCCATTCCTATATGATGCATGTAAAAATGTTTTTCGTATAACAATTTCATGCAGGTGATATGTCCAAAAATCATGTTATCATATTTATGTTGAATAGATGCATCAAGAACTACACTATCATAGGGTTATCTAGCCTTAATTTCAAACTTGTGACACTTTAACATTGTTTCCCTAGTTCTAATAAAAATCCTCACAACTAGAGTATCTACAAAAAATGTCCATGAGATAAACTATTTCGTTACCACTATGTCATTACCTGACCCACTATGTTCTGTCTAGATAGTTGTGACATAATTATGAAACCCTTATCCAAACTCCAATAGGATAGGGACTAGATAATAGAAAAGAGTAGGAATATCACAGACATGGAAGGCCTGATCTTATATTAATAGTACACACACACACACATCTCCACACACTAGTATAATAAAAACTCATAAAAAAATCATACTATATATGTAAAGATAACATCAATTCTACATTATAGTAACTCATGTAATACCTTAAATGTTAAAAGGTCCAAACAAAGGACCACCAAAATTGAAAAATAACCCAAAATACTAAAAATATGGGGCCAACTACCCAAAATAAAATCATGGGTCCATCATATGTCTCACTAGAAAAACTAATCACAACCTGATCCTAATCCACCTAGGACTCCAAAAAAAGACCTTTCCTCTATAAAAGACACTTCATGTGTGTTAATAGCCCATTTAAGGGTGTGTATAGACATACCTAGTAGAACACCTTGAAATAACCAAAAAAATCATCAAATATGTAAGACATAACATAATAGTAAACAAATATAAATCATAATATGATAAAACAACCCTAATAATTTATATATTCTCAAATTTTGAAACCATGTTTCAAATTGATGCCACAACCTCACTACCAACATAGGATTGTTCATGGGACTCATAAGTAATATCTGTCCTAGAGGAATCACTCATAGTTTCTTTATAAAATTATAACAGTCATCCAAGAGAACATACTGATCAGATATTTCCCTGGGGAAGAACTAGGAAAACTAAGTAGTCTTATCTGAGATACTCAGTCGTTCAGACTAAATATTACTAGAAGACAATAGATATTGATACATAGATATGGTTTCTCACCCAGAAGCTATTAAGGATTCCTAAAACTATCTCAAGTAATCCTAGTAGGATAGGGATCACACACCCTGATTGTCATTAATGGTATTCTTATCCTTACTTAGGGAATAAATAATAGAGGATCACACTCTAGGCCAAACAGAGGTATTCTTGACCATATCTGAGACTAATATCAAAAAAGGGATAACCTCCAATGATTTGGATATGATGCCTCAATTTACCCTCATAGTAATTGATCATGGGAACAAAAACAAACTTAATAGGTCCATGGGAACTCATTCAAGATCATATCAAAACTATCTTGACTAGAATAAGTTCTCTAACATTACCTTGTAGAGGTACATGATGTTTCCCCTATGGTAAAACACCTAACAATCTTAGTCTGGAACTACTTGTGTCTTTCCATGCCACAAAACCTGTCTTTTTTATATACATGACATGTTATTTGATGATACACGTGATGTAGTGGTTGGCCGACACTCAATGTGTTTCATCTAGTCAAGGACGTTTACTATGGTATGTGACCGTGTACTATGGTCATGACCCTATACACTATCCATTCATAGAACCATGATCATGAAAATTTAAAATTACATGGTGTGTTAATCATCACACATTTCATGTGGGGTCACCTATAATTTTTGTGATGCACTCCCTATACACAGTATGTAATTTTCCAAGGGTCACACAACATGTGATTACATTACACAATGTGTTTCTCTATATGGATTCAGGGGTGTGTACTCCCCGTACACTGTAATATGGATGGATAAAATCCAAAAAATGTGTGATTAAATCATATGGTGTGTGATATTTAAAAAAATTTGTAACCATACCCACCACATAACGGGGACTTCAAGGAATTGGTTCCTCTAAACTACATGTCGTGCATATCTAAATTTATAAAAAAGTATAGATTTTTCAAATATCATTTACCATATATCTATGTTTCCTTTAAGACCGACTTGAATAAAATAAAAACACATGTATCTTAGTTTAACACGCTCAATGGCTTGCTGGAAGTCATATTTTGGTCATTCCATATCATAAAACTGGTTGTGGTCACCATCTGGAAGCTCAACTCAATCTATGCAATAGAAACCACACTGCCTCTGCCAACAGTGGAGTACCATTATCATCAGGGGATGTATTCTGTACCCCATTTCAAAGAGTCACCCATCAGTGTTCCTTGAGATAGACCATATCAATCCAGTAAGTGGATCCACTATTACCCGTTCCATCATTAGATTTATATTTTCCTCACCATGACTCCATCATTTCTAAAAAACCCAAAATTGAGCGTATGGACAATATGTATTGTGCAAAAGATAAAAACACAATGAATTTCCCTCCTTGGTGTAATAAAATAATTAGGAAAATGAATAGCTGATGATAAACATCAAGAACATAGTGTTAAAAAAGTCATAAAGTGAGTATTGAACAAAGGCAGTGTTTTCCTGGCCATCATTATCAAAAACTAAAGAATGGTGGGTTATCAAAGCACTAAGAATCAATGAGAAAAAATATAAAATTCCTAGATCTAGGTAGATAAATCAATTTTTTTAAATTAAAATGAAAATACATTCATAAATTAATTAGTAAATGATTCATTGACATTTATCTCAATCCATAAATGGAGAAAAATCACAAAACAATTCCATACCTCTAGTTTGAATCAATTATGGATGAAGATAATTTTCTCATGATTATCACTGGAGATATCTAAGAGGTAATTTACTAAAGATGATCATGATGATACCGTATTCTCGATCCCATGATCATTCTCTAATGTGATCTTCACCCAATCACTCCACTAGAGATCTCCTCCTGATCCCCAACCACAAATTCCATTTAGGGTATATAGAGATAACCTAGGGTAATTCACTATAATTAGGCTTAAATAGAGGTGGATGAGTATTAGGCCATGTAATAAATAATAAATAAATAAAATTATTAATTTATTTACTAATTCAACCACAACCACTCTTAATCCAAACCCCAAATCTATAAAAAATTTATATCATTATTTGTGTAAAATGTGACTTCCAAGTTTAATATAGGTCTAAAATTTCCCAACTGGAACACCATTCATGATATATTACAATATTTCTAAGAAATTATTCATTTATGATATAATACATTTAATATTTTATTTATATCCACACCAAGGCTCCATATATCTCAGAATCGAATGCCTACTCCATGAATTATTCGAGAAATATTCCTTGAAATACTCCAAAGAGTTAAATGAATAAAATAGATTTGTTAAATTGATAAAAATTAAATTATCATTCACGTACGTCTTGTTTTACATATCTCTTTGTATTAAAAAATTTTATAGCAAATTGGGATGAATTTTTTTGTTTTGATTTCCTTATTTTTATATTATGTTTCAACTATTACTAAAAGATTTTGATTGAATTTTCTATAAAACTTTGTATGTTTCATCAAAATGAGGATTTTCCAAGGTCCCATTGGACCAAAACTATTCCCATATCATTTATTTTATAACATTTATTTTCAATTTAATATAAAACCTTTCTTACGAATTTAAAATTATAAACTATTTAGGTAGAAAAGATTTTATTATTTTTATAAATTATTATAGAATATTTTTAAAAAAACTTTATTATTTTTTTTGTATTTCATTAGAATGACCTACATATGATAAAATTTTACACTTTATGAACAAATACTTTCCAAATTCAAGAGTTAAAAACTTACACCTTTTTAATCATTTAACTTCACGAACTTCAAAGATTGAATATTTTCTATTGGATTTATTGGAATTCAAATCATTGAACATATAACATATATATAATAGAGGTGACTTAATACATTTTATTCTCTAATTAATTCTATGAAAAAAACACACCTCATTGTTTCTTCTATGTCCATTAACATCCATGGTTTTTATATTAGTTGTCAAATGTCATTCATGTTTTTCCATTGAGTTTACTTGAAGGATTTATATAATTTCACAACCATGGAAGTAGGTAAGTAATGTTAAGTGGATACTAGTTGGTTTTAAATGAATGATTTTTTGATTAAATCCTCAATATTTTTATAAGGAAAAAAATCAATTCATGTCACCAATGATTAATATGGTTATTAATATCCTATTACAGTGAATGAGTTTTATTTTATAGATGCGTATAATCCTGTTTATGGATTTGATAATATATCAGTCAATATATTTATATACTCTTAAAATATGAATTTTAAATGGCTTACTAAACTTGTTATATTTCCTTGGTAAGGATAAGAAACCTTTCTAACTCACATTCTTTCAAAAATAGTTAGCTATTTTGAAAGACCCCTAATAGAGAAAACAATGTTCGTATCAAATAAAAATATAAGGAATATGTCGCATCATTCATAAGACACAATTATAATTTACATATCAATAAAAATTAGTTTTTTCTGAGGAAAGAAGATAGATATACTCTCAAGGTGTAATATAAAATTGTTCTCAAATTTCTTTAAAACATCATAATGTTTAACATGATTATGTTTTTGTTGTAATATACTGAGGCCATTATAGGAGGTTCTATGAACCTCAAGAATTTTTAATACCCAATGTTTATCCATAGAGTTCTCATAATGTCTATAAAAGTTGAATGTATCAATAATGAAGATTATCCCATAATATATAAGAAATCTTAGTTTAGATATGAAACAGTTTCAATGGAAATGATAGTTTATTTTCATATGGAATGGAATTTCATTGATTTATCATCAAAATTATGATTAATAAATTATATATAAATTTTTAATAAAAAAATAATGAGATTTGGAAAGTAAATAATTATCAAAAATAACCTAATCTATATAGGAAGAAGTGAAAGTACATGTCCGATTAAGACCTTATAGAGTTGATAAAGAAGAATATAGAGTTTAAAGAAGGCTATATATGTGTTGGACTGAATGATGCTAAATCTAAATCCATATAATAATAATTTTTTATCAAAATAAAATAAATGGAATGTCAGATGATATAAGATATAAAAGAGATTAATACTAACATATCTTGGGATTTCTTAAGAAAAATAGAGAAATATCAGGATGATGTTGAGAAATAGGATAGAGCCTCTCACTCTAGTGATGTTGAGAAGGAAGAATAGGTTTCTCAGTACATTCCCTGAATTGATCGTTATCCTATTACAAATGAATTTGTTCCTCTATATAGTTTCAATGATAAAATAAAAAAAAATAAAGAAAAAATATTGATCATGATTTTGATTAAGATGGTGAAAAATATGTTGCAAAATTAGTCATTAAAAAATATGAAACTGAAAAATATTCTCCCAAAGATACATATTTTTCACTATAGAATAAGAAAATTTAAATAAATTTAGAATAAGTTGTTAAAGATATTAGGATAACTTTTAATGTTATAATGTCTTCTGTACATACATTAATATATTTAACTTCAAAATATGAAGAAGAAAAATAATCTCTCAATTCTCTAGAGGAAGAGTATTTAGATGATGAGAACTAAGAATTAATTTTAAAGGAATCATAACAAAATAATTTAAATGACTATGTATATATTAGACAATATTTGGTATCAAAAGTTTTTGAAATAGAGGAAACATCAGTTCATAGTGTTAGAAAAGTTCTCTTTCCAAAAGATCCTAGTCCATCCACTAAATCTCATGGGAGTAAAATATACAAGTTGAAAAAATTGAAAAATGAATTAATTTAAAAATTATAAAAATTATTGAAGGAATTTTGGTGTCCATTATTTCTATTAAAAAAATATGCATGTAAATACAAGGAAAAGTGGACAGTATTGAATGTTTGAGTTCCCATGAGAAAATTTCAGAAACTGTAATTTCAATCAAATGAGATGTCATGAATTTGAAATTAAAATATTCAAGGGAGTATTGAAAGATAATGAACCTTATAAAATTTATGAATTAATATGAAGAAGATAATTTGTTATTTGAATAGAAAATTAGAGGGTTTAAAAGGTAAAAAATTTTATTTTAAATGTTTTCCAATAATATAAAATCTGATATTAGAGAATGTTTAATAGTAGTTATTGACTTTGATTCTATTTTAAAGGAATAATATATAGAGATTTACAAGATAGTTAGTTAGAGAGTTATGAATAAAGTCTCTAATTTATTGTGTCGATATTAGAAAAGTAAGATAAAACAAATAATACTTTTTTAACGATGAAAAAAATCATCCAAAAAAACCCTCTAAGAATGATTTTTTTCTTGAACTCTTGAATTTCTGTAATAATTAAATCATAAAAACATTCTCTATGACTATTAATAATTTAATATATGTTTTAAATAATTTATTTTTCATGTTTCATCCTTATAACTATGTATAGAGTTTTTTTTTATAAATTTTCAGAAAACTCTTTTTATTTATGTATCATTTTCCTTTAAAACATTTTTTAAAATAATGAAGGGGGAGAAGGTAGAGCACTTAAAAGTCATTTACATTATGGTGATTAAGTGTTTAAAGGTTTTACTTTATTTTTTTTCTCAAATGTTCTATGTATTATTATTTTCCATAATGGGGAGATTGTTGAGCGAACATTTCTATTTCAAATATTATATTTGAAATTCATAAATAACTATTTAAATGTTTCTATATTTCTAATCATTATCATTTCAGAAATTATAAAGTTTTTTGTGGGTAGTTAATCAGTTTTAACTAATGGAGATATCTAGTAATATTTATATATATATATATATAAATTATTCCATATGTCTTATTACTAAGTATATCAGATAAACATAAACAAATTATATTAAATGGATGAGTACCATGTACATCAGATACACATTTAAAAAGTTAATAAGAATGATAAGTACCATGTACATTGGACATAATTATACAATTTACATTAGAGAGAAAATTACCATGTACATAGAAGAAACATTTGCAATGTATTTCAGATTGACATATACAAAGTATGTCATAAAAAAGGATTATAAAGTCCTTAAGATAAAGTCCATCAGATAGAGAGTTATGAAGTCTACCCGATGAATAATTAATTTTATAACCATATAGGGATGGATAATGTATTGTGAATAGATATTTATATTTTATACTATATGAAACACTCAAAAATAATTTTTATAGAGATACACCTAATTCCCATTAAAAAATCATTGACATATAGATAAGTGAAGAATATTATTTTGGTTCCATTATAACAGATACCAGGAAGTGAGGATCTGATAATTGGATATTGGTTTATTAATTTGAATATATCCTTGGGGATTATATGGGATGAAAATGGGATTATAAATCTATGATTTAGTGTTTTTGTTCAAGTTTTTTGATTACTTTATGCTTATTTCACTTAAATTTTAATCCTTATAGAGGTGCCTCATTGTATAAATTTGCGAGATAATCATTTTAAATTATTTTTGTGTTTTCCACTATAATAAATGATATCCTAATGATTGCATCCAGAGATATCAGAAATCATGAGAGTCAAATTTTTTTATTCTTATTTATCACGGAGTTAATAGAATAGATAGATGTAGATATGCCTGATTAGGTAAACAAAGGGTTTTAATGGATCAAAAGACATAAATGATGAAATGTTATGTCATAGATACCTAAATTTGGGTTTTTATAATTCCACATGACTTTTGGTAAATTGTTTTACCTTTATTAGGAAATTATTTTTATGTTTCGTTACATTTAAAAAAAATATCATTATACTTGTTAGTACATGTATTATATATTACACTTTTCAATTTTTAGAATTTCTATATTTTATATTATAAACAAGTTCCTTACTCAAATGTCATAAAGAATTTCATAACAATACTTTCTCTGATATACATTCTTAAATATGATTTTGGAAATATATTATGTTTATTTTTTTTAAATTACAATTCACCCCCTCATGTATCACTTTGAATACTCTTTTGATCTAACACAAGAGATTTTGGTCACACGAGGGACATATAAGAGACGAAAATCAGGTAGGGTTTCATGTAAAACTTATAGGGGATGTGTAAATTTATTTTGGGGGAAGTGATACCATTTTATAAGGGAAATAAAATGATATTTTGTGAGAACCTATTATTTTTTTCAATTATAAGGACACTATTCTTGGGTAAATGGTTATAAAAGTGAGAAATAATGGAGTGTGGGGTGAGATAATGTGAAAAGATCCTCGACAACTAATATTATAACAAGTTTCAAACATGTTAATGTCTTTTACCATTTGGTTTATACATTTTTATATCTTATTTTCGACTAAAATTTGAGAAAATTAACATTTAAATTAAAACTTTTAATATATAGAAAAGTATTTAATAGAAAAAAAATTCTTTTACTATGAAGTGTTATAAATTATATTTATTATTGTTTTCCAAATGTACAATACATAATATATTTATTTATAGGATTGGAAATTATATTAGGGTCATTGATTTATATAGAATTAATTTATTTTATTAGTTAAAAATTACATAATGTAAATAAAACGATTCTTTGAAAACAACAGATTAATCATTATCACAATAAATATCAATAATATTAGTAATCATACATTAATAGATAACAATTTAATTGAAATTAATATATAATTTTAATTTAATTATTTTAAATATTAAATCCCTTTTGTTATATTTCATTTCAACAATTTATTAGAACTAGTTTTTTAATATAACCAATTTAAAATAGTTTTTTGAGTAAAAAACTATATATGTTTTGAAATAAAAAATCATGGTTTTATAAAATAAATATTTTATTTTTCAATGAATTATTTTTAATTAAAAACATTTTTTAATAAAAATGGTTTTGAAAACATTAATGTAGTAAAAATGATAATAATAGAAGAATTATTATATATTTTCAATATTCATATAGAAATAATTTATTTTTTAATAATTTAAAATTCCACCCTAAAGTCGTTATTAACATGCTGAATTCAAAAAGTATGTTCATTTTAAAAAAAAATTGAATTTAGATTTTATAAATTAAGATTTTTTAATGAAAATAAATATATAATGAATGATTTCATTTACATAAAATATTCCCTTTTGAAACTCTAATATTTCTTAATATTAATTCATATGCATGTCTAATTGATTACTATATTTTTATCTACCATAGGTTTAACTATTTTTTTAATTTTCTTATCTAATATGTCACAGATCATTTCAGTGTTGTGTATAGAACAATTTATAAAAAAAATATTCATATAAGAAAAACACATAGTGAAATTTTGGGTCCTTACATTATCTTTTCTTAAATAAACTGTTTACTGATAATTTTAATTTTACCCAAGTAATAAAATATTTAAGTGTGTCTATAGGATTGACATGAATCTAGATTTAATTTCCAAAGAGGTTTCATACTATATATCCTTGGTATGTCTAGATAGCTCAAATGTTTTCTTATAATAAGAATATAAAAATGCTATGTTATTTCCTATATCCATTTTTTTAAATACCCCAATATAATGGTACATGTTTTTCATATGGAGTTTATAGTGACCCTTGAGTTAATAGGTATTCATGGGTTGATTTTTATATATAATTATCTAATCATATAAATTATAATTGTCAAGGGACATAATAAATGCCTAATTTTCCATAAATTTAGCCAAAGGAAGAATAATATGATTTTATAAGAAGTATATTTCTATAAAAATATATTAGGGAGGAGTTATATTATTGGGATATAATAATCATACCCTATAATTTTCTCAAATTATTAAACATCTAGTCATCATGGTGATGATTTTATATCCTTAGAAAACATATTATATACAAAGGAGTAGTTTGAACAAGACCCCTTTACAATACTCATAGTACTTGAGTTGGTGGTTAGTGTTCCTAATTTTAGACCATTTTTCAAATTCACTTATATAACATCTATATTTTTTACATATGAAGATTTTAAATATATCCATTGATATTTTTAGAGCCAGTGGATAAAATTGAATGAAATTTCAAGGCCAGGTGAGTCTGGAATAGATATTTCAAAAATATTAAGTATATCAATATCACAAACACATAGATTTCAAAAAAAAAGTGAAATAAACCATGGATATGGGCTAAAATTATAAATATGGGTCCACCTTTGAGTTCATAATATGGGTTTTATGCTAGGTGCGACATAAAACATAGGTTCTTCGGTTTTTCAGTTTAGTCACCATCAAGGGAAAATAAGTAATTATGTAGAAAAATAATTTTTTTAATTAATGAAAAAATATATCCTCCTATATAAATATCTTGATATTTAAAATCCACTAAGCCAGCTGCATAACCTTGAGAATTGAGAGATATAGTTGGAGGAGATCATTGACAGATGACTGTAGATCGAAAGATCAGATCGATACCACATGGATCATCTACACCAATAGAGTTCAAGAGTCTCACTAAATACAAGGATGTGGGATTTTTATTCATGATCTATTGGTCCAAACTTGAGGTAAGTTCTCTGATTTATTTTGAATCATCCCACTTATTGGAATAATATCAAACAATGATCAATTACATAAATAAGAATTGACTCGTGCATAAACGATTTATTTATTTGTTCATTGTTGATTATTATTATTGATTAATCTATTCTAGGACAAATGATTGATTCCAAAATAAATAAAGTCAAGGTTAGTTACTCATGATTATAGTGTGTGGATTTCTACCCCATTTCTACACAGATTCATCATTGGAAATTTATTTGGACTGATATTTGGAAAAAATATGGTATTTGATTAATTTTCCACTATTATTTAGAAGAAAATACTATTACCAGTAGAATGGCTTGAAATCAAGGACAAGATTGATGATTAAAAATTTTGGAGGTTGAACAATTGTATATCGAATTCGTTCTTAGGTCTTTGGATTTTGAGTAAGGAGACCACATGTTCTTCAAGGTCTCGCTTTAATGTGGTCTGTGTAAATTTTTCCATTATAGCAAGCTATTTACAGATTAACTGGACTCTAAAATATACTATATAGAGTCAATGATTTGGAATACCTCTTGGATATAAACCATAGTTATATTGGGTACACAATGTCTTTTTTGAGTTTTTGATGAGGAGGTTCTTTCCTGACCCCTTGCATGTTATCGAGTGGGGTGAGATAGACATTGAGGATGATGATACATTTTTTGATTACCAGGTATTTATTGAGGATTTTAAAAACCCAAAATTTCTATGTGATTATTTTTAAATCAATGGAAATTTTACAAGTCTACAAAAATTTACGGCGCGTGATTCTGAGGCTCGATGAGCTTGGAATGAATTTATTAACTTTTTTCTGGGTACATTCAGTAAACATGCAAGCGAGTTTTTATAAATTTTGAACCGTTGCTCAAAATTGAAATCTGAGGGCACCGTTGAACTCACAGCGCCAATATTCACTTAAGAAGACTTCAACTCAATAGCAGTTGGTCATGGGTGAACGTTAGTTTTTGGGTTTTTCATGGAAAAAATAATATAAAATAAACAAAAGTTTTATTTTATTTTTGTTGTAACCATCCTCCTTTAGGAAGTTGGTGGTGGGGACCACCAGACCTTAATATCCCATGAGAGGTTATGGTTGTGGGGACTACATGAGCCTATCATCCCATGAGAGGTTATGGCAGTGGGGACCACCGGGGATTAAACCCCCTTGACACCGCACTTTAATTGGGAGAAAAACCTCAACTCCCTTATAAATGAAGGGGTTTACTGATTAAAACTTCCCATGCACTACCCTTCTAATTTATTTTGTGGGATTTGGGAGTAGAGATTGACAAAGGCTGTGGGAAATGATGTTTTAAAATATCTTCCATGCATGTTCATGATTCATTGTTTGTGAACTGCTTGCAATCAATCTAAATATGGAGGGTGCGGGTCAAAAGAACATGGCCCAACCCGTCTTCTATTCTTCATTGATGTGTTTTTCAAAATAGATGAAGGTGACAATGATGAAGAAGGAAACGACGCCATCACTCGCGGACTCCACGACCTGTGCCGCCCCGTGTCACTTCGACCTCCTGGCCGAACCAGCCCTATGCCTGGCCATGCCACCCGCAGCCGGATCGAGCCGCCGCACCACCCTGGTCCAAACCCCCTCACCCCGCCGCTGTTGTGCCGATCTATCTCCCTCCACAATCCTCCATGCTGAGCCACCGCACCATCACCACCCGCGTGCCGAGCTGCGGCCATCTGCCATGCCGAGCTGCGCGCCCCCTCCGTATGCCCTTCGAGCCACCCGAGCCGTTGTTCGCCGGACAACCCCCCCCCGCGATCGGACTTTAGACCCATAACCGGTCCTTTCACCCCTAGTCAGTCCACACCCAAGAGTCTGGAATGCACCCCATGGACGGTCCGTGCCCGGTGGCCGGTCCACCCCCCCACGGTCGGGCCGCGCCCCCACGACCAGTCTGTTCCCTCACAGACGGTCCACGCCCTTGCGGACAATCCGCGCCCTTGCAGTACCCATGACGGGTACACTAACTCGCAGTACCCCTCAGAAAAGCTTCCCTCATGGTACCCTCATAGCCCTCGCGGGTCGGGCTGACCCGAACTGGCTCGGCCCAGGTCGGGTCAGTCCGATTGAGTCGGACCGGACCCGGGTGAACTACGACGTAGTTACATTCTTTTGGACATAACTTTGGCACCAGATGTCCATTTGAAGAACTGTCAGTAGCAATATAAATCTTGGAGCTGGGTGGTCCCATTGAGTGATACCCCACTGAACTTTGGATTGATATGGGGAATAGTGAGTTTGGATCGAGCACGAATCAAATCGGGCCCTGAGGACAAAATGGCTGACAACTCACAGACCAGGTGTATGATTGACGTGTCTTCTGTTATGTTGAGACCCCAATGAAGTGATAGACCTTTGAGATAATTCTTAATGTGACTTTGTGGTAGTTTGAGTATAGACCATTAACTTGTGGCGCAGATCCTTCTAGAGATGAGTGAGCATAGTGCGGAGACCTAGTGGCTAGTTGAGACTTGATGACTACTGACCATTTTGACTCAGAGTGACTCGATATGCCCAGTGGGGAGCAGCTTGGTGATGCCGTAGACCCACGGTGGAGAGAGCATTGGTGACGCGGTAGACCCATGGTATTCGATAGGAGGAGTACCTCAGTAGGCCTTGAGGGGGAGCACCTCTTTGTGATGCGGCAGACCCATGGTGGGGAGCGCCTCTGTGTGACGCGGCAAACCTATAATACTCGACATAAGGAGTACCTCAGTAGTCTATGGTTAGTGAGAAGCACCTCTGTGTGATGCGATATCCCCACTGTACTCGATATAGGAGGATTTCTACAGCAGTTGAGGTGTTCGACGTTGTGTTCGGAATGTTACTTAACACTACCCCAAGAATAAATCCTGGTGTGAGCTGAGTCCGAACCTCTGTGTTTTCCTCATGATTAATATGGATTATTTGATAACTTAGGTATATGTATAAGAAGATACCTATGTAAGGTTATCAATTGATTTCATAATTTTTGTTTTATCATTATTGGATTTTGTGAGACCTAGAGGGTCTCAAGGTCCCTACTGAGTATCGTTATACTCACCCCTACATGGGCTATGCCCGCACATTGTTGTATTGGATACAGACGACGGACAACACTGACTGAGGCCAAGAGTAACAAGACTGGATGGTACCTGGAGGTGGACCTTACGATGAGTCGGTACACGTAGGATATAGACGAATGATGAGTACTGAGGAGGCGATATGTACCTACCCATCAGGTAGAAACATCAGAGGATGATCTAGTAGCTGTCATTATTTTTCTTTAGTTGTGTTGCATTTCAGTTTGTACTTTCACATTCTATTTGGTCTCTTATTCTTTCCCCTTTTTTATTACAGTACTCACTTGTTTATTATATAGTTGACTTACGTTCATACCATGATGTGTGTTTGGTTGCGTGTGTTTACAAGTTACAAATGTAATGCCTTCCCAGTTTTAGGTAATACACCTATGGTGCTAGTCGCTAGCCCCTAGCCTATCGAAGGCGGGCTTGGGGTAGTTGTGGTACGGGCCCCGAGGGACGGGTCATGACAAGGATCATCATGAGAGGATCCTCAATGGGTGAGCGATTACCATGGTTCATTTCCAGTGTAAGCACAATAATATTTGGGAGAGGTCCTGGGGGTGGCCAACCCATATGTGATCTAAGTACCCATGTCTTTTTTTGAGTATTCCTTTTGGGTATTCGAGATAAAAGTCACTAAGGTGGGGATAATGGAATATATATTTTTTCCATGTGAATCTTTTGAATATATCAAATATTATTTTTTGAATCTAGGCTTTGAGAAGGCCTAGAATTTTGAGGCTTGGAGATCTTGGGATTTATATTTTCAAATATTAAATATATTAATATCATGAATGTTTAGTTTTCATAAAAAATAGAATAAATAAAAAATAATGGAACATATCAAAATATGAGTCCTCCTTTGAGTTTTGATGAAGTTTTTTACCCTAGTACTAAAATAAGTCATACGGTTTTCGGGTGTTGTGCTTGGGAACCATCATGGGAAGATAAATAATTAAGTTAATAAATTATTTATTTAATGTCTAAATTAAAGGAAATGCCTATAATACTCTATAAATATGCTGTTAAGGAAACATTACAAGGATAACCACATAACCCTGAGAATTGAGAATTGTACAAAAATTGATTCTCACATTGACGATTGGTTTATTTCATAATTGATTTAATTTTTATTATTTTTAATTCTTATTCATTCATTATTTTAAAACAATATATCAAGGCCAAAATGGAAAAAGGACGAGGCTCATTATTGATGTTTATGTTTTATGGATTCTTTCCCTATTTCTATGGACATTCATCTGGGAAAGTTTCTTTGGCCTATGTTTGAAGAATACCAAGTATTTAGTAAGTATACAAATGTTCGTTGATAAAATGGATCAATATTATGGGTATGGAAAATGATCGATTCTACAATTGAAGATCGATGAATGTGGAGGGTGATCAGAGGTTGATCAGACAGATTTGGAGGTACCTCATTCCTTAGTTTTTCACTTAATGATGGTATGAGAATTGATGATGTTTTCCCAGTCGAATCAGATATGCGGAATCAGATATGCAGGGGTGGAAAATCCTGAATGGACAAGAACTTCAATTCCCAAGAAAGAGTTGTACTAGACCAGGAGGTGATAAATTTATGGGCATATAAATATAATGAATTATAGGTTTCCTGAAAACCCAATTTACATGATGTGTAATCTAGAGAAAAAAACCATGTGGGCCATATCTATTCCACTAGGGTTTCCGTGGAAATGTTAAGGATCACATGTCATGTGGTGTATATAGAAAACCGTGTAACCCGACCTGATTGATCTCGATGTATTCTAGAGGATACATGAGAATGGACATGGTGTAGTATCCAAGGTAATTAAAGGATAATAATTTTTTCATATTAATAAATATTTATCAATTAGTGAATAATTTTACCTTAATGGTGGACTTTATGACCGATAGTGTACCATAAAAACAAAAATGAGTTTCTCCAAAATAATACATCACACACAATAATGAGTTATACCAAAAAAATAATATATTAATAATATTATTGTTTTAAGTGTTATTTATCAACTAGTCATTGTATCAGAGTGAATAAATAGAACTAATTATAATTTCTTTACACATGATTATTTTTATTTTTTATATTCATCCAATAATTTTTGTAGACTTAAGATGATAATAAATCTAGTATTAAGTATAAGAAGATCTTATATTTTTAAAAGATAGGTTTTCAAACTTTTGAGGGAGAACCCATTTTAAATATAAATTTTGATTATTTTATAATTTTTATATGAAAAATTAAAATCCATGTTTGAAAGTGAAATATCCAAATTTAATTTTGTTTAATTTTTTGTATTTTTTTGAGAAATTTCTTATTTTTGGGGAATAGAGAATAGTACAAAAAATTTATTCTGAAATTATTTATTCTGAATTATTTATGTAGTTAAATTATGGTTTCAACTAGTTTTACAGTATAATTAAACCATTTTTTCATCAATTAATCTAATATAGGTCATTAGAATAAATTTCCCATTGAATTTGTATATAATAACATTATGAACTTTTTGTTAGAAACTTGTTTTCTTGATATGCTGATTTGATTAATTTTAAATTAATTATTTACCCTTTTATTTTTTTATTTTTGATAAATTAATAGAAAGAGTCATATTCAATATGATATTTTTGATCTAATATGATAAACATATTTTTTTTGAAAAATATTAAGAGTAACTTTAGTAATTATTTTTATTACCACAGTTAAGTGTGTATCGGGTAAGTAATGGTAAAAATAATATTAGAAATATACCTAACATCTGTAAGAATTTTATTTTATAAGTTCTTTTTGACATAAAATCATCATTGGGTCATAATAAAAACTTTCGAAGCCACTTGGATGACTTCAAGACGTTTATATTATTTTGATCCACGGAAAAACAATTTTTTTCACACTCTTGATTTTAACAAGTAAAATATTATTACTATTGGGTTATATAAGTGATATGTTTTGATATAAATTGTCTTTAAGAAGATAAATAGTTTACGTACATAATTTTAATTGTTTATATTTTTTATAAAATAAATAATTGAATTAAATGTATTTTAAATGACAATGGAATAATTCCTTCATTAATGGAAGAATAAAGTAAATGATATTACAAATATTATAATAAACATAATGCTATATAATTAATGCAATCAAAGAATTTTATGGATTACATTAACACATTATTGATGTGTTAAAATAGTTTTTTTCAATTATATAAAATTTTTATTATGTTTTTAAAAAGTCAACAAACTAATAGTGTGAAAATTGACACTAACAATATTTTAAAATATATTTATTTTGTGAATAATATAAAAAAAAATATTCAACAAAATAATTTTATAAGTCATAAAATGTCACAAATGAATATTTTATCAATCGTTTGACATGTTATGGTAATTATATTAACCCTAAACGTGTAAATTACTTTATAAAATGTTAAGAGTAAAAAGTGTTAAAAAAATTATGGATTTAAAAAAAATTCGATACATGTCAAATATTAATCGGAAGATTATAATTTTAACCATACTAATCTTATATTCTAAATAAATTATTGTTGAGCCATTTGGAATATAAAATTAATTTGTATTAATTTAATATTATGGAGAATTCAAAGAATTCCCCTCTCATCTCTTATATATGGGCACCAATTATTCTCTTTTCTTCACACCCTAAAACCATTTTGGTTCAATAAATATTTTCCTAAATACCATAATTTAATCCATCCCAACATTATTGAGTCTTTAATTTTTCCAGAACACTCTTCGTAGAGGTGTTAAGGCGTTAATCAAAGGAGGTCACCTTTATAATAGGTATCATTTTTATTATAGTATTTCTATTTTATTTATTCTTACACATCCATAAAATTTTCCCCAAACATGAATGAATAATAAAAAATTATAATAAAAATTATTAGATGTTATTATGTTGTTATCATCACCTATATCCATCCACATATCCATAAAATGGAGGAAAAAATAATCGTTCATGCGTACAAGTGAACTATCATCTCAATAAACCAATATAGTTTATTTTCTAAAACTGTATAATAAGAATATTTTTAATGATGGAGTTAATGTTGAAATGTGATATTAATCAGATATTTATCATTATATTAGAATAACATATAAATTATATTATTACTTTCCATGCACATAAAAATGATAACGTCTTTCGTGTATACACGTGAACAATCACCTTCCCAACACGATGTGATTCGTTTTTAATCACCACATCACCTGAATAATATATAAGTATAATTTTATTTTTTTAATTATATTATGATAATTATGGAAATATAAAATAATACATACCTTCTTTCCATAATGATTCTATAAACATGGAAATGTTACTCAAGCGTATGTATGACTTACAATCTCAATGATTACTACATAGTTTATTTTCCATAACCATAGTTAATGGTTTTATTTAAAAGTATAATTTATTGGTAAAATTGATTATTATATCATTAGTATTATTGTATATATGATGTAATAATTGTCACTTTTGACTATATACATCATACCATTGTCATTTTGGACTTCTGTACTGAATATCGACAAATTTCAAACATGAAGTTAAATAATTATGTAATTGTTATAACATGATAATAAGTTATATAAAAGAGATAGTAAACATGGAAATGGATCTAAATAATGTAAATAATTAACATAAGTTTACTATTCTGGAAGATAAAGAATATACATAATGAATCTCACTCGTGGAAAGGGACTTCGTCTAAATTATGTTTCACTGAGACATATTTTGATGTTATACACCACATTCTTTTATAAGTTTTATAAAAAAACCATTTGAATATTTATTAAATTAAATGGTTTTAAAAATTAACACATCTATATTGAGTGTTTTACTTTATTTTCACATGAAAAAATGAATGTTCTTTTTTAATGTGTATGGTGACAATAACTTCTCCTCCATCGTAACTGTTATTTGATATTCAGATTCCTCTATAAGACATAATGTTTTTAAACGAAAAATAAACAACTTGTTAAAATTTATGGGTATTTTTGAATTAAAAATGGTTTTGAAAATTTAATGATTATTTTAGTATCATGTGATTATTTCTTTTTATTGCAAATGATTTTTTGAGTGAAATGTTTAAAATGGAAATCTTTTAAATGTTATGATTATATAATGGTACATGGAAATTTGATTGGTGGTTAACTGATAAAAAAAGGATTGGTGGAACTATTATTAACCAAGGATGGGTGTTTATGTTATAAACTCCAATTCAGTGGGTATGGGAGTAGGTCGTATGATTATTTCATTTTGAAAGAGTGATATGTATGTAAGTCGACAACATGGTAGTTCCATTTAATTATAATTATGTTTGAAGTTACCATTATGTGTTATCTATGATTTATATGTATTTTATGGTAACATTTTTACATCCAAAAGGGTAATAAATGATATTATTTCCAAGGTAAAGTGTTTACTACTTCTCAGGTGTGAAAATTATTACTTTAAGATAAAGTACTCATGGGTTTACATGTTTTCACAAGGCTAAAATATTTACTTCTTTGTGAATCCCTTACTGAGCCTTTTGTGCTCATCTCACGTTTTAAATTTTTTTCATAGGATTTAAGATAGAATATATAAAATGATGAGCTGAAGGGATATGATTGAACATGAACATAAAACATATTTCAATTTTATTTTTTTTGTTTGTGAGAAATGGATATTGAGTAGAAGTTTCTATATTTTAATATTTGAGTTGTTATCTTTGAATTATTGCATAATTATAGAAAAATATAAACCTAAAATTATCTGCAATGGGTAATAAAGAAAAACTATTTACATAAATCATGATTATGTAATGTTTTTAGTTTATGGTTGTATACATGGCTAGGAACATGATCAAACAAGAGTATACCAATAAAGCTGTGTACTAAGAAATGACTGCATGTACACAGGAAGTGCGGTGTACACAAACATGGCCATGTAAATGTCTAGGATTGTTGTACACGGTCTTGGATAGATATAAAAAGATTGGTTCTGGAGTATATGTTCACACCATGTACCCCTATGGGACATGCCATGCATGTGGAGGCTTTTATTCCATCTAAGATGACGATGCGTGGGTTGACCATAGGTTGGAAAGACACAATGTGTACCCCTAATACACACTGATTCTTCCATCTAAGGGTGTTTGTAACCCTTAATTTCTATAGTTTATAAAAATATATGTTGAGGGAGATTCTCTTTTCTCTTACCATGAGGGTAAAATGTCGAATTACATATTTGGAATTAGATTGTGATCCCATCGATGGGTTCAATATTTTATAGAGATTAGTGAACTCCCCTATGAGATGAGGGTGGGTAATTTATCCTTCCTTAGTAAAGTTAATGGTATCTCCCTGAGCACCATGCCTGGGGAGTCAATCGACTATCTATAATATTTTTACATAAGGTTTTTTGTTATCCCCTAGTGGCCCTAGGTGTGGTACCACACTATGATGATGTGATCATCAGAGATGTAGAGAGAACATATTGGGTGGGGCCTAACAATCATGACCTATAGAATGAGAATCATCCATGATAACTTATATAATGGAGTGGATTATTTTAGATAAGAGTTACCTAGAAGCCTCAAGTAGAATATGAGGGCATTCATTTTTGGTTGATACCACATGAGACCGATTTTATATAATTAGTATATATGGTTTTTCTGTTTATGATATTGATGTTATGAGATAACTACACATGATGTTTTATGATTATAGATTTCATGGTTTCTAAAAGGGTATTGTTATACTCACCAATGAATGGTCCCTTACCTCTTGTGTCACATATTAAGTAGATGAGGAAACTTTTTATGGACTCTTGGGAGGACCCGGGGTCAGGTAGTGTACAGTTTTGGGCTAGATTGATTGAGGTGTATACTAGTGTTTCATTTTATAGCAGTCCCATCATTTTGACGATGTTAGATTTATTTGATGTTTGGTTTTGGATTGTATTTTGAACCATTATATCTATCGAATAATTATAATCATACACTGATGTGGTATAGATGTTGTGAATTAATTTATGGTATCATATATTCCTAATTTCTCAGTAGTATTTGGTCTTGGAGATGTGTGTCTTAGTAAATTTTCATTATGATTATTCCTACCATATGTGGGATATTCAGACTTTATGATAGTCACCATCACCTATAATATTGCTTGTGGGATGGGGGGGGGGTAACAATTTTTTTATTTCTAGTTAGGTGGTCCATAGTGGGTTAAATTGTGAAAACTTGCGTAGTTTTTTAGTAATAAGAATTCCTTTATCTTGAAAATTTCTAATTACTATATCCCATGTTAATCCTTTCAATAGATTATTGGAATAGATAATGTTAGTGATTTCTATATTTAAGATGTCGAAATATTAATGGTATATCTAGAATAACAATATTTTCTTTCACCATGTCCACTGAGATCTACAATTTTCCTCAATAATTAGATACACTCTCCTTTTCCACAGATAAAAAATATATCAGTACCTTAGATAATTTTCTCTTTTTTTTCTTCCAACATTTTTGACATGTATAAAATTTAACATTATTTCCTCTGTTTTCTTCATCACCTTAACTTCCATGAGGCTCCATCATCTTCTTCATTTTTGAGATTCAAAACTCTACCAAGTTCATATTCTTAAGAATGATTTGTTATATTTATTTTGGAATAATCACATGATTTTTTATTCCAAATCTTATCCTATTAGGTTGATTGTGGGGATTATTTCTATATAATCTATGAAATAAATTTTTAACTTAGTTCCTTCAGGATCTTGCTAATACTAAAACCAATATGTTTTAATTATGAATAATGACCACTGTAATAGATTTTTTTAAGATAATTACATGAAAAATTCAAACTCAAAATGTATTATAAAAATTATTATATTATATTTATTTGCAACCAAAATCTATAATACCTAAGACCCTACAATGGTAGGTAAAACACCATATCCTTGAATATCAAAAAATACACACTCTAAAGTGACTTTTTTTATGATTGTATTTATAAGATTAATTTCTAGTTATTAGAATTTGATTTAAAAATAAGATTAATTTTTTTAATTAATCATAAATATATTTTCCATGGAGGTAATTTTTTTATTTTTGCAAAAAGATGAATTTTTTAGGTGTTTAGTGAAAATACCATTTTTGTTAAAATAATGATTTTCTGGAAATCTCTAGGATGTATTGATAAATTAAAACTCAGAAATTTTTTTAATTAATAAAATATATATTTTTTTAATAAAATTATTTATTTGAAATTTTTATTGGAACTTATAAGTCCCATTTCCATGGTTTTTAAAACTAAATAAAATGTTACTTTAATAAAAAAATATTTTCAATCTTTTTACCTAATAATGTGTCTTGAAGGTGAAAATCTATTTGGGATTGATTTAAAATTAAAATAACTTTTATTTGTTCTATAATAAACCAATTTAACTCATAAAAATAAGTTCCTATGAATATAATGACAGGTAAATAATTTTTTTAACTTAATAATTCAATTTTAATTAAATATAAATTTTACTCAGTATGTGTGTTTATTTTAAAATATGCATTTAATACCCATACAAATTTTATTGGGTAAAATTATTTTAGTATTTTAAATCAGAAGGATAAAACTAATTAATATTTCTCATCTATTGATTCCAATAATAAAAAAACCATTGTTCATTTATATGTGTAGACTACTGCCAACACGAGCAATGTGGAGGACCCCAGGACACCCTGAGAGAGGAGGGGTGAATCAGGGTGTCAAATTTTTCTTTTAAAGAGACAGATCTTGTTCCCACGTTGGTAGAAAATAGTTTAACCTGTATGATGAATATGAGAATAAATAAAACATTCACATGCAAAGATATGACACAACACTTTTTTACCTGGTTCACCAATAAGGGCTACGTCCTAGGAGCATATGCCAACAGGTTTTCGGTCGTACCGAATTCCACTATTCTTAACACATTTTGGATTACAAAGGTTTGGGAACAGTCACTCTGTCCCAGGCTCACTGCCTTTACAAATGTTGGAGGATAGCTCACTGCATCCCACAGGTCACTCTATTTGATTCCCCCAAGCTCACTTCCTTTGGTGAAGTCCCAACCAGTATATAGATGTAAAGGTCTCTTTGTCATTACTAATGAATTCATCCTCTGTTGTAAGTAGATTCTTTGTTGAAGTCCAACTTCCACCAGTAGACTAATCTCACTTTACACCAATGATATTGGGAAAATTTTTAGCTTTCGCTCATCCCCAGAATGACTGGCATACATCAACCAAACCTGGCATACTTCTCCAAGCCCAGAACGCATGTTTCAAGATGGCACGCAAGTTCACCTCTCCCACTTGCGTGACACTCACATCATCGACTTCAAACTTGCGCGACTCACATCCTTTTACGCCCAAACCGATTTTGGCTCGCAACTATGAAATTTCACGCTTCTTCAAATCCTAGAGCACAAGTGTCACCAAACCACCTGTGTGAAACCTCCTTCACTAACTCCAAACTTGGGAAACTCAACCCCTTTATTTCCCAAAACACCTTGGATGCACAGAGAACAACTATTTCACAACTTCAATATGTGCCACCCACCACCACATGCGCGACCACAACACCTACACAATGGGAGCTCTGATTTTCTCTAAGTCTAAACATCATACGGAATGAGGAGGGGTTGACCACTATTTATAGGCATTTGAATACCCTGCGTGATGGTTCACAAGTCTCACCTCGGCGCGCAACTTTCAGCACGCAAGTCTTTATCATGCTAGTCACTTGCGCGACCAACCCCAAAACTTGGGCGCCCCTTTTTCCATTTCCATATTTTGATGATCTAATCTTGAAAAACATATGGCTTGAAAGTTTCCAAACCTCGATGTCTTCGGCGTAGAAGTCCCATTGCCAAAAAAACTTTTCTTCATTTGTCAATTTTGAGGTCCAGTTATTTGGAAAACACTAGAAAAATATGCCACCTTCAATATTTTTATCAACTTGTTTTGTATGATCACTTTGCTAGCACACATTCTGAACTTCCTATGAGGACTGACATCAAACACAAACCATTCCATACTCTAATTCATGCATAGAACGACCATGGTTCCAACAATATCCCCCTTTGGGTTTTTTGGTAATCATTAAATAAATTTAATAGAGCATCATCCATAAGAAAACCATAAATGCAAGAATCAACTCAGCCAACACTCTATGTCTATGTGAGCAATGCTAAGTGTAGAAAACAAGAGAGGAAGCTTGAATTGGGTTCTCGTGTTTTGGAATTCTCAATGATGCCCAAGAAATTCTCTTACAGTGCCACAGAAGCATTACATGTCCATTGTATTCCTTCCCATCCTATAATCGACACTGTATTATCAACCTGTCACAAAAGCATTACATGCCTGAATTTATTCCTTTCTCCTCCAATGACAATAAACCCAATGACCGGTAATTTTTCATTTTTCAGCTCAAACCACACTCCCCCTGGATAGTATCTCCCCTAAAAACCTGAATTGCATCCACAAACATATTAAAAACAATTAACATAACTGGGGAGAAGGGTATTGCATAACCTCCTTATGCACTGGGTGGTGGCTGAACCCTGAGGATTAACCGATACTTCTCAAACACAGCCGCCGACAGTGGATTGGTCAGGATATCAACCACTGTCTCATCTATACCCAGATGATCCATTCTAATCATGCCTTGTTCTACTTTCTCTTTGATAAAGTGATACCTAATTTCAATATGTTTTGTATGTGA
>OY728160.1:104882651-105165723 GCA_963277665.1 Viscum album | reverse complement strand
TATTTTATCAATATCACAAAAATTAATATCAATTAAATTATGTGTTCAATAATATTTATAAACAATTATAATTATACATTTTCACCCATTTGTGTTTTAATCAATAGAATATAATTTTCAGAATATATAATGATTAAACAACACAAAAATTTATAAGATATTTTTTCCACATTATATATGTTTCAAATAGTTTGTTAAGTTTATTGTATTTCTAAATTAAATTATAATAAATATATATTAATTTTTTTTCATAAAAAAATAATTTTGGTGATAAGTTTTATATTAAATGTATAATAAAAAATAAAATCACATAGTTGAACACATTTTTTGTAGTTAAAATATTAAAAAGTAATATATATTGAATTAATGGTAAAATAATTATAATGATATTCAAAATTATATTTCAAGAAATTATTTAGTAATAATATAAAAATATACACCAACAAGTCAATAATTTGGAACATTTGGGTCTTTTACAAATGCCATTGTGCCATGAAATTAATAAAATATAAGTGGTGTTTAAAAAAGTACAATTTTGGTCCCTTATAAAAGTGTATCAGATACAAATGTTTAAATATCATATATTTATAATTCCAAAATGTTAAATTTAAATAAAATATCTCTAAAACCATATCAAAAAATATAATTCCATGCTTACCAATTGATATCATAATCCCTTTAATTTAAAAGGTACATCAAATGGAAAAGTAAAGAATCCAATGTAAGTGTTATATCTATTGCAGATTTTTCTTATTTATATTACTAAGGTAAATATCTTATAATCTTAAAAATATGATGAAATATGTATAATTATATTTCATATATGTTTTTTTATTAGATTTATAAATCTTATTTTCTCTATTTAATTAAAATAAAAATAAATAAAATTTTGTTTCTATGTTATATGAATTATAGCCTTCATTAAGCATTGCCATATTTTCATTAACAAATTTCATTGATAATGATATTATAAAAAATAATGAAGAAATATTATATAAAAATAATAATTATTATAATAATATTTGATTTTAATATCCACGATCACCCCTCCCACACTTTGGGAAACACAAACTTCAATCCTATATGTTTATATATTACTTCCTCCAAAATGAAATGTTGTAAAGTTTTATTTTACATTTTTCTATGAAATATAATAATAATATAATCTTGTTTACCTTGATAAATAAATGAATATAATATAATTATTATTAATTTATAATTATATTTTTCCAATATAAACATATCGTTAACCATACATGTTAATTGAGTTATAGAGTGTTGATTTTTGCTCGTATTAACCAACTATGTGAGAAATGACAGTAAAAAATTTATAGATGACAATGGAAGAATTACAAAAAATAAAAATATAAGTTTTTAGAGAAATAATTATTTCATATTGATTTTGAAAAATTAAATTATAGATTTTACTAATTATTATTTTTATATTATCATTTACTAAAATGTCTGAAATAAGTGGTTATCAATTAAATATTACCTTCACATAAATAACACATTGGAAATTCAAATTGTTTATATTAAAAAATATATATTATATTTTAAATAATAATAAATGATATATAATAATTAAAATTATATATAATGATATGGAATGATATAAATATTATTTAACATTTATAAATTAGTTAAATTTATCAACTCCTAATGGACATAATAATATATAACAAATTTTTTTAATCCTGATAAAAAATTAAAATAATTATTACTAAATGTAAATAATTATTATTGGGGGTTTAAATTTTGATATTATGTGAACTATTAGTTTAATAAGAGTATAGAGTTTTTATAACATATATAGGAATAATGTTAATTGTTTATTGTCTCTAGATCACATTCATTGATGAATGATTTCATTATTTTCACTTAGTGCTCATTGATATTTTACCAATACTTCCAAAATGAATTACTTCATCATAAAAAACCTTTGGTAGTAATATATAAGTATTTATTTGACAATATTTCTTATGTGTTATTTTTATCAATTAACACAATAAATGTTCTTCATTTCAATATTGATTTCATTTCATTTAGACATTTCATTGGTCTACACCATGTTTTTTATAATTCATGACTTATATATTAATTAATATATTCATATTATCATTCATGACTGATATATTCTGTCATATGATTTTTTTATTTTATACTTACACGTTATTTTCTTTTGAAATAACTTTTCACAACTTCTCATTCCAATATTATTTAATTATATCATTAAATAGCCATTTGTTTATAGAAACTATCATTAATTTTATTATATTTTTCTAAAATATACATGTTATTAATTTCATTAAATTTCCAACATAATCTGGTTAAATTTAAATTAGATTTATCTATAAGTATAATCTATCAGGTATATTTAATTAAAAATGGTCTAAATATTAATTTTTAAAATGATTATTTTCATAAGAAAATTACATTCGATTGATCGAATGGGTTATTAAAAATTCAGAATTAATGTAAACTTGTGATAAAATAAAAATTTTATTTTTACAAACATTATTATGTTATATTTCCAATAATATTTACATTTTTTAAACATATTTTTTCTAGATATATTTCATTGTTTAATTAGAAACATCTTGTCTTTTAAGTGTTTACATTTTTAATTATTCAATGAAAAAAATGATAATATTGATTTTTTAAAATTTATTTAATTGAAATCATTAAGATTTCATTAAGAGTAAAAAATTCCATGAATTATTCAAAATAAAATGTTTAAATGAATTTTCACAAACCTTTTTTGAATTATTTATGACATTTCATGGAATCATTATTATGTAATATTCATATTTTTTAATAGTCTTATGTTTACAATTATAAATTTTTTTGAATGTAAATTTCATAGAAATGATTTAAAAATTTGTTATGATATCATTTATATTTGGAATTATATTTATCCTTCATGTATTATTTTTAATGTGGTGATATGTTGAACACAAATTATAAGTTACGATGATTTGATATCTTTTGATAATATTGTGTTATGATATTGTAGATTTTTGTATGTTATTATTATAATTTTATTCAATGTTTTATAAAACCAATAAATTTTCTATGAAATATTTTTTTATTAGAAAAATGATTGATTTCATTTGGAAGACAAATATTTAGATTAGTGATTGTTTGGGACCAATACATTCATTTAATAAATTTGGTAATTGTTAATTTCCATCGGTTAGAAATGTCATGTAAATATGTTAGAATCTATATACATTCAAAGTGGGTGATTGTGAAATATATTATACCTTCTCAACATTTTACGTGTGAAAATGTCCAAATGTTTCTATATTTATTAACGGTGGGTTATATTTTGTTAATCTATTCTCATAATTTTACAAGTGAATATGTTATCTAGTTATTATGGTTACATAGTTTCAGTGTGATAGAGTAAATCTATATTAATAATTTTACTTGTGATAGCAAGGTGAGAATATGGGTTTACATTGATAATAAATCATATGTTTATTATTGTTCCACCTGTTTTAGTTATTATCATTTTACTTGATGGTGTCACTATTATTTATGATTCTCAATCTATTCATCACATTTATATCATTCTCACATTTTTTAGGATGATCATATTTTTTTAATAAAAGTCATTTTTTATGGTTGTATAAAAATCATATTAGGATCTTATGTTAGACAATCTTGTTTTATTACTATTTCCCTAGAACTTTTTATATTTTATTACATTATTTTTTTGTATCTCATATTTTCATTCTTGTTTATTATCTAAATTATTATTATATGTTTTTCCCATACTAGTCAATTGAGATCACTCATTTCAAATTATTCCAATCCAAATGTTATGAATATGATTTTATCTTGTATAGTTTCTTGTATTAATATATTATAATGTTGATTGATTCATTTTCATCTACATATTATATTCAGTTTCTTACGTAGCTAATATCTAATAGACTAATCCTTTTAGTATATTTGTAAAGAGAATAATTATAATATGTATTTATTCAATAAGTAAAATAGTTTATTATTTATTTCATTTATATCTTTGTTATAATTATGTGGTATCAAAATAGGGATTATTTAATTTTCATATTAGTATAGTAATATTTTAGAAATGTTTTGTTACAATCTCATTAATGATTATTTCATATTAAATACCTCTCCATGGGAAATAATTTTTATAATTAACCTAATTTATGTGAATTATAATATATAATAAATATATTATATTTCATATAAATATATTAAATTATTCACGGTACGAAGAGATCATATTTTAACCATATCATCTTATTGGTTGAGATTGAATTAATACATAATCCTCCGGTTGGTGATTTCCATCTTAATTTTTATTCACTGAGACAAGAATTGTAATCTAAACCTATTTTATACCGTGTGGACAATATAATAATATGATATTGTTTTTCTATATTACTTGTAAAATTTAATTTATTGCAATATAATTATTATTACTCTTCTAATATTTCAAACTCATTCAACAATAAGCTTTTCAATGTGGTGAATTCATCAAAAAAATTTAACAAAATAAGAAGAGTCTAATTTTTTAGAAAACACATCCTTTTGGGGATAATGTTATGTTGATGTGGATATAGATTAGATTATCCTTGTATTTATCAAAATGAAATGGGTCTTTTGAAAAGTGACTTAATCATCGCCATGATGAACATTACGTGGGATAAGGGATAGAAATACGACATGAAACCCTATGGTGATATGATTTGTTTGATCATATTTTAATTATGAACCACAACAAAGGATTTATTTCCTATTATTTTGTATAACTAAAACATTCTAGGGATAAGATTTCTAGTGAGAATTTATATTTGATTAGTATCCCATTTTAATTAATGAATTACAAAAATACCTCTTGATTATTCAAACCAACCTATCATGGAATATTATAAAGAATGTCAAAATATTCGATTTCCAAAACACACCATATATGTTAAAATGTAATTAGATGAAATATTATGTGATAAATATTTTAGAGATTCATTTTTTATAGATTAGGTCTTTGATTATTACTACGTATATAAAATGATTTATCCACTAATTCAATCTGATGATTGGGTGCCTCAAGACTTGGAATTAATATATTTAAAATATTAATATATTTCAATACACATGAACACATTATTTCAATGAATTTAATTTTTCATTTCTATGGACCTAACATGAGATATTTGAGACCACAGATGATTATCGAATGTGGGGTTTTCTTTAGAAATTATTTATGGTTGGTCGGCCATATAAATTCTATGGGTGGTGAAAATTTGAAGTTCTATTCAATAAATAAGTAAATGATTTTAGTTATAATAAATTGAATGAAGAACCAATGTATTTATTTAAAAATACCATAACATAATGAATTATTGGAATGCCATATTACCATAAGAGGATTGCAGATGAAATTAAATTTCTTTTATTAGGGATTTAATATCAGATGAAAACAATTATCATAAAATTGTGAATCAAGAGGATATAATGAGTATAGTAGATTACCATAATAACTATATTATGTTATATTCAACAATAATTTATCCTTAATCAAGATGTGGATTTATACTTATTGATTTATTCATTTTTATATTTTTATTTAAAGTGAATAAATATCATAATGTATTTCTTTTGTTTTATGTTCATTAAAGAGAACATAAATTTTTGGAATTATTCTAATTTTAGCTTTTTTATTCGTGATATCCCAACTTTTTACCACATCATCACAATCATTGGTTGAGATTGCCTCATCTGATAAATTTTTATACATTATTTTTTTTATTTTCTATAAATATTCTTCATGTTACTCTTAATTGGACAAAATTGTCATGGATATATATTAATGAGTCAAGACATGCCTAATTTGACCCTTTTGTTTATAATATTTTAATTCAAAATATATAGATCAATAATTTATATACATATTAAGTTGGACTATGAGAGTCAGATGATGCCTATGTTTCTTTATCTGTAGTGCAAAGATATGAGGAATGATGGATCTTATGAGGAAATTTGGATTCTGAATTTATTAAAAATAGAGGTGGGACATAAACATTTAAAGAAAATTCCATCAATTATTGTGGTCAAAAGGATAGAGTAGATGAAAAAATTTTGGTTCAGAAAACAATAAAAATAAAAGGATTTTCTTCCAGTGAAAAAAAGTACAAATATTTTTTTCAAAATGAACACAAATTCTTTAGTACCCTAGTATTAGATGATTGTGTTTCTGATGTTGATAAACAAAATATATGATATAGAATCACTAAATACTAGGTGAAACTATTGTATATGCATGTAATTTACTCTATGTGTACATGGTAATGGAAAATATGAAGAAGACATGCCTTGTAATGTAATCTATCATGGACAGAATAACCGAATAGGTCCATGTACATGAGAATGAGAAAATGAACACATAAACGAGTCGAAAAGTGAACATGAAGGCCCCAGGTGTTAGAGACACGCCGTGTTCCAAAAATTAACACCATGTAGTTTGACATCGAGGTTTAAACCATGTACAAGGGAGAAAATTCCTTGGTGATGAAGTGAGGAAACACATCTAGTGACCCTATGTACAAATATTTCACTTTGCTCGATAACTTCACCATCTCTATAACTATCATTAAGACTATGATTTCATCCCAAGATTATTATATACTGAGTTGATTTCCTTATATATAGTGATGATATCCTATTTGGAAAATATGATATAATCATTTATATATAACAAGAAACACACTTCCTCAAAAGATAAATAATGGTGGAAATAAATAGGTCAGGAACATCAGAGTGTTTTCTAGATATATACTCCATTATACTAGAAGGGTGTGGTTCCCTTGTACTATAAACATAGGTAGATTCAACACTCCCTCATACTAAAATAGGGTTTTGTTTCTCGGTCTATTTATTTATAATCTACTTTCCTTGAGTTATGATATAGGGTATTTCCTCCACTAGAGTAGTGGCTCCCTTTGATAAAGAGTATAGTGTCTATAAGAGATCCCCTCTATAATGATTCTTGTTATTCAATGTTAATTGGTTGTAATAAATGTTGGATCATTATATATATAGGTGAACTCATTACACCTAGCATGCATATGATATGTAAATCTCTTTTCTATACTATATGGGTTTAATTATGAAAATTTATGTTGAGTTGTAATTTTTCTCTTACAACGAGTTCATCTCAGTTATGTTATATATATATTTTTGTACCTTTTGATTTTTATATTTCTAAAATGTGTATACATTTAATCTTATATAAAGTGATTTAACCACACATTTAATTTCCAATTTAGATAATTGGTTAATCATAGGATTCATTGGTGGATCATAGTCATACACATGACTATGAACCGTGGTTCATGGTCAGATTTGGAGATTTAATATTGTGATCTCAACAAATTTAGTTTTTCATGATTTTAACATGTTCAGACCTCATTTCTGGTTGGGGTTAATTTTTTCTATTTACACATTTTTTATACTAATTCTTATTTATTAGATGAGTGGTTATTATTTTCACAGTTACACTTAGACGATATAGTATTTTACTATTACCATACAATTCATTATAGAGCTGTATTTTGTGTTCATACATATCTATTAGAATAAGGCATTACATTGAATTTAATACTTGTTGAACTTTTCACAAACACCATTCTTATTTAATGTGTGCTTAGGGCTATCACACATGTCACACCATTAGCTAGGTGGGTACCAGAGGCCAGGTTGAGAGTAGTGGTATTAGAGCAGTTCATCCTCAAATCAGTGTCAGATTGGGACCCAAGGTTAGTGCTGGTTTAGTAAATAAGGGAAATAGAGTTAAAGTGTCATATTTTTCGATTTTACTCTATGGAATCAATTGTTGGTGTGATAGAAAAATTATCTATCCACCATGAATCTTTTTACATTCATTTTGACATTATATACTACTTCAATGGTTATAATGATCCATTTATGTAGGATTCTAATTGAATTGAGACCTTTTATTATCCTTCATGATCCAAATCCAAAACTATATATTAATATAACCATGGCACATCATGAAAATAATTAATAATCAACTTTGAAGACACATATCCATGTTACCCCTACCAGATCCAAATGAATATTTTTATAGAGATGTGGACTAATTTTAGGGTAAATCTCAAGTGTGGTTTCCCCTAAAAATTTAGGGTGTAGTTCCCCAAAATATTAAGTTGTATATTATATAAACACGTAATGATGATGATTCTTGTAGGCTTAATGCACTAGGAGGGTTCCATTACTGATGGAGTTACATGAAATTGTGTACATACTATTACCCATAAAATTAAATTAAATGGTCTAATATGATATAAGGTTATATAAAACACATGATATAGTTTTGTTTTATTATATAAAATATTATTTAAAATAATATTAAGAATATTTACAATTGATAATATTGTATTTGAACAGTGATCACATGAAATTTATAAATATAAGGTTTTAATAATTCCAAATTATATAAAAAAAATTATGATAACCTCAACTTGTAGGATCACAGTCGATAATGCCCATTTACCAATTCTTCCAATCTATATAACATCACTGGGATTTTTCTTGATCACTCTTAGGATGATATCCAACAACCTATGCTTCTGAAAAACCATTTACTGGAGAATTTAATGTCTGTCAAGATCACAGAAAACACCCAGTACATTGAAAGACCCCATGTGAATCTCACACTCACACACCTTACCATTAGATTTTATATTGGGGAATTAAGAGGTTAAGTATCATAGACATGATAATATGAATATGTATGTTTTATTAAATAATGAAAAAAATTCATTTAAATATTATTACTTTATAAATTAATTTTATTTTTGTACCATAAAATTAATATTGAAATTTTGTGTAATATTTATGATTAATTTAGGCATTTGTTTTTGGATATTAATATATTTTTAAAAAAAATGTTTCATTACAATTTTTTTATTAAATATTTTTTAAAAAATATAAGTGATCATAAAAATTTTATGAATACCAATGTAATTTTTATAATCATAGAAAACTATTATTGTCAAATAAACCATAATTAATTAATAAATGTTGAAACATATTTTAAAAATTATAATACCAGTATTTTGAAATCTTTTTTTGGAAAAAAATTAATATTTTAATATGAATTATAATTTAAAAAAAAATAATGTGATTTTTTTGTTAATCTATTATAACAGTCAAATTTATGATTAAAATTGCATACAATTTAAGCATACTGAATGTATTGTGACATCATAATGAACCAAATAAGAAGAAATAAATAACCTAATGTTTATTCATAACTGAAAATAAATTTTAAATTTAAAAATTAGTATGATTTTATTTTAATTTAGTTAATTTTATAATTTTATAATGAATAATCTAATTCCATTAATATATTTTAGGGATTTAAAATCATTCATATATGGTAATGACTCACTTCCACTTAATAATGTGTTTTATTTTAATATATTCAGAAAATATAATTAGAAAATAATTAAAAACTACCTATTTGGAAAAAACCATGAAAGAATCTATGGGTTGGTTTTTGGTTTTTGATTAATTTTTTATATAGTGTCCCACAACTATGTATCAAATATAATAAAAATTTCCCTCCACATTTCCTATATAATCCTATATAGTATAACATTTATATTCAATAAAAACCATTGACAGTGTCTATAATCATCCATCTCTCCCTTTTGTCCTCCCATGAATCCCTAAGAGCTCAAGAATCTCATCCCAATCAATTGGAATCACTCTCAATGTAAGGGACCTCTCTCACTTCTATTATATAAAACCATCTTCAACATATTACAGATTTTTTTTAATTAATAATGTCGGTACATGTTCTTCTATACCCTCATAAAATCCATTAGATTTATAAATGATTAAATACCCAATGCTATCTCGTTAATACCTCATATGAGTGTTTTTGTACACCCATTACCATGCCAAAACTTGTTGTGTTATCCTTTCATTCTACTGTTTATTCAAGTATATTTTTTACTTTTTTAATTTATAATCACTTACTAATGTTGTTAAATGGTTGTAAATATCCTCATTTCTGTCCATTTAATGTCTAAATACTGATATACCCATTTCAATATCGACAATCCCTCCAATAAACATTCATAATCCCCCAATATGCTACTAAAATTTCAACAATATTTTTAATACCAATGAGTTGTGTAGTAAATACCAATACCCATTTACTATAAATCGTATTAGCCTTTGTGATTTGGTTTTGTATGATGTTTCCACATTTTACCATGTTTTCATTATGTTATTGTGATATGTCATGCCTCATTGTTCCTCATTATTACTATAACCACATTTATTACAAATTTATATTCCTTGTTTTTTTGCATTAATTACCATCTTCATGTTATTCCATGTTTGTTCTTTTATTTGGATATATATCTCACCGATCATAATTTTTATTTCACTAGGGTTTCCCATGCTACTTTGTGTAAGAGCATATGAATGATGCTTTTAATATAGTTGATGTATTTAATATTTTATGTTGTTATGTAATATAACGAATTCTAGAAACACAACACATCTCAATATAATTTGTTATATTGACATTCATTTTAATTAATAAATCATGTATTAATGTGAAATAAATGGTGGGGTTGACATAGTAGTTGTAAATGAAAATTAGTTATTTTTTGGATTAGGATTAGAAAAACACTAGGGAATGTATTTTGGGTTAATTAATATTTTTGAAAAATATTAAATCTTTTTTTATATATAATATGTTCCTTGAAAAAATATACATCCATATCCCTATTTTAATAGTGGATGGTCCTCTATATTAGATGTACAAATGATTAATTTCTGAAAGCAAAAAATTAAGATTGAATTTATCAGGAACCTGAGCATGAAAATAAATCATTCTGCAACATTTTTTTCACTACTATTCTATATGTTTTGTTAAATTTATAAAACCACTAGAAACTATTTTTATGGGAAGAAAAAAACCCTTCATAATTTATGGTGGGAAATCGATCTATATAAACATTGATTGTATCCTAGAAAATATTATGTAAAAGAAACATATTTTATTTATATGTTATTATTTTAATGTTATTGGAATCACATTTTGGTGATTATTAGTCAATAAATACTTAACCCTAATACTATTTGTGTTATATACATTTGGTGATAATTGGAAGAATTAGTAAAACATGTGATTTTATAAAAACCTTACTTTTAATTACACACATAAACATTATTTATTACATTAACATTCACAAAAGACACCTTTGAGTATCAATAGGTCTAGTGTCTTGCGAAATTACGAACACTACATAACAACTTAAAACGTAAAACCCAATTAAATTATTGAAAAATTATTTTACATGGCCACAACATTCATTCATACATAGCATTGCATAGGATAACTAGTGGACATGCATATGAAAAGGGTGATCTATATAGCCCAGTACAAGAGTAAACAATGAATAACATTATGAATTTAGTAATTTTAGGTAATTAGAATATCAATGGTTCACAAGAGAACATGAACATAAAGGATTGATATAGCATGATTATCATAACAAGAAAATATCGAAACAACATTTAACATTATATTAGAATGAGCCAAGGATCATTTCACATGGTGCCTATGTAAGCCTTTACTGAAGATTAATTTCCCTATGTAAACCATTATTTCACTTGATGTATCCTCATAATAATCATTACCCAATGCATTGGAGAGGTATCAGGGTGCACAATTATTAATCATTTCATTACATTCCTTAATGTGCCACATGGATAAAAAATAATGGAATCATTCAACATCATCATTTATTCGATGATAAATGAATGTGTGATACATAAATAAAACTCAACAATCAATAATTAAATATTCATAATGTTGAATACTCTAGATATATAAATGGACATGTTATTCACTTCCCATTGACTTCTACTTGGAAAATCGTGTCGCAATTTCTGTACAATAACGACGTTACATTAGATTTAAAAAAATGGTTGACAATCAGGAAAGGGGTATCTCAAAATATGTAATTGAATTTTACAGTAATGGGGGTCATATAAATACATGTCCCAAAATAATTAATGGAATTTAGATGCATAGTATAAAAGAATTTTATAAATATAAATGAGGAGAGAGAAAGTCCTTATGGAATTTTACCATGTTAACAAGTGTAAATGGGAGAAATTTATGAGAAGGAAATATGTATATCATCATTAAAACATAATAAGGATTTAGGGGGAAGGAGAAAATTCATACCACCAACATTTTTAATTGATAAAAACATAAGGAAATATGGAAAAAATTGAGAAAGGAAGAAATCCCTTACATGGTTTTTTGATCCCAAAGGCTTTAGAGGGGATTTATAGATTCTTAATGGGATTTTTTGGGTCCATTGAAGGACTATAAAGAGTGTATGGAAGGCCCGGTTGATCTCAATATGGTTTAACTCAAGAGGAATGGGAGATTGAGTGGGTTTATAAAGGAAATGAGAGAGAATTCATTATTATTTACATGTTTGACACCACAAATTAAACATATCAAAACAACCATCCATCCCATGGATTTTTTCAATGGTTTTTTTCATCATGGTGCGTAAAAAAATTATAATACCAATGGCTGAATTTATTAATTTATTAGGCATGATTTTGTGGAATTGAGTCACATTCTCAAGGAAATCATTTAAAGATGTTAAAATCATTTATAAGTCTTGCAGGGTCCACTATAGCTTTGAAAAATAAATCAAACAAACCTAAAATAACATTATTTTAAAGGTAAAACATATATTGGACAAATATCCTACTAATTATTCTTTATTACATAACTATTGGATCATTATCATGTAATAAAACACATTAGATATTTAAATGGTATTTAATTTTTACCCAATTATTCGATTGTCTCATAAAATTATGAAAAATTCACCATTGGATAAGGTTTTTACCCCGATTCATAAAATAACATTCTTTTTATCTCAATAATTTTTTAAATATGTGAATTTTTTTTATTAATATAAAAACTATCACCTATCGAAAATTAATGGGTTCTGACAAAAGCAACATACAAACCACAATTAAAATTACTATTGTATTCATAAAAATCATAATATAATTTATTTTTAATAAGTAGTAATTTATTAATAATATTATTTTTTCAAAAAATATTTAATTCCAAAATCTATTACTTTATCAAAATAATTTTCTTCATTTAATAATTAAAAAAATCAATTTCTTCTTTAGAAAATATTTACAACATAAATATAATAAAATTAATGTATATTAATTTTTCTATAAAAAAAGAATACACATAATCATAGTTCTAGGGTCTAGTTACAAATCCAATTATAACACAAATATGCATCCTAAGGTTATGGTGTGTGATGGTGAAAAACTCTTGGGGTGGATATGATAACATCGCTTGGGTGGTAATCTCTTTTAACATCCACTTATCTTGTAGGTGGTTCCATTAAAGCTTAACATGTGGACTCTCGGCATGGTCTTGGCCAAAATTGAAGCTTAGTTATGCTACTGATTTTCTTAGAACAGAAAATTTGTCTTCAAATGGAGAAAATCTATTAGATGAGGGCATCACATCCATTGTTTGAGTAAATTGGATTTGTTAAAGCCCTATATTTTTCATAATCATATCGTCACTTTTCAATAGCTAGATTAAATTCAATAACAATTTTCCTCTATATATCAAATTCTTAATATAAAAAACCAAGTATGTTCATTTGTTTTATATAACCACTTTGCATAATATGAAATTTAATTATATCAAGAATAATTTTTATTACTTAATGATTGGGTCATTACAATCTTCCCTCACTTATGTAATTTCACCCTCAACATTTCCTTTTCCCACAATAAAATAGATGAGGGTAACTCAACAACATCAATTCCCCAGATTCCTACTTTTCTTCTCCAAACATGTGGTTTTGGACCATCAACTTGAAGAGGGTAATTATTTTATTATGTAGAACGTTTTCCCTATGATATAAGATCTTCATCAGGTTCTCTTCATAGGAGTGGTCATTCTATAATGTTACAACCTTTAGATTGTGTACATGTAATTGTTCAGGTATGTACTTCCTCATTTGTGATACATGGAATACATCATGTACTTTAGATTAGTTCGGAGAGAGTGTTAGTTGATATGACCTTGCTCTAATGTGATCAAGGATCTAAAAAAGGACAATGTACATTAGAAAATTCTCTACCTTCTTCAAAAATCTCATAACACTCTTCCACAGTGATATGCGGAGGAATGTCATGTCTCTAACATTAAACACTAGGTCTCATAGACCATTATAAGTATAGCTTAATTGGAAACTATAAGTATCTTTAATGTATTTCTGGATGGTCTTAACCCTCACAACCATTTCATAGATCATTTATAGACCCATATGTTTTCACTCTCCAACATCTTCCCAACATTCTGGTGTTCTACACCTCATCCCAAAAAAGGCTTCAAAAGGATCCATTTGGATGCTGGAGTTTAAACTGTTATTATAAGAGAACTCAATTAGAGGATGATGTAGATCCTATCCTCTTTAGAAATACATTGACCATGCTCTGAAAATTTCATAAAGTGTTTTGATAGTCCACTTAAATTGGCCATCAGTTTCATGATAATATGTCATAAAAATGTTTATCTCATTATTCGGATCATGTTGGACACACATCCAGAATGCTAAGGTGAATCATGTTTCTCAATCAGATACAATTGACACTGGTACTCCATCCATCCTTACCAAATATCTGATTTATATATATTTTTGTTTATCCAATGATAAATCCACTCAAATTTCAATGAATTATGACGTATTTGATTGACTATCTCCAACAACCCAGATATCATGGTTTCCTTTGGATTTCATTGGAAGGCTGATGATAGAGTCAATAGTGATTTTCTCCAATTTCCATATTGGTGTGGGTAATGGTTGCACCATCCTTTTATACTTAAACCTCTTATCCTTCACATACTAAAATACTTGGCACATTGATGTATACTCAGTGATCTCGTTCTTTATGTTATACCACCTATAATTCTCTTGTAGATCGTGACATATCATTTGTTTCCTGGGTGAATGGATATATTTGAACAATGTGGATCATCAAAAAAATCATTCATTAATTTCGGATTTTATAGAACAGATATTCTTGAACAAGATCACACAATTACATCTTCAATATCATTAAATTCTGAGGATCTCAATTTTTTGATAGTCTCAAATTTCATCTGAATTCACGCAACATCATTTAGTGCATCCATGATCCTTTCCCAAAGATATAATTAAAGAATAATTTGTTAAATGATTTATGTTGTTCCATTAATTATTATTATTATGTCCATCTTCATCAAATCTAAGAAGATTTGATCCTTTTAAATTATCATGACAAATATAATCATTATAACTTTTCTATATAGAGAATGAACTATTGTGTTCTCTTTTCCAGGGTGGTAATGGGTTTAGAAATAATAGTTTTTATTAGCTCTAGGTATCTTCATTGGATCATGTTATACTTTTTCTAAGTGAATATATACTTGTGGTTTTTGTGATCCATGGATATTCCACACGTCTACTCATTGAGGTAATGCCACAAAATTTTCAATGCTAATATAATTGTAGCCAACACCTGATCGTGTGTTGGATTGTTTTTATCATGAAATTTAAATTGCCTTGATGCATAAGAAATGACTTTGTAATTTTTCATCAACACGCATCCCATTTCCTTCATCAAAGCATGACTGAATTCTAGAAAATTTTCTCCACTTGTGGGTTGTTTGAGAATATTCATAGTGATAAGACTCCCTTTCAACACCTTGAAGTTATCATCAGATTCAAAAATCCAGGTAAAATTTATTCCATACTATGTTAAATAGGTAAGAGGGTTTGAAAATCAAAATAAATTTCCCACATATCTGCAATAATATCCATATATTCCTAGGATGTTATTTTTTATCCTCCATTAATGTTGCCCTTGGCCATCCCTCAATTATAGGTGTCTTAGAGGGATCCATAGATATCCCATTTCATTATATGATATGACCCTATATTGAGACTCCTTTCAACCAAAACTCACACATTCTATAAATTTAATAGATATTCTCCTTTCACAAGACCCTAGTACAGTGCCTAGATTCTCCACATTCTCCTCCTTGGTTTGGTAGTATATTGGATTGTAGTCTACAAATACCACCATAAAGTTATCAACATAATCACATAAGACTCTAATAATCATTTCCATGATGGTTTATTGAGAATTAGTGTCTTTTAAAGTCATTAATGTGAATTCATAAGGCATGAACTTTGTACGAAGAGAAGTCGTCAAAATATCCTCCTTCTTCACCCTTACTAGGTAATATCCTGCCAATAAAACCACCATAGAAAAGTGTTTTTCTCCGTATAGCTGATCTAACAAGTAATAAATTTGTATCATAGAACACATGTTCTTTATTGTGATTCTGTTGAGATGATGATAATCAATGCAAAGGCACATTAACCAATCCTTCTTCTTGATGAAGAGGATGGGTTCACACCATGGTGATGCATTTGGTCATATAAACCCATTATTCATATTATCATGTAGTTTTTTATTTATCTTGACATGCTCTATAAAATAAAATCTATATATAGTGTTGGATATTGGTAATTCCCCTGGTATAATATTATTTGAGAATTCTACATCTATTATAGTAGGAAAACATCAAATTCATCAGGAAACACTTCAACAAATTCCCTCACAATAAGAATGTATGAATGGATGGTTTCTTCCTTAGAATCTATCAACTAAGAAATATATATGTTCTCATTAGTTATTAATATACATTCTTGAGATGACAGTTCTAAATAATATTCATCCTCCCCCTACACTTGTACAGAACCAGGGGTTGATTCTTTATATGAAGAGTGATTTCCCTCTTATGGAAATTATGTTGGAACTATATAGGGAGAGCCAATCAATGCCATGAATTTCATCAAATTCCATCTGAGGGTGTTTTATGAGAATATCTGGGTAGTTAAATCCACAAATTGCGATATAGGAGGTGGTATTTTCATGGGTTGCAATAATTTTACCATTTACTATTCTCACCGACATATTAACTTCCATGATTTGTGGTGTTGGTGGGATTTTCCTACTAAATCTTCCGGATTTAGAAGAATGTGTAAATCCCGAATAAAGTGGTATTTTCACTCATCATGAATGAATAACCATCATACCTATTACCACTTAGTTATCGGGGTTCATATCGGTAGAACTGATGGAAAAATATCTCCCTTTCTACAATGGAAGTTGATGGTTGTCTGCTAAACCCCTTGGCATAGAGAACTAGTTTACAATGTGCACTGGTTACGTGCAGTTAATGTAATGAACTATTAATTGACGGTTGAACATAGTGTTACTCTCCTATATCATATCTGCAGGTTTTTTCTTGCTGATATTTAATTTCTAGGTGCCCTTCTCTTCCACACGTGAAGCATTTCCTGGAACCCTTCATGAAATTTTTGGGGTGCATCATTCTGCATCATTGGAAATTGGGGTGTGGGAATTTTATATCATAATTGAGATTATCAATCAGACCACCAGAATTGATGTCCTCCTTACACTTCTTATCCCCATCATACCCTTTAGATTCATCGATCTACATCTTGACATTGATGAAACATCTTAAAATTGTATCATAGCTCTCGAAGTCACAGATCGCTAGGAAATTCTGTAGTCTTGGTTTTATCCCACCAAAAAAGATATCAACCTTGCATTCAAGGGTATTAAAAATTATGTATGGATATCAAGAAATCATTGTGGTGTTTTACTCTAATGCTTGGATGGATTTGTCGTCCTTTTTTAGGGCATGGAAGTCATTTTCCTTCATAATTCAGACGATGGGAGGAAAATATTTACTGAAAAACATTTTCTGGAAATTCTCCCATTCAAACATCTCGACCTCCTCCTTAGGATTCATAATTATTATCAATTCCCACCATTGATCTGCTTTACTTTCCATATGATAAGAATCCAAAAGTACAGTCTCGGGTTCATAACATTGATATATGGAAAAGATATTATTAGTGGAGTTGAACCATTGTTCGGTGATTGAGGGTTCATATGATCCATTAAAATTAGGAGGTCTTTATCACATGATGCTCTCAATTGTGTCTTCATTTATCCTAGGGGGTTTAAAATTCATCTTGATCCATGTTTCTATTCAAATCCTGAGTTAACTAAGATATTATTGTAAAAATGGTTGTGATTCTGGCACCCATCAAATTGTTCTTCTCATTAGAATAGTCATCACACTAATCCTCACATCTATTAATTACTTATTTCCTTCAATTACCGGTTATTGGCTAGTGTAAAAGGAAATTTTGGGGTAACATATAAATGGGAATCCAAGGAAAATGGGATAACTTATAAATTACATTTACTTCTTTAACATATATACATTATCCATGATCTACATCCCATCATATATTATTAGAAGAATTTTTTGAATTCCCTTAATAATGGTTCATACTAAGCTTATGAATTCATAAAATCATATCCCATTAGAGTGATGCGACCAATAGTATAGTAAGATCAATTTTCATGCACCCGTTCACTTTTGATTCTATCTCAATGTAGTGTTTTCAGTTGTTACCCCTAGATACATTTGTGACATAGCCACATATACCTGCTCGTATCCAGATATGGATGCATTTTATTTATATACCACTAACTCAATACTAACCAAATTAGGGTTGTTTTTATTATACATAGTCTTATACTTAAGGCTTTCACTATGGTATTACAATCCTAACCCAAAAAAATAACTAAACCTATCATCTGAGGGCAACTATATCAATCATTCTCTTTATTACACATATAAATTTGACTTATTGCATTACATGCTCTGAAAAAAACATTGAGGTTCTATAGGTACATTATATTTGAAAATAAGGAATATTGAATAACAACTTTGAATATAAAACACAACAACATTATTGAAAACTTCTTTTACATGACCACAACATTCCTTTATACACAACATTACATGGGATAACTTGAGGACATGGATAAGAAATGGTGAGCTATAAAGACAAGTGTGGGAGTAAACAAGGCATAATAATAAGAATATAGTAAAAGTTATAATATAGGCATATCGATGGTGCTTAAAAAATATGAACATAAAGGCATGGTATTGAATGATTATCATAACAATGAAATGTGGCAATAACCTTTATCACGATATTAACATGATCCAATGATCTATTCATATGGATCATGAATAAACACTAATTTCACATGAGTTAACAAGTGTAAACCCCCATTGCAATTAATTTATGATTATACTAATCATTTCCCAAAGCATTGGAGCGCTATCCGGGCACACCCTTCATAATCATTTCATATTAGGCATAAGTGTGCCACATGGATCATACAACATGGTATTATTCAAAATAATCATTTATTCCTATATAATGGAATGTGAAAAAAATACATAAAAACAAATAATCTATATGTAAATATGTATAAATTTGAATACTCTTGATAGATAAATGGTCATGGTATTAATTACACAATGCTTTTCGCTTAAAAAATCGATGTGCGATTTCTACAGCCAAACATATTTGTTGATGAGGGAGAAAGGGTTATATCATAATATATACCTGAAATTGAATATAAGGGGGGTCTTATAGATACATTTCCCAACATAGATAATGGAATTTTGATGCATAATATAAAATATTTTCATGAATGTAAATGTGGAGACATAAAGTCCTTATGGAATTTCCGCATGGCAATGGGATTACATGGGAAGAATTTATGAGAGGTAAAGTTTTCACACATCATTTAAACATAAGGAGGGATGTTTTATGTTTTTTTAAATCATATCTTAACATTTGTAGTTGAAAATAAAATAATTATATTTGGAAAAAATATATTAAAGAATGAAATCTCTTATATTGAAGTGTGATCCCAAAGGCTTGGGTGAGACTTCATATAGGCTTATGGGATCTTAGGACTGCTTTTGAGGAATATAGAGATAAGAGGAAAGGTCTTGGTAGTGATAAAAATAGTCAAAGATAATTTTAATGGTATATTTAGTGGGTTTATATAATAAAGGAGATGGAATTAATTAATATGTAGGTTTTTGACACAATTCATTTAACTAATCAAAACCACAATCAAAATCATGGTTTTTTAAGATGGGTTTTTCCATAGAGTAGTGGAAAATATTATTTTATATGGATAGTGGCCAATAGTATTAAAATATTAGGCTTTGTTATGTTGAATTTAGTCACACTCTCAAGGAAATTATATAAAAATGTTAAAATTTGTTATAATCCTTGTAGGGTCCACTAAGGATTTTTAAATTAAATAAAACAACCCCAAAATCACATTACTTTATTTTTAAAACATATATTGTTCTAGAATCACATTTATATTAATTTTTACAACACTATTGGTTCATTATGATGTCATAGTACTCATTTTAAATTTTATGGGTATTTATTTTTTTTAAAAAAATCAACTTACTCAGAAAATTATGATAAAATCACCATTGAAAAATTATGAAGTCCCAAATCCAAAAAAAATATTCATTTTTTCTAAATAATTTTTAAAATATGTGAAATTATACTTTTAAAATAAAAAATGATGTTTATCAGAAATTCATGGTTTTTTACCAAAACTATTTCCTAACCTTAATAAAAATTTCATATTTATTAATAAAATTTTATGATAATTTAAATTTAATAAAAACAATATTGTAAAAAAATTTAAAAAAATTATTTAATTCAAAAATCCATTAATTAATCAAAATATAATTTTTAATTGAATATTAACAATAAATATTATATATTCTTTAAAAACTATTGACAAATAAAATATAATAAAATGAATATATAATACTTATTCTATACAAAAAAATGCACATAATCATAGAGATATGTTATTATTACATAAGTCCATCAAACACCCACATAATACCTAAGGGTATAGTGTGTGATATTGGCAGACTCTTGAGGAGGCTCAGATAACATCACTCTAGGGGTAATCTCTATGAACATCCACTTCTACCATAGGCATTTTCATTCCAGCTTAACATGTTGAAGCTTGGATGGGGATTGGTAAAGAGTGAATCCCAATAATTATACCTCCTTTCCGAGCTCCAAAAGATGGCCTTTTTAGGAGAAATTATATTGGATGAAGCCATCACATTCTTTAACTTAGTAAATTGGATTTGTTAGAGCCCAATATGTATTCCAATCACAAGGTCACTATTCAATATCTATATTAGCAATGTTAAAAATTCATAATAGTATGTTAAAAAAGCATAAAACCAAGAATGTTCATATGTTTTATATAACCGTTTTACATAATAATAAATTTAATAATATCAATAATATTTTTCATTAATAAATGTTTTGGTTGTAACAAATGATATCGGTAATTTTATGAAAGCCACAATAATATTCCCAACCTATTTTTTGTTGTAAGATAAAATAATTCGATAATACTATCTCAGCTGGATCAGTTTATTAAAATAAACCAATACCACAAAGATCTCCAAAATTCCCCTTAGGGAATATATGATCCATTTGAGAGAAATATCTGAACAATGTGTCTGTCATTAAATTGATCATATAATGTCTAATTCGCATAACAATTGATCAAATCCATTGAGAAATATTTCAACATCATCTGATGATCAAATAAAGAGAAGTATATACTTGATATTTTTCATATAGATGGATAAGATGATCAGTGCTGGATATTGGTCAAGAATACATTAATGTTAAAGTTATCCATGTTATTTAGTGGAGGGAATTATAGAAGAAAAAAATAATATCCTTAAACTCTATGACATAAAATCAAAAGGGATTTCATATCAATGTTGGAAAAATGAGGATAAATATAATGGTGTCTTCAAGGAAAACCTCAAAACACATTTATGATATATCTATGGCTTTTTCATTACTCTTGAATTCATGTTTTACAACTTATTTTGTGGGATACATCCTAATATTGTATGATTTTAGGGAATTTGAGATTTTGATAGATATGATGAGTTTTTTTAGCATACCCTAAAAGACCAAATAGAGATCCTAGAATTTTAAGGGTATCATGGGGATATGATGTGGAAGTTAGATTTTAATTATAGTGTCCTTATAGACAATTCTAATTTTTCTTTTAAATTTCAATATATCACATCATAATGTTATGGAATGAAGCCCCAGAAAAATTTACTAAGGGTATAAGGAATTGCATTTGGGGTAGTAATGAAAGACCCCTAGCTAGTGATTAAAAATTCATGAAACCAACTAATTAAGGGGATGAATGTAATTATACATTAAAATTTAAACACATTGTTTTTCCTAAACCTATTTGAATCGTGGAACTCTTCAAACTAATGAAAAAAGACAATAGTTTTCAGTGAGAAACAAAATCCTCTATGAGTGTAAGGGTGAGGTTTTTTCAACACAAACCTTGAAGTATATCATGAATATTATGTCATGATAGGTATTATATTTATTAATTAAATAATTTCGGTCTTTGTTTTTTATTCTCATTATACACATTACTTGATATCATTAATGTTTACTAGAATTGTTCTAATACCGCAACAAAACCTGAAAGTGGAGTTGTTAGTGGAAACATAATATGCAGAAATTATGGAATCCAAAGTATATAACTCATTCCCTGTCAATATTATTTGTCTGAATATCCCAGGAAACCTTTTCATACACCCTTAGGATGAATTTTCTTCAATTCTAATTATAGATTGGGTTTCCATATATAGATCCAACATAAATTTCCATGACATTGAAATCACTTTGCATATTGTGATTCGTTGCCCGATTCTATACATGTGATTTGAGGTGGATGAATATTCATTTTCACTGACATCTAAAAAATTGATATTTAATTACTATGATAAATCATATCTTGATATAATTATTCATTATTAATAAATAATCTCCCTTGATGAAATTCCCATTATCATAGAACATTCCAAAGTATTTACCTATGAATTTTAGGGTCTTCCTCCTTGACTAAATGTTAAATTATCAATCGATCTAATATTTGGTTAATTAACACTATCCAATACACATTATAGATTGTCTATTGTGGAACATGTGGGTTTTAGTAAACAAAAATCTGATAATATTTATATATTATTAATACTCCCATGTGCTTCACCATGGGGTTAAATCTTCCACTTCATAAAGAAGAAGGATGGGTCAATGCTCCTTTTCATGAATTATTGTGATCTAAAAAAGTTCAAGATAAATAAAAATTATCCTCTTCCATAGATTGATTAATTATTCAATCATCAACATAGAAAAATAATTCTTCTCAGTGGTGGATCATTAGTTATTATATTATCATGAAAGGGTAAATAAAGATGATTTCCCTATTACAATTATTCATATTAGGTACAATCACTATGTAGTCATTGAAATTACCTTCATATTCTATATCTATATAAAAATCATTGTGGATATTATGAATACATTGATTAGAGGTGACATAAAAAATTATGTGGTAGGTAATATAAATGATATTCTAATGTAATTTTAATGAATGGAGGTGCATGATGAGATTCCATACATTGTGCTAAAGACCTTACGATGGGAGATGTTTGCTGCCAAAATGTGAGTTTTTGTTAATGATAAACTTTTTTAGGGGGGATGTTTTCATTAAAATGGGAATTTTTTTCCCTTAAAAATAATGAAAATTAATGTATCATTGAGTTTCTACATATATGATATATATCCAATAATTACATGGATTAGATGGGTATTATCGTCGATATTTGAGAAATATATAATGATTGTCAAACCCTCTATCTAATCTAATGAAACAGGGAGTCATGATTGTTTTGAATGTTAAATGGGAAGAGAGCATCATGGAGTTGAAATATAGGGTTATCGCTACACCTATATATTTTCTACATGAAAGTGGGGAAGTATTCAAGGTATTTAGTGATCCATAAAATAAGTAATTGTCATTATTGTTAATGGTAAATGAAAAACCGATTTCCTAAACATCAATGTAGTTGAATGTTTACTAAAAGAATTACCAAAAACATGATCTAGTGTTGTATTCACTAATGATTATGTTCAAAACATTGAGACATTAACTATTTGAGTACATGATTGAAATAAATATAGCTCACAAAAGACTCAATTATATATTCACATAGAAATAGATGAATATGAACCAATACATCTGGTTAGATATAATTAAAGAGTATGAATAATTAATTAACTATCGTCATGGGAATGAAAATAAGGTTCTAGATGTTCTGCATAGATAGGATCCAACATTTCCCTCATTGGTGGAAACTGATAGGGATAAGGTCTTCATCGATTTGGAAAGGGGGGAAATGTGAATCATAAAGGATAGAGCATCATAAATTCATTCACAATTTATTTTCAACCATCCCTTCTATAATGGATAATGGATTATCAAATCTATTGTGTAGTAATTTATAAAAATATTATGTTATAAGAAAAATGGAAACCGTCATAGATCAATGTAAATGGATAAGGATCTGAAATATTTACGTTTGGACTATATATTCCAACAAATATTTAATTAAAGAATGATTTTTTATATCACGCCATTAGCACGACCATATCCATCCTTCTATGATGAATAAGGATGTATAAATATCTTTGATATCAATATTTGTTGGACAATATGATGAATGTGATCAAAAAATATACATCGAGATGTCTTCTATGCCAGAATGTTTAGGTGGAATGTTAAAAAACTAAGGGGATGATTCATTCATTAACCATCACTACATTGATAATTTAAAACATTAGCATGGATTTTTAAGAGGTCTTCCATTGGGATAATGATAAAAACATAATATATATGTATTTTTGGATCATTTTACACAGTCACGAAACATAATTGTGATCTGATAAGTCTTATCTATTAATCAACATTCAGGGATATACATTAGAGTGGTGGTGAAAATGCATGGAAACCCTATATAGATTATAATAGTTTGAGATACAAAATTTAAATACATGATCGTGGAATGTATTAATCATGCTCAAAATACAGATTTTATGTTTAGAATGACCTATGTCACCCAAAAAAATCCAAATTTAGTATATTATCCTGAATCTCGATGACATGATAATTTCATGTTCAACTATCTTTAAAGGTGGATGGGATCAACCTCATCCTCTAGTTGAGTTCTAACTAAATATAATCTTCAACTAAATAATCCTAATGTCTCCCTATGTATCACAATTTGGGAAGATGTTCATATCACATTCAGGTTGTGATTATGTTAGCGAACATGAACTCGTGGGTATTGAAATGGTTAAGGAAATGGTTGAAAAGGTCATGACCATTCGATAACACATCAATAATGAATAGAGTTGAAAAACGTATTTGATGAAAATAAACTAATAGTCGTTGAGTCGGATGTTGGAAAAATTTTATTCCTCCAGATATCTCTATTGAAAAAATACATTATATTTGGGATGAAGGGAATTATTGGTCCAAGATACATCACACCATTAGATATCAGTAATCACATCATTGTAGTGGTCGATCAACTATTACTCCCTCCTTACCTGTATAAAGTTAATGATGTATTCCATGTGTAACAATTGAATAACATATGTCATAATACTTACATTTACTCAATAATGAGGTGATAACATTTTGAAATAAATTCTATATGCAGAGCATCCAGTGATGATCTTAGATCGTAGATACAATGTTTTATAGAATAAGACAATGTGTCTGGCCAACATGTTATTGAGAATCCAAAAGTCTAAATATGAAATGTGGGAAATAGGTGAAGAAATGTAACAGAATTACCATTATCTATTTTTTTGTTACAAATACAATTATATAGGATGAAATTTAACAAGAAGGAAGATTAAAATGACCTGAACTTTTATAAAAAAATTTCCATCCTAGTGAATTGAATGCCTTATTATGTAATATGGTAATAAAATCAAAAGATGTGTTTTGTTATATATTATCATATTTACCAAAATAATAAGAATATTTACCATTGATTATATTTTTCATTAAAAATAATCACAAAATTTGTATAAATATTGGGTTTTTAAAAATCAAATTGTCCGAAACAGAGGAAGTAATGTCCTCAAAAAATAGTATCATACCCTATGAATCACATTTATTGGATCATCCAAGGGATATATAGTCACTATGATTTCTCTTATTATCATGATGAAACATATATCATAGAATATAAGCATGGTAGAACATGTTTAATAAATAAGTTCATGTAGATCAATATCCTGACCCAAACCGTGTATACTGAACCAGACTATAAAAATCTCACAATCACACAAATTACATTTTTGGAGTTTTATATTGTATTACTGGGATCATTATCAGGACCCTTACAAAATGAATATGTATATTTTATAGAATAATGGATATATTTTCATTTTATTAATCATGCGTTAAAAATGGTATTATTGTATACAGAAAATTTAAATTTTTATTTCTAGGTAATATTCAAATTCAATTAAGTCATTTGTTTTTTGAATTATTTCTTTTTTGAAATATATGATATTTTATAAAAAAATTATTATTAAATATAAATAATCATATAATTTTTATGCATCCAAATGTTGTTTTTTTAGGGGTCGAAAACTTTTATTGTCAGAAAACCCATCATTTCTCCGTAAATGATGATTCATAATATCAAAGTGAAATGGATAATATTAATAAAATTATTTTTTACAAAATAATTTAATTTTAGGGATTATAATTTTGAAATTTTAAGATTGATAATTTCTCATATTATTCTGAGGAAAAGAAAATTTCATGTAAAAATTATATATTGTATATATATATACGATATGTATTATGACATCATAAGGAAAAAAATGTTTTAATATAATTAATATAAATTTTATATATAACAAAATCTATTTTCCCCTTAAATAATTTAATTTTTTATTTAATATAATAAATTAAAAAAATTCTGAATCCTCCAAAATCATTCATGTAATTTAGGGTCTTAAAACCTTTTCATTAAAAAAATGACTCACTTCCACATCAGAAGGGGTATTATGATTATATGTTTGGCCTATCATTTTATAAATTAATGAAAACCGCCTCTATGTGAAATATCCCATTAGAAAAATCTTTTGAAGGTTTTTTTTTAATTTTATTATATAGATTCCTAAACCATTGTTTAAGAAATGATAAATCATTCTGCTCTCATTATCATTATAACCACACCCAATATCAGATTTCCATTCACTGAAAACCCTCTGATCATGTCATTATTATTTCCAATCAATTGGATCCATCCAAGGTGACCCATTCTCTCAATAATCTCATCCCAATCATTTACAATAACACTCACTAGATAAGTGACCCCTCTATCATCATTTCAATTTTGTAAAATTTTACATTTATTCCTATTTCTTCCAATAAATAATGATAGGATATATTCTTCCATATCCCTTGAATATACATTTTATTTATAAATGATTATTAACCCATTTTTCTCTCATTAATTATTCGAATGAGACTTTTAGTAAAATTCTTACAATGCCAAAATTTAGTAAGGAATACCCCCATTCTCCACTATCTTCAATTATATATTAATCTTATTTATTTTTTCTATATTTAAAATTGTTTTTATATGACATTTTATATCAAACATATTGTACATTTTGTTTCTAAATGATTAGATTCCCCAACGCTCATAAATCATTCCCATGAACATGTATATGACAACATTATAAAGAAGAAATATTTAAACATAATCTTCAATCCCAAAATATTATGTTGGGAATAACCACACTAATTTATTATAATGGTTGTTAACCTCTTATCACTAATACTTATTAGATTTGGATAATATATGTATTTATTCCATAGTCCATGATCGCGGATGGAATTTTATGGATAATGATTATAGCATCCCGCCCTTTTTACCACATAGACTTTCATTACATTTTACAAAACCGAGGATCTTTAATGTTTAGTGTCTTGGAAACCAAGAACTTTAAACATGAAAAGCTAAAACATTCTTCTAAATCTCTTGAATGGATTCTCCTCATGTTCATCCTAGGTTCATTATTGCATCACATAACCTGGGGACATACATCAAAAGAAAGGGTGAGAGAAAAGCACAGTAAGGGAAACAAGAGAAACATTTTACATGTGAACTTGAGATACTTCAATAAGGTCATGAAAAGAACTTTAAGGCATGAGAATGAAATCTGAGGCATATCATAATAAAAATAACATTTTCATAACTTGAAGATGTGGCTACATCATTTAACATATACAATCATGAACATATCACCAAGGTCCATCCCCAAGGTGTCATTTGAAAATTACCAAGGTTATTCACCAAGGTATCGTGAAAATTGTAATCTCTAGTGGTTACATCATTACCCAATGCATTGGAGCGCTATCAGGGCGCACCCTTAAATTTGCATTTATTATCATGTGAGCCACATATATCATCATCAAACATTTCATAAATAACCCATATATCATAAAATAAATGGGTTTTATTTCATAATCACAACATTTTAAAAACTGCTTTAAAGACATGATCTTTACGTCACTTTAAAACCCACAGAAAAGGAAGGTGGGTCTCATGTACGTAAATCCCAGAATTTAAAATAGAACATTTTGGTATATATTTGAATACCCCTTTAGAATAAAGATCTTTGAGTATTCACTTAATAATATAAAATAACTTTAGAAAAAGAGAGAGACATTTTGAGACGGAAATTCTGCAGCATAACAGCTATGTTACGAGGTTTTAGAAGACATTAAAAAGAGAGGGAAAATGGGTCAAACATTCATAAATGACACATAAAACAGTATATGGAGAGAATAAGAAGGATAAATGATCATGGTAATGAAATTTCAAGAAAATACCATTTGAAATGAAAAACATGGTAGGAAGACAAAAATTAGATTTCTCTTATGAAAGTTCGGCAGCCTAATGACGTTACTTAAACTTCAACAAAAATGATTTGAAAAGATCAAATAGGGTATCTCATCATGTGAACATAAGAGTTCAGTATGATAGATATATAGATAATTCCCCAATATAATTAAAAAGGAACTTGAAAGACTTGACATGAAAGTAGAACATGAAAAGAATGAGAAGGGTGAAAGAATCCCCAAAAAAATCGGCAGCCTAACGGCGCCACTTAAAACTTCAAAATACTGAATTGAAGAAGTCAAATGGGGTCTCTCATAATATGAACATAAGAGTCCAGTATGATAGATATAGAGATAATACCCCAACATAAAAAAAAGTAACTTGAAAGAATTGACATGAAAGTAGAACTCCAAAACAAGAAGGGTGACGAACCACTTAAAAATTCGGCAGCCTAACGGCGCCACTTAAAACATCAAAATACTGAATTTAAGAGATCAAATGGGGTCTCTCATCATATGAACATAAGATTCCAGTATGATAGATATAGATATAATACCCCAACATAACAAAAAGGAACTTGAAAGAATTAACATGAAAGTAGAACTTCAAAACGAGAAGGGTGAAGAACCACTTAAAAATTCGGCAGCCTAACGGCACCACTTAAAACATCAAAATACTGAATTAAATAGATAAAATGGGGTATCTCATCATATGATCATAAAAGATCAGTATGATAAATTTAGAGATCATACACCAACATAATAAAAAGGAACATGAAATACTTTACATGAAAATAGATCTTGAAAAATGAGAAGGGAGAAAGAATCTGTTACAAAAATTTCGGCAGTCTAACGGCTCCACTTAAAACTTCATAAAACGAAATAATGAGAGTAATAGGGGATCTCTCATTATATGAACATAAAAAAGGGAAGTAAGAGGAGTATAAAATAACATCCTCCAACATAAGAACATGTAGCATAAAAGGAATGACATAAAAGAGATTACTTGAAATGAAAGAGAGAGGTCGGATCCCTTACCTTAAAATGTAACTCTTAAACCTCAAAGGTTGGGACCTTGAGGGCTTGGGGGCACCTTGGTAGGACTAATTGGGAGTTAATGAGACCAGAAATTTGTTGGGGAAGAGTGGGGATTCGAATGGATGAGAGGAGGGCTTGGTATTTATAGGGAAAGTGAGGGGACAAGGCATTAATGGCCAAGGGACACCTCACATGTGCTTTTCTCAAACCCATGTGCTCTCCCTTGGCATTTACCATGGAGTTAGGCCACTTGGGGCCCCCAAAACAATAATTCATCACCCTTGGCCGGCCAATCCTTAATATATCTCATGACATCATCATGACATAGTTATGATGTCATTAAACATACCGAAACCCTAAAACTATATTTTAACTATTCACTGAAAATTCAACTTTCTCAGAAAGATCCCAAAATTTCACCTTAATAAAATATCAATACTCCAATTTCAAAAATGAACTCCATTTTATAAAAATAATTTTCTAAATATTTTTAATTTATTTTTTAAATAAATATACTTTTCACCGAAAATTCATTTTTTCAGAAAAAACCCCCAAAAATTACCATAACATAATATCGGTGCTCTGAGTTCAAAAATGAAATCCATTTTTTAAAAATAATTTTCTTAATATTTTTTATTTAATTTTTTAATTAAAAAACACTATTCACCCAAAAAGAATAATACTTGAATAATAATTTATGAAACCGTTATTTAACCATTTTATTGAATCACATTACTTAATCAAGGTGCCTAGATTATTTTAAAACTTTCTTTAAGTAAAATTACTAATCCATTTGGTAACATTACTAATCCTAGGCATAAAATCACTATTCACAATTTACTATTCATCAATAATCAAGTTGATCTTATTATACTCCAAATTTCGTACTGAACATAATTGTAGAAGACCATTTTTTGAAAATCATTCCACATTTTAAATTATTTAAGGTTTAGATAAACATTTTTTTTTAAATATCCTTTTAAAAATTCATAAAAAAATATGCATACTATTTTTATCCAGTCATTTGAAAATTCGTAAACTTCATCATAAGAAGAAATCCCAATTTTTATTTAAAACAAGGATTACACAAGGCAGTTACGGTCTCGTTACATAGCCCCTTATAATACCAGCATAGGACCTAAGAGTAAGGTGTGCTAGGGTGATAGAATCTTGGGGAGGCTCAGTCAACATTGCCCGAGTAGTAATTTCTATCAGTTTGAACTTCTCGGGAAGGCGATTCCGTTCTAGCTTCACATGATGAAGTTCGCCTTGGATTTGGTCCAGAGCAAAGCCCAATGGTGCTACCTCCTTCCCAAGCTCTGTTAGATGGGCTTCGATCGGTCAAAGACTACTAGGTGAGGCCATCAAATCTTCTTTCTATAATAATTAACCAATATTACTTATATTTAGAGACAAAAATCAAAACATTTTGTTCACAGCGGTCATATTGACCGATGGTCATATAACAGTCAAAACCCAATGGTCTCATTTTAATTATAATCATGTTTATTAAATAAAACATTTCTGTTGAGTATAAAAATAAAATAAAATAACAGATGAAATTAGGAAACAAGATTTATTCAAAATTTTGGGTTGTTACAATCTTCCCCCCTTAGGAAATTGCGTCCTCGCAATTTTTAAAATTGGGTTTTGAAATTTCATTGAAAGTCCCACATCAGAAAAAGAGTCAATAACACCATTACTTTAAAAGAAAGAAAAGGAAGTACAAAGGCCACCCGAGTTTACACATACTAGGATTCCATGTTGGAAACATGGACATGGAGGAGAAAACAAAGGGTCACGTTCTAAAGGAGAGTGATAGAAAACATGATTAGGAGGAAGTTAACCACCAGAAAATCCCAAAATTATGATGTGTGTAAGAGGTCTTTGATTACCTAGTAGGAAACGTAAACCAACAATGTTTTTGTTTTACGTTCCTTTTAATAACTTTGAGGAATTCATTTACAACATAGAACAAAAACATAAGGAAATATATCTACCTTCATGTATAGTTTCATACATTAATAAGTTTCTACCAAAACTAATCTTTTCTACAAATGATGAGCATTCAAAACTACTTGGTCTCATCAAAACACAAGAATCATCTTCTAGAGAATCACATAATCCACAAAAGATCAACTATCTATTTCTTCTATCTTTAAACATTATCCAAATAATAGAAAGGGTAAGGTAAAACAACTCTTCAAAAAAAATCCCATAGGAATGGAAACTACTTTTAAATCTTCAAAGTTCCATGGTACTACCCAAAGTTCATCATAGACCATTCTGTAAATAATGTTCCTTAAGATTCCTCAAAATAAACCAAACTAAGATTGAAACCCAAATACAAGAAAGATTTGATAACATAGTCTCCCAAAATAAACTTCATTGTTCATCTCCAAACAACATCAACCACTCCTAACATCTTATAACAAAATTAGCTAACCTAAACATATTTTACCCAAGATAGGTTAATCATTCTCGTAAGTAACCTAAATTACTATAAGTCCACCTTAGATTCATCGATTCTTCAAAATATAAGTCAACCTTACTCCTCAATGAAAATACCGTAGTAATCTATTTACCTCGATCAAATATGGTTCCCAAAATAATGATCATCTTCCAAAATAATAATCATCTTTTAATCCCATAATCATCTCTGTTGTATTAATACGGTAATCGTAGCATTTCCTATCAAATTTGTTGTTGGGACATGTTCTTCCATTTCCCGCCATTAACTAAGAATAGAAACTATAATTAGGGGCTTAAATACTTATCCAATAATCATTAAAAGGAAACTATAAGCATATAAGGATAAACTTATAGAAGGAAGGTATTCCCTAACTTGTGATCCCCTAGGTTCCAATCTAGTTTATCCATGATCATATCTTCTTATGTGAATCTTTATTTTATTCCTTTAATAATGATTCATACTAAGATTATGACTTTACCAAGCATATCCCCCGGGAGTGTCGTAACCAGGAGTGCAGCAAGGCCCGTTGTCGTGTACCGGTTCCCATTCGATTCTAGCTCAAAGCGGTGTTTTCGGGTTTTACCCCTATGTACATCTGTGCCAGAGCCACCTCTACCTGCTCGTATCCAGACAGGGATGTATTTTCTTGGCAACCCATTACTCAATACTCACCAAATACCAGGAAGATTTCCTATATATAAACTTTTCTATAGGGTTCTTCCTAATGTTTTCATATCCTAATTTCCACAAACAACTAAACCATCCTTTGATACCAAATATAGCATCCCGCCCTTTTTACCACATAAACTTTCATTACATTTTACAAAACCGAGGATCATTAATGTTTACTGTCTTGGAAACCAGGAACTTTAAACATGAAAACTTAAACCATTCTTCTAAAACTCTTGAATGGATTCTCCTCATGTTCATCCTAGGTTCATTACTGCATCACATAACCTGGGGACATACATCAAAAGAAAGGGTGAGAAAAAAGCGCAGTAAGGGAAACAAGAGAAACATTTTACATGTGAACTTGAGATACTTCAATAAGGTCATGAAAATAACTTTAAGGCATGAGAATGAAATCTGAGGCATATCATAATAAAAATAACATTTTCATAACATGAAGATGTGGCTAAATCATTTAACATAGACAATCATGAACATATCACCAAGGTCCATCCCCAAGGTGTCATTTGAAAATTACCAAGGTTATTCACCAAGGTATCGTGAAAATTGTAATCTCTAGTGGTTACATCATTACCCAATGCATTGGAGCACTATCAGGGCGCACCCTTAAATTTGCATTTATTATCATGTGATCCACATATATCATCATCAAACATTTCATAAATAACCCATATAGCATAAAATAAATGGGTTTCGTTTCATAATCACAACATTTTAAAAACTGCTTTAAAGACATGATCTTTACGTCACGTTAAAACCCACAGAAAAGGAAGGTGGGTCTCATGTATGTAAATCCCAGAATTTAAAATAGAACATTTTGGTATATATGTGAATACCCCTTTAGAAGAAAGATCTTTGAGTATTCACTTAATAATATAAAATAACTTTAGAAAAAGAGAGAGACATTTTGAGACGGAAATTCGGCAGCATAACAGCTATGATACGAGGTTTTAGAAGACATTAAAAAGAGAGGGAAAATGGGTCAAACATTCATAAATGACACATAAAACAGTATATGGGAAGAATAAGAAGGATACATGATCATGTTAATGAAATTTCAAGGACATGCCATTTGAAATGAAAAACATGGTAGGAAGACAAAAATTAGATTTCACTTATGAAAGTTCGGCAGCCTAACGTCGTTACTTAAACTTCAACAAAAATGATTTGAAAAGATCAAATAGGGTATCTCATCATGATAACATAAGAGTTCAGTATGATATATATATATAGATAATTCCCCAATATAATTAAAAAGGAACTTGAAAGACTTTACATGAAAGTAGAACTTGAAAAGAATGAGAAGGGTGAAAGAATCCCAAAAAACATCGGCAGCCTAACGACGCCACTAAAAACTTCAAAATACTGAATTGATGAGGTCAAATGGGGTCTCTCATCATATGAAAATAATAGTCCAGTATGATAGATATAGAGATCATACCCCACCATAACAAAAAGGAACTTGAAATAATTGACATGAAAGTAGAACTCCAAAACGAGAAGGGTGAAGAACCACATAAAAATTCGGCAGCCTAACGGCGCCACTTAAAACATCAAAATACTGAATTGAAGAGATCAAATGGGGTCTATAATAATATGAAAATAAGAGTCCAGTATGATAGATATAGATATCATACCCCAACATAACAAAAAGGAACTTGAAAGAATTGACATGAAAGTAGAACTTCAAAACGAGAAGGGTGAAGAACCACTTAAAAATTCGGCAGCCTAACGGCGCCACTTAAAACTTCAAAATACTGAATTGAAGAGATCAAATGGGGTCTCTCATCATATGAACATAAAAGATAAGTATGATAAATTTAGAGATCATACCCCAACATAATAACAAGGAACATGAAATACTTTACATGAAAATAGATCTTGAAAAATGAGAAGGGAGAAAGAATCTGTTACAAAAATTTCGACAGCCTAACGGCGCCACTTAAAACTTCGTAAAACGAAATAATGGGAGTAAGACGGGATATCTCATTATATGAACATAAAAAGGGAAGTAAGAGGAGTATAAAAGAACATCCTCCAACATAAGAACATGTAGCATAAAAGGAATGACATAAAAGAGATTACTTAAAATGAAAGAGAGAGGTCGGATCCCTTACCTTAAAATGTAACTCTTAAACCTCAAAGGTTGGGACCTTGAGGGCTTGGGGGCACCTTGGGAGGACTCCTTGGGAGGTAATGAGACCCGAAATTCGTTGGGGAAGAGTGGGGATTCGAATGGATGAGAGGAGGGCTTGGTATTTATAGGGAAAGTGAGGGGACAAGGCATTAATGGCCAAGGGACACCTCACATGTGCTTTTCTCAAACCCATGTGCTCTCCCTTGGCATTTACCATGGAGTTAGGCCACATGGGGCCCCCAAAACAATAATTCATAACCCTTGGCCGGCCAATCCTTAATATATCTCATGAGATAATCATGACATAGTTATGATGTCATTAAACATACCGAAACCCTAAAACTGTATTTTTACTATTCACTGAAAATTCAACTTTCTCAGAAAGATCCCAAAATTTCACCTTAATCAAATATCAATACTCCGATTTCAAAAATGAACTCCATTTTATAAAAATAATTTTCTAAATAGTTTTAATTTATTTTTTAAATAAATACACTATTCACCGAAAATTCATTTTTTCAGAAAAATCCCCAAAAATTACCATAACATAATATCGGTGCTCTGAGTTCAAAAATGAAATCTATTTTATAAAATTAATTTTCTTAATATTTTTAATTTAATTTTTTAATTAAAAAACACTATTCACCCGAAAATATTAATACTTGAATAATAATTTATGAAACCGTTATTTAACCATTTTATTGAATCACATTACTTAATCAAGGTGCCTAGATTATTTTAAAACTTTCTTTAAGTGAAATTACTAATCCATTTGGTCACATTACTAATCCTAGGCGTAAAATCACTATTCACAATTTACTATTCATCAATAATCAAGTTGATCTTATTAGACTCCAAATTTCGTACTGAACATAATTTTAGAATACCATTTTTTGAAAATCATTACACATATTAAATTATTTAAGGTTTACATAAACATTTTTTTTAAAATATCCTTTTGAAAATTCATAAAAAAATATTTATACTATTTTTATACGGTCATTTGAAAATTTGTAAACTTCGTCATAAGAAGAAATCCCAATTTTTATTTAAAACAAGGATTACACAAGGAAGTTACGGTCTCGTTACATAGCCCCTTATAATACCAGCATAGGACCTAAGAGTAAGGTGTGCTAGGGTGATAGAATCATGGGGTGGCTCAGTCAACATTGCCCAAGTAGTAATTTCTATCAGTTTGAACTTCTCACGAAGGCGATTCCGTTATAGCTTCACATGATGAAGTTCGCCTTGGATTTGGGCCAGAGCAAAGCCCAATGGTGCTACCTCCTTCCCAAGCTCTGTTAGATGGGCTTCGATCAGTCCAAGACTACTAGGTGAGGCCATCAAATCTTCTTTCTATAATAATTAACCAATATTACTTATATTTAGAGACAAAAATCAAAACATTTTGTTCACAGCGGTCATATTGACCGATGGTCATATAACAGTCAAAACCCAATGGTCTCATTTTAATTATAATCATGTTTATTAAATAAAACATTTTTGTTGAGTATAAAAATAAAATAAAATAACACATGAAATTAGGAAACAAGATTTATTCAAAATTTTGGGCTATTACAATGATTCAATGATTTATGATATTTGTTGGTCACATAAGTATAAGAATGAAATGAATGTGATGGGTGTTTCGGGATTATAGATCACTCTAATGCATTTGGTAATTTTTTAATCTCAATATATGCTAGTAAAGGTAGTAGGTATTGAAATGAATTCATCATAAGACATTTCTAATCATTATGCCGTTACAGTTGACCTTGAACAATGTTAATGATGTACTGTATTATGTTGGGGCCACATTTTCCAATGTTTCATTTCTAATATCATGTAATATCATGAATTATTATTCACGTTTAAGATTATAATCCCATTCATTCCCTGTTAATAAGCTTATTTTTTATCATATATTACATTCCTTATGTAATTATTTTATTATTCCCTCACTGGGATTTATAACATAACCGTTTCATATGTTTGTCCTAGGTTATCTCATGCAGTTTTATGTATGATACTTCTGAGGATTTTTTCAAGAAAAATATTGTATTTATATGTTTAGATGGATATGTAATGTACAAAATTCCAAAATCACTAGACATCTTGATATTCTAGGCTATATTAAGTGTAATTTTATGTAATAAATCATTTGTTGATGATAAATAATGAGAAGTTCTATCATAATCGGATACCACTATGGATCCCTGAAATTCCAGACCCAAAAGAAGTTGAGTATTGGTTTGAGGTCATTATATAGGTAATCATGATTATTTGGACCCCAACTGATCAGATGGGTTTTCAGTTTACATTTCTTATTCATGGGGAAGAAGTGCACCAGTAGTGTCTGCGGATATATTCTAATTAGTAGATTACACTCTCATTGTTAGAATTCTATTTTCTATTTCATGATGATTATTACCATTCAATTTTATTCTCAATGTCAATTTGAGAGGTTTATAAATTGCAACATTTTGACATGATATTTTTAAAATATGTGATGACGATTACTGGCCTCACATGGAATCACAAGATATAGTGGTGTATGGTTTATTTTGAGTGAAATAGTATGATTGGGGTCTATAGAGAAACATTCATGCCAATGTAATCTCTTTTTTCTTTTATACCAGTATTTTAGAGTTTGAGATGTCTCATGGGACTAATATATTCCTAGTAGAGGGATTCCTAGAGGTCTTAAACACCAATGGAAATAATTTTTATGAGTGATCGGTATCATCTAGAAGGTGTTGGTCTTCGAGTACGTATTAGAAGATGTGTACTCAGTCTCCGACATTGATTTGTGTATAATAGGAACATGGATAATATTGATAATCAATCCATTTAGGTGATGTTCAATTATATAAATTTTATCTAAGGTGTCACATTAAATTTGATTACTAGATAGATCATGCTGGTAAGTATAATAAGAGGGTGTATAGACATGAATTTTAGTGGAAAAGTAATGATTATTGATATCTTAGTAGAGGTAATAGTGTCACATAGGGAGGTCATGTTGGAGGAGGATCAGGTGGAGCTCTAGAGGTATTATATTATAATATATAGTGACACAGAAACCTACTTTTAATACCACCACCAGGTGGGCCACAAAAGGATTATGGAGCAAGGAATCAGTGTCGTGGGTGTAAGCATGCAATGGAGGGTATGATTCGGTTTCACATGATAAGATTTGAGTTACAATATAAATCTTTTTTACTATTTCACCATTACATTTATTCAATAATGTGCCATAATACATAATCAACTTATCCCTTGTCTGATAGAAAGAGATTCTAGTAGATAATGTATCCTAGAAGCACAATCTATGTATTTATATATGGTTTAATTTCTGTATTATCTCTTATCATCTGGAAGTGGATATGATTCTTGATGAACATAGTTTATTGCAGCACCTCTTGGTAATCCTGATGAAACCCTATGAAATTATTCTAGTTATAGACATGTTATCTATCAAATGATCCATGAATCGATATCATCAAAGAATATTTATTTTCCTTTGGATTTATGTGATGATATTTTCCATTCCATATGAGAGAAATCACATTAATGAGCTACCATTCCATGAATATAAGAATCTACAACCAATCACCATTATGTTGGAAAGTTTATCCATTATTGAAGTGGGTTATTAAGCATCATAAATTCATTAGTTTATGGTGGAATATATGGAATGATATCCCATGGATTTATTGAGTCAAGTGTTACAATATGATATGGATTTTGGAATTGACTACCACATAATGACCATATCAATGTATTCTAAAACGTATCATATGGAGAATTTTGAGTTCTAGTAGTTGTGGTTTAAATTATATGTCTTTCAAGAGAATGTTTTATTTAATGAATTTGTTTCCCAATAGTTATTATTAGAGTATTTAGTGAAAAAAATGTTGTTATATTGAATGTATGGGTTGATTATCATCACCAGAACTCGGTGACAATAACGAAACAACAATCCATTCGATGGATTGATTTACATTTTGAGTAGTTTATAGGTATGAGTTAGTTATTAGATAACATTTTAATATATTAATAATAATAATTAAATTTTTGATGGATGATATTCTTTAAATAACATTATTATGTCTGTAAAGACACTGTGAGTTCATGGTGATTCCATTCTGAGTGAGGAATTCCCCATGGTATATTTGGATTTTATAAAACAATATTCTAATAGTTCGTTGTACATTTTTTTTGTATTCATGGATGAAATACTAAAATAAAAAGTTTCATGGAAGGAACATATAAACAATATTAGTATGGTCAACAAATAACTTCGATAGAACCAACATTTTGGTAAGCTCTTAGAGTGCCTATAACATCCTGGTTCCGAGAGGATACCATATGTGCCCTGTACTTATTTGGTCACATGGACTCAAGAACATTTTCCCAAATGTCAGAGGCCTCCAACTAGAAGTGAGGTACTTGGGTGTAATAGTGGGGAATCAATTCCCCCATTGGCATAGTAATTCAGGGGAAATAAAGAGATAACAAAAGCAGAATTAGTAAAATTTGCAATAAGTAAACAATGGAAGACTTAAAGTAATAACTAACAAGAGAACATATATAAATGATGCATGATACATATATCTAATTAATCATACAACCAGGTAACAATTATGGAATACATTACTAAACCAATGTACAATGAAAATAAATAAAATGCAATAGCATCTCAGGCCTCAAATTTTTCCCATGATCTCCATATCCACAACAATAAATTACATGAAGTAGAAGGGAACTTTCCCTTATCTGTACTTGTAGAAATATAATATCATTGTGCCCAAAATCAGAACCCAAATAGGGTGTGAGATGAATCCCAGTATCCATCCACCCAATGATCTATTCCTAACAGTCAGTGAATATATATGGAAGGCAATAAGAAAATGAACTAGTAAACAAGGAAGTACTCAAATGTAAACAATCCTACAGTTTCAATTGCATTAATTTTCACATATCAAGTAAGAATATAATCAAATTCATGTAACCCTTTGGGATTTACTCAAAACCTAACCCATCTGGTTTATCCAATAATACACATGCAACCCTCTGGTAAGTACTCAAATTGTAACCCCTCTAGTTTAACATAAGAAAAGACTATTTGAGGAAGCACTCATCGTCAATTCCACTTGTGGTCTAGTATCAGTATCTATAGACACTGTGAGGAAGTACTAAGCAACCAATTCCCCCCTTTGGTCATGCAATGTGGAACTATAGAAACACTGAGGGAGTAAAACATTCTTCCCCTCTATGGTCTCGCAATGTAAAAGTAAATGGACACTACGGAGAATCCCCCTCATTGCATTATTCCTATGGTCTACTAAAACAGGTTATCGCATCCCGTTGTACATCAATCATCCACAATGATGTTCAATATAAAATGTAAACCTTATAAACTACTTGGCTAAAAAATTAATAAGCTGCTTGGAAAAATAGCTACTAGCATATAACAATATAAAATAATATCACTACATCCTAACAACACTAGGAAAGGAAAACAAGCAACCTTGCCAGTAAAGCTAGACCAAATAGTCAATATCAAAACAAACATGGGAAACACATACATATCATGTAAATGAACCCTATTTATAATCAATCAACCTCTAAATAATCATAGAAGTCATAGAAGGCATTAAAAGTCCTAAAATCCCTAAACACGCATTACGACTTTGTATGGTATTGGGAATATTTGCACATAATATTTAATGACTAACTTCGGTAAGGCCCAAACCACCTTCCCTGATGTTGTAGGTTCGATATACTCTGGATTCATCCTTTAAATCGACCTAGAATGTGGCAGATCGTGATGAATCCAACGCAATCTATGACAGTTGATTCAGATAATGGATGAACGATCTGGGGATCCAAGAAGAATTGGGCTCCACGGTCACTCCTGTAAAAGACTTCGTTAGAAGATAGAGTTTATGTGAAAAAATACTCGACCCCGATATGATATAAAAATTAAAAAGAAATGTACATGATCTATTTATTAATGGTACACGGTGTGTACTTTCCTTACTCGAACCCTTCTTTAGGCGGTCTCCAGGTAACCCCACCAATGCAATGTAACCGGATGTTACACGACCAGTACACAATCACATGTGGAAATGGGTACATGGTGTGTACTCCATTTTAGATGGTATGTATTCCTCAAATTCCCAGATTCTCAAATTTTTCTAAAAACCAGCATAGACCAAAAAACCAATACCATAAAAAATGTCTGTGTTCATACCTAATTTTTCCCAAAACAAAATTCAACCATGACTTTCCTAGCAATGCTGCATAGAAGAAAAATCCTTAAATAGCTCTGGCCACTGTGATCGTATGTCGACCTCCCTCTCCCAAGTCACATCATGTAATCACTCGTGCTGCCATAGCACTCATACCAGAGGAAAAAATTGGTCAGAAATAGCCTTGATACTATGACAAAAAATCCATATATGATTCTCATTGAACAATGTGTCTACCTCTATATCAGCCACCTCGATTTGGAAAAAATGAGACAGGTCTGAGAAATGACGTTGTAGCTGAGAAACATAGAAGGGGTCATGTAATGGGCCGGACCTATCCGGCCCTTTCCTTTGTCAAAAAGAAGGTCAATAAGTGTTCTAGACGGTATGATGGACCTTTCCCACACTTACCAAAATTTTGAAACTACACACCGTGTAGTTTGAGTACACGTTGTGTACTCCCTTTCCGTGTACAACCCCTATTTCAAGTTGTGCCCTTACTGTGTGGAATAATGGGTGCAAGTCGTGTGACCAGTTCTACACGCCGTGCAGTCCCTCCCCACGTACGCGTTACCAGTCAACTGTCGTGTGCCATGTTGGAGTTGTTTACTTGTCGTGTGAAATAAAGAAGTACACGCCGTGTGTCCAAAATACACGTCGTGTAGTCCTTCCCCGCGTATGTGTTACCCTAAAACTGTGTGTTGACTAGTCAACGGCCGCGGAGCCGTGTTGGAAGTTGCGTGGAGACTGTGTGAAAGAACCGAGTACAAACTGTGTACCATAAAGTACACACCGTGTACTTTTTCCTTTCACGCCTATAAAAGGAGGGGTCATGTCCACCTTTTCAACACACACCTCTCCTCCCCTCTCCTCTGAGCAGAGCTCTCTTAAGAGAATCGAAGGTTCTTCCTTCCATAACTTCTTCGTCCGAGCTCTGATTTATGATCCATCAGTGGCCACGGGATTGTAACGATGAGGCGGAGCTTTCGAGCTTGGATCCGTTGTCTTTCCTTCGGCCTTTCCTTTCCAACCTCCACCCGAGGAGGTTTTTTCAGGACCCAACAGAAGTGACAGACGCCGATGGACGTCTTCTAAGGTTGATCCGGGCGAGCGTTGCGATCATGAACCTGTTGAGGTAGGGATATTACCTTCGTCTTTCTATTTTCTACATCATGTGGGGTGGGTATCCTCTTTTTTTCATGAGGAACAGTTGAGCCTTTAAATAAAGATAATAACTGGTTAAATAATGGGTATGGGAAGTTATGATTGATGTTACTTTATATCCTGTGATATTATGTTGTGAAATGAATGAGCTTCTGCCTACGGAAAATCATGGTCATTAGGGGGCCTTTTCTTACACAATTAAATGTTTCCCTCTCTTTCTGGATTTTCCTTTGGATGGAACTTTGTGGAATTTGGAAATTGGTAAATCACATAAAGTTAGCTATTAAATTCTGGAACCCTTGTGTGATCACCCTGGTTAAACAAAATGGAATAATGAACATGTGGGTGTTGGCTTGGTTATGTAGCATGTGATGGGTGTTTTTTGTGGGTTATTGTGGATAGGGTGGGCAGCGGGGCTGTGATAAATGGTATTAAAGGGATAATGATGTGCGGGTTCAGTGTGGTCGTGGTTATGGTGGTTGGTAGTGGGGCTGTAGGGATGGGGTTGAATGTGAACGGGCTATGGGTTGTGTTTTTTAAATAAAAAGTGGAAGAGTTAATGAATGGTGGGTCATGGTAACAAAACACGTTTAATAATCAATGGGGTTGGTTGGTAAATACGAGGACTTCGTTGTGTTGCTTGTGTTTTCCTAACTTGATTTGTTGATGGCAGAGTTATGCTTTATGAACGATCGATGTTGTTGGTTGTGGATAGTTGCCCAGTAGTTGAGGAACTAAATAAACTAATTCTACTGAAACGTGAAAACCTAAATGGGGTTGGGGTTGTTTGTTGTATGTGTGCTTCGTAGTAGTAGTGCCGAGGAACGTGCTCAGTTTCTCTGTATAGAAGCCATAAGTTGGGTTGTGTGGTTATTAAATATATATATCTGTATCTTTTGTGTTTTATCGCACCCCACCTATGTTGAGCACTTAGTACTGAATACTCCCATTTCATGGGAGAGGGTGTTTTTTCCCTTAGTTAATAGCTCCTTCCGGATCCTTCTCCCCTAGGCTGGGATGGATTGAGGCGACCATACACCTAAGAATCTTCGAGTAGGTTTCGATTGGGGTGGTTTTAGTCCAAGACTCTTCGGGCAGGTTCTACTGTTTCCCAAGAATCTTCGGGATGAGGCCCAGGTGTGTGCGGGCGGGATATAGGGTTGTGAGGCCCTAGTGTGTGCGGGCGGGATACGTGGTTGTGAGGCCCAGGTGTGTGCGGGCAGGATACATGGTAGTGAGGCCCAGGTGTGTGCGGGCTAGGAGAGTATGGAAGCGTTAGGAAGTTCGCCGTTAGGAAGAGCAGCTAACGAAAGGGAAATGGTGCGGGGTACCCAATACTCTTGTTTCTTATATACTACTACCTATTGTGCTTGTGTTTTTGGTGAGTGTGGCTGGTGAGGTTGGGTGGATATAATTCCTTGCATGGTTTCTTCTGTTGTTCTCACGGGACATTAGGATGTCTCCCCACTTGTGCACGAGAGCTTTAGGTTTCCCTACTGAGTATACTTGTATGCTCACCCTACGTTTACTTTCAGGTTTCCAGGAGGACTACCAGGGTCGTGCGGGACCCTACTAGTCGGACAGTTGGATTTGTTGTTGTTGTTGTACCTTGTTTTCTTTTGGTATTGTACTTTGAGTTTTCTTGTACTTGTACCTTGTTATAAAATTATTTAAACATGCATGTGGTCTTTTTTGGGTTTATTTATATACACTAGTTCATTTCATTTTTGGTGGTTGACTTGTCCTAATTCTTGATCCTAAATAATAAAAAAAGGGTAATGCCTCCCATATTTGTGAAAACTCATACCCTTGGTGCTAGTCGCCACCCCGAGGCCTACTGGGGGCAGGACTCGGGGGGTCATTGTCTCTTTTTCACCATTTCCAGCTCAGGAGGGGCATCTTCGGTGGGAGGGGGTCGTGACAGAATGATATCAGAAGTGATGGTTGAGAGATATGATGGAGTCTGGGGTTAGGGACAGTGAGGACTTCATGGTATGGTAGGCCAACAATGTTAGTTAATCATAGTGCATGACATCGGCCAGGGAAGACCGGCTAAGATGCAGGATTTTAGGCCCCCCCCCCCCCCCCCCCGTGATCCGATGCAAGGACTCTGAGCCTACCAAACGACCAAGTGAGACAACATTGATTGTAGGGTAGTGACCCTAGGGAAGGTACATGCATCATCATGATTGTGTTTTACTTTATTTGGGTGTTATGGGAAAGAAATTTAAATAAAATGATAAAATGAAACCTTGAGTTTTTTCTTACTACTTGGGCTTAGGAGATCCTTGTTTACCATACAGCTATGGCACCTGGACGTCGTCCTCGGGTGGCTCAGACGGCCGAGGCCCAATAGATTCAGGCGGTCGATTATTTGAGGATTGACCGAGAGGAGGAAGATAGCCAGTGGCATAAGACTCTCTGTTCTTTCCAGCGGTAGAACCTTAAGAAGTACGAGGGTGGCACTTCGGATACGGAGATGGAGGGGTTTCTTGAGGAGCTAGGGATAAATTTTACCTTGATCCATGCTCCGAGAGAGTACTGGGTTCCCCTAGCAGTTAGTCAGCTGAGAGGTTTGGTGCGATAGTGGTGGACGCTCTACCTCGGAGAGAGGATAGAGGCAGAGGTTCCATGGACTGACTTTGAGAAGGAATTCCGAGAGGAATTTCTTTCTTCCATGATCAAGTCGGAGAAGCGTCAGGAGTTACTCTTCCTTCAGAAGGGGAGTATGTCGGTATGAGAGCTAGGGATCAAGCTCAAGGATCTCCTGCGCTTTGCTCCGGGTCTCTTTCCGGATGAGGAGACTCGGGCGAGACATTTGGAGGAGTCGCTTCGTCCTTCGCTCCAGTATGTTGTCACCCCCTTCACCCTTCCGACGTACTTGGCAGTATAGAATAAAGAAGAGGTTGTAGAGAGGATGCACTGGATGGGAGGTTCACCCTGAGAGGGGATCCATCCAGGTTCGTCAAAGGGGAAGGCAGTCAGCAGTAGGTCTCCTGCGACGGGACCTTTCAGGTTCAGGCCAGTGGGGAGCAGGCCCCAGTAGTTCCAGTTCATATCTTCGGGTACTCATCCTTTTCTTACGAACCCAGGACTGAAGTGTTTTTCTTGTGGAGGTTTTGGGCACGTTCAGAGTCGGTGGCTGATCCGAGCTTAGTACGGTGGAGTTGTGTAGGTTCAGCGCCCACCTCAACAGCACCAGTTTCCAGCGAGGCCCTTCCAACTGCAGTAGGACCACACTCCTCCGAGGGCAGACTTTGCAGGAGGAGGTCGACCTTAGGGTGCTCCTCAGGGACCTTGACCAGGGCATGGTTGGGGAGGTGGATGACATCAGAGAGGCAGAGGAGCTGGGTATGGATAGTTTCACGCAGCAGAGTTGACATCTCCAGTAGGACCAGAGGTGGTGTGAGGTACGATTTGTTGGTTCATCACTCTTGTTTCTGCTTTTTTCGATTTAGGAGCCTCACACTCCTTTGATGCACCTGGTCTAGCCCATGATTTGGGACTAGACGTAGAGAGACTTTCTGTACCACTGGTGCTGAGTACAACAGTTGGAGGCCAGACTAGCATATCTTGTGTTTTCCAGAGATGTGGGATGATGTTGGGACCACATCGATCTAGTCGGGACCTTCTTCTATTACAGATGTAGCCATACGATGTCTTCCTAGGCATCGTCTGGTTGTTTTCTGTTAGTGACATTATCTACAGCTTCCGGAGAAGAGTTGTGTTCTCCGACGTGGATAGGCAGCGCGTATCTTTTGTTGGCGAGAGGAGCTATCAGGGGGGAAGCCGGTGTGTGGAGCCTCTCCTTTCCTTGTTAGGCGGGTTATCAGTGGTTCCAGCTGATACAGAGATGATGGATTTCCCAGAAGTTGTTGGGGAGTTCCTCGATGTTTTTACAGAGGAGGTTGTGACTCTACCCCCACCCCCCCCCCCCCCCACGACGTGACGTTGAGTTCAGGATATTCTTACAGCCTGGTTCCACTCTGATTTTGATGGCCGCTTATAGGATGGCACCTTCGGAGTTGCGGGAGTTGCAGATTCAGATTGATGATCTGATGGAGAAGGGTTTTGTTCGACCCAGCGTGTCGCCATGGGGTGCTTCAGTTATGTTTGTGAAGAATTCAGATGGTGGTCTCAGGCAATGCATAGACTACCGAAGGTTGAACTAGGTAACTGTCAAGAACCGCTACCCCCTTCCAAGAATAGATGATCTCTTCGACCAGCTTAGGGGAACAGGTTGGTTCTCTAAGATTGATCTGTGATTAGGATATCATCAGCTGAGGGTAAAGTACAGTTACATCTTCAAGACGGATTTCAGGTGCAGGTATGGGAACTTTGAGTTTGTAGGGATGTCGTTCAGAGTTATGAATTCACCAGATGTGTTCATGGGACTTATGAAAATTGTCTTCCGAGAGTTTCTGGACCAGTTCGTCATTTTGTTTATCGATGACATCCTGATCTACTCAAGGTCGTAGGAGGAGCACATTGAGCATCTCAACGAAGTCTTGGGAGTCCTTCGACAAAACCAGCCTTACCGGAAATTGTCGATGTGTAAGTTCTTGATGCAATAAGTACACTTCCTTGGGCACGTGGTGTCTCGGCATGGAGTATCGTTGGACCTGTCGAAGGTGGAGGAAGTTGTTTCTTGGGAAACACCCAAGAGCGTGGTAGAAGTTCGTAGTTTCCTGGGTTTAGTAGGTTACTATCAGAGGTTCGTTTCAGACTTCTCTCGAGTTGCTGCTCCTCTGACAGCTTTGACGAGGAAGAACCAGGTCTTCCTATGGAGCGAGCAGTGCCATAAATATTTTGACTACTTGAAGGAGAAGTTGTTCAGTGCTCCCTTACTAATGTTTCCAGAGGAAGGGTTGTTGTATGAGGTGTTTTGTGATGCTTCTGGCCTTGGTCTGGGGTGCGTTCTGATGCAGAAGAAGGTATTGATTTGTTATGGTTCTAGGCAGTTGCGCCCTCGCGATTGTAACTATGCCACCCATGACCTAGAGCTTGCAGAAGTAGTGTTCACACTGATTTTGTGGTGACATTAACTCTTTGGGGAGTGCATTGTGGTCTTCGCAGAACACAAGAGCCTGCGTTATATCTTCTCCCAGCGTGACCTGAACTTACGACAGTGGATATGGGTCGAGTTTCTCCAAGACTATGACATTGAGATCACTTACACTGAAGGTAAGGGCAACGTTGTGGCTGATGCCCTGAGCAGGAAGTCACATCAGGATGTAGTTCGGGAATCCGCTGATGCTTGGAAGGCAATGGGAGAGTTGGCTACCTTACACATAGATGTAAGGGTAGAAGGTGTTAGAGGCTGTTTGTTTCAGATGACGGTGCAGTCCTCCTTGTTGTAGCAGGTGGAAGAGTCTCAGTGGGGGGACTCCGAGGCGGAAGTGATCTGGTATCGTGTCGATCAGGGGAACGCTCCAGAAGGATGGTCATAGGATAGCCGACATCGGATGCTTTTCCATGGAAGGTTGTTTGTTTCGGAGGCGATGCGTGAGGGAGTTCTCCATGAATTCCATAGTTCAGCCTTGGCAGTACATCCAGGAGTCTCAAAAATGTACCGAGGCCTGAGGGATCAGTTTTGGTGGCCCGGGGTGAAACGGGCAGTGGCGGAGTTTGTGGCTAAATGCCTAGTGTGTCAGTAAGTGAAGGTTGATCACCGTGTTCTCAGTGGTTTGTTTCATCCTTTAGATGTCCCCGAGTGGAAGTGGGATGACATCTCAATGGACTTCGTCACAGTCCTACATAGAGCTCATAATGGTTATGATACTATCTGGGTGGTGGTGCATCGACTGACGAAATTGGATCACTTCTTAGAAATTAAGGAGTCAGGCCCAGTGAGTACCTTAGCACATAGGTACATAGACGAGGTGGTACGTTTTCATGGAGTCCCAAAGACTATCATCTCAGATCAGGATACTCGGTTTACCTCATGAGTCTGGAGGGTGTTACAACATTATTTTGGAACCTAGCTATGCCTTAGCACTGCTTTCCACCCCCAGACCGATGGGCAGATGGAGCGGACTATCCAGACGTTGGTGGACATGCTGCGAGCATGCGTTCTTGATTTCGGAGGATCATGGGTACGGCACTTGCCTTTAGTAGATTTTTTCCTACAACAACAGATTCCACTCTAATATTGGCATGGAACTGTTTGAGGCATTGTATGGAAGGCCATGTCGTTCACCCATTTGTTGGGCAGAGGTTGGTGAGACAGGTGCTCTTAGGCCAGAGGTAGTGCAAAGCGCCACAGACAAAGTCCAGCTTGTATGTGAGAGGATGAAAGCGGCTCCGGACCGACAGAAGTCTTATGCTGATCGTAGGAGGAGACCCTTGGAGTTCTAGGTGAGAGATCATGTGTTCTTGAAGGTTTCCCGTCGATGGGGGCAGCGGAGGTTTGGGAAAGGGATAAAGATCTCACCTAGGTTCATCGGACCTTTTGAGGTGCTGAGGTGAGTCGGCGAGGTGGCATATCAGCTGGCCCTGCCACCTCAGTTGGAGAAGGTTCATAACGTCTTACATGTCTCCCAGTTTCGTTGGTACTTACATGATGACTCCCACCTTATCGACTAGGGAGAAGTAGATATGGGACCCAACGCGACCTTCGAGGAATGACCAGTCAGAATCAAAGATCTTAAAGAGAAGGTGCTACATGGATGAACCATTACATTAGTTCGTGTGTTTTGGAGGCATAGCGGCCTCGAGGAGAGAACTTGGGAGCGAGAGACCCAGATGCATGCTCAGTACCCGGAGTTGTTTTGACTTGTGCTTTTCCCTTGTTCTTTTGAGCATTGTGTTGATTTTGTACTCTATACCTTTGATATATGGAATGCTTGGCTTGTCGGTTGTGAGAGCATTTGTTTCTTGGTTCCCTGGTAATGTGTAACATGTCTGGATGTGTGGGAAAGGTAAAACATGACCCTTAATCGATACGCATTAATGCGAATGCGATTGAACCCGTGCGGGTGAGTCAGTGCCGCCTAAAGCAGATAATATCTCGACATAGGTGAAGGAATTTCCCAAACCCACTTGTTCAGGAAGTGTGTTGGTTGTGTGGTGTTGGGTTTAGTGCGATTTGAAAAATCCTAATGTATGAAAGAGGTAAGACCCAATTCTTAATCGAGACGCATTAATGAGGATGTGATTTAACCCGTGTAGGCGAGTCAGTGCTGCCTAAAGCGGATAATATCTCGACATATCAGAAGGAATTCCTAACACATATGATTAGGGTTGTTGGTTGGGTTCCTGTTATAACGAGAACCCTAAGAGGTATCTTGTTGGGTTCCTCTAGGATGGTTTTTGAATTATAGGGGATGAGAATGTTGTAAGAGGTATCTGATGTAATGGCCCAGACCTATCCAGTCCTTTCCTTTGTCAAAAAGAAGGTCAATATGTGTTGTAGAGGGTAAGATGGACCTTTCCCACACTTTCCAGAATTTTGAAACTACACGCCGTGTAGTTTGAGTACACACCGTGTACTCCCTTTCTGAGTATACCACGTGTTGCAAGTCGTGCCCTTGCTGTGTGGAATAATGGGTGCACGCCGTGTGACCAGTTCTATAGGCTGTGTAGTCCCTCCCTATATACGCGTTACCAGTCAACGGCCATGTGCCGTGTTGGAGCCGTGTCCTTGCCGTGTGCAATAAATGAGTACACAACATGTGTCCAAACTACACGCCGTGTACTCCTTCCCCGCATATGTGTTACCCTCAAACCGTTTATTGACCAGTCAACGGTCGCGGAGCCGTGTTGGAAGCCGCATGGAGACCGTGTCAATGAACAGAGTACACACCATGTACTATAAATTACACACCGTGTACTTTTTCTTTTCACGCCTATAAAAGGAGGGGCCCCTCCTGCTTTTCAACACACACCTCTCCTCCCCTCTCCTCTGAGCGGAGCTCTCTTAAGAGAATCGAAGGCTCTTCCTTCTATAACTTCTTCATCCGAGCTCCGATTTACGATCCGTCAGCGGCCAAGAGATCGTAACGACGAGGCGGTGCTTCAGAGCTTGGATCCGTTGTCTTTCCTTTGGCCTTTCCTTTCTGACCTCCAACCGAGGAGGTTTTTCCGGGACCCGACAGAAGTGACGGACGCCGACAGACGTCTTTTAAGGTTGATCCGGGGGAGCGTTGCGATCAGGAACCTGCTGAGGTAGGGATCCTACCTTCGTCTCTCTATTTTTTGCTTCATGTGGGATGGGTATCCTCTTGTTTTCATGAGGAACAATTGAACCTTTAAATTAAGATAATAAATGGTTAATGAACGTGGATGGGAAGTTGTGATTGCTGTTACCTTATATCCTGTGATATTATGTTGTGAATTGAATGAGCTTCTGCCTATGGAAAATCACAGCCGTTGGGGGCCTTTGCTTACGTAATTAAATGTTTCCCTCTCCTTCTAGATTCTCTTATGGATGGAACTTTGTGGATTGTGGAAATTGGTTAATCATGTAAAGTTGGCTGTTAAAATCTAGAACCCTTGTGTGATCACCTCGGTTAAACAAAATGTAATAATGAACATGTGGGTGTTGTCTTGGTTATGTGGCATGTGATGGGGGTTTTTTTGTGGGTTTTTTTGGATAGGGTGGGCAGCAGGGCTGCGATAAATGGTATTAAAGGGATGATGATGTGAGGGTTCGGTGTGGTCTTGGTTATGGTGGTTGGCCGTGGGGATGCAGGGATAGGTTTGAATGTGGACGGGCTATGGGTTGTGTTTTTTAAATAAAAAGTGGAAGAGTTAATGAATGGTGGGTCATGGTAATGGAATGGGTTTAATAATCAATGGGTTTGGTTGGTTAATAAGAGGACTTCGTTGTGTTGCTTGTGTTTTCCTAACTTGATTTGTAGATGGCAGGATTATGCTTTACGAACAATCGATGTGGTTGGTTGTGGATAGTTTCCCAGTAGTTAAGGAACTAAATAAACTAATTCTACTGAAACGTGAAAACCTAAATGGGGTTGGGGTTGTTTGTTGTATGCATGCTTCGTAGTAGTAGTGCTGAGGCACGTGCTCAGTTTCTCTGTTTAGAAGCCATTGGTTGGGTTGTGTGGTTGGTAAATATATATATCTGTATCTTTTGTGTTTTATTGCACCCCACTCATGTTGAGAACATAGTGCCAAACACTCCCATTTCATGGGAGAGGGTGTTTTTCCCTTAGTTACTAGCTCCTTCCTGGTCCTTCTCCCCTAGGCTGTGATGGCTTGAGGCGATCTTACACCTAATAATCTTCGAGTAGGTTTCGATTGGGGTGGTTTTAGCCCAAGACTCTTTAGACAGGTTTTACTGTTTCCCATGAATCTTTGGGATGAGGCCCAGGTGTGTGCGGGTGGGATACGTGGTTGTGAGGCCCAGGTGTGTGTGGGCGGGATGCGTGGTTGTGACTCCCAGGTGTGTGCGGGCGTGATCCATGGTTGTGAGACCCATGTGTGTGCGGGCAGGATACGTGGTAGTGAGGGCCAGGTGTGTGCGGGAGGGGAGAGTGTGGCAGCGTCAGGACGTTCACTATTAGGAAGAGCAGCTAACAAAATGGAAATGGTGTGGGGTACCCAATACTCTTGTTTCTTATATACTACTACCTATTGTTCTTGTGTTTTTGGTGAGTGTGGCTGGTGAGGTTGGGTGGAGAGAATTCCTTTCTAGGTTTCTTCTGTTGTTCTCACGGGACATTAGGATATCTCCCCACTTGGGCATGAGAGCTTTAGGTTTACCTACTAAGTATACTTGTATGATCACCCTATGTTTACTTTCAGGTTTCCAGGAGGACTACCAGTGCCGTGCGGGACCCTACTAGTCAGACAGTTGGAGTTTTTGCTGTTGATGTACCTTGTTTTCTTTTGGTATTGTACTATGAGTTTTCTTGTTCTTGTATCTTGTTATAAAATTTTTTAGACATGCATGTGGGCTTGGTTTGGGTTTATTTATATACACTGGTTCTTTTCCTTTTTGTCGGTTGACTTGTCCTATTTCCCGATCCTAAATAATAAAAAAATGGTAATGCCTCCCATATTTGTGAAAACTCATACCCATGATGCTAGTCTCCACCCTGGGGCCTACTAGAGGCGGGACTCAGGGGATCATTTTCTCCCTTTCACCATTGCCAGCTCAGGAGGGGCATCTTTGGTGGGAGGGGGTCATGACAGGTCATTTATAGCTTGATACTACTGACATAACTAAAATTGATAGTCAACCGGCCTCACATTCTCCAAAACCTCAAATGGTCCAACATATCTAGGATAACATTTTCACTATCTCCTAATCCTCTTATGTCCTTACACTGGTGGGACACATAAAAAACCTGATTTACGCCCTCGAACTCCAAACGTCATCTCCATCGATTAGATTAAGAATTTAGTCATGATAGTGCAGAATCCATCCTATTATGAATCAACTATATCTACTATGTGGTCTCTTGGATATGATGAGGTCACAACATAGCTTTTTCTACGGCCTCCATTCAATATAAGGGTGATCGGTCGGGCCTAACGTACAAATTCTCAAAAGGTTCCATATGAATAGATTCATGAAATCTATTATTTTAGTAAAACTACACAGGTGGTTTGTAACTCTCCCATGAACCATGAATATATAGGACACATGCTCGATGCATTTCCTCCAACACCTGTATTGTACGCTCGGACTATCCATCTATCTGGGGATGGTAAACAGTACTCAGAAGTACCTATGTACCCAAATAAATCATTATCCCTCCAAGATTTGAGATGTAAAATGTGTATCCCTATATGAAACAATAGATTGTGGAACCTCATATAGATGTACAATCTACCATATTTACATCCTTCCCAGCTCATTTACACCGAAGGCCTCCTTGATCAGAAATAATTGAGCAACCTTCTTGAGTCTGTTAATGGAAAACCAAACAACATCATTCCCTTGAGGTGACCTTGGTAAAACTGTCTTGATGTTCATTATAACATCATTCCAATTCCACTATGGAATGGGTAACTACTAAAAATGTCATATCCGTCGCTAATCTTCCACCTTCAACTACTGTTCGTGGAACATCTCATGAAAAAATAAGCAACATCCCTCTTTGTACCAGGCCACCAATTATAACAGTGCAAATCTCAATATGTCTAGGTGACACGTGGATGAACATCCATGAGTGATAAATGATTTTCATGCATCATCTCCTCACATATGTCTGTTGTCACCCACAGATGCCCATGAAAATGCAGGATCTTATCCCAACTGATGGTTCATCCAAGAATAGGTTTCACTCCAGAAACACCCACCAGTTTGACTAGGCTTTCAGAATACGATAGTTTCCTCCTTATAAATCAATCAATTATAGTAAAGGTAATAATAATAGAATAAAAAACTCCAGCCCCTGTCTGTCTTGATTTACCAAATACATCTCAGAGTACAGATCCATAAGCTGCCACTCTCTACAATCCTCAGAAACAGCTTGTATTTTTGTCCTCTTACTCAAATCCTCATCCACTACATTGCCTTTTCTTCGGGTATAGGAAAACTCAAAGTCAAAGAACTAATGATATTCAACCATGCATCAGTGTCTCAGATTCAGATCTCATCGAGTGATGATATACTTGAGTTTTTTGTGAACGATGAATACCAAAAAATGATCTCACAAAAGATCATGTCTCCAGAAGATTAAAGTATGAACAACTATAACCAACTCCAGACTGTTCGGTAGAAAATTCCTCACATGTGGCCTCAATTATCATGACTCGTACACAATGACTCTTTCCCCCTGAAAAACCATTGATCCCATACCGAGATGTGACAGATCACACTAAAATGTATAACTATTTCCCAGCTTAGTAAATACTATTATTGGTGTGGAAGTAAACCTCCCTTTCAGCCCTAGAAAGACAGACTCACGAGAATTTGACTAATACTACTTCACACCATTCATATATAGTCCTATCAATGGCGTTGATAAGTGTGAAAAGTCTTGTATAATTTTTTTTAGTCACCATGCTGCCTATGAAAACTTCATAACGTATAAATGTTCTTCGGCATTCCCTAGGAAACTACTACTCTATCATTCTATAGGACTACTGATACTCTTTCCTCTAAGATAAAATTACCCATGAAGTGAATTAGCCATATCCAAAAGTCTCATTTTGAGAGCATAGCATGGAAATGTTTCTCTCTCAGTGTACTCAAAATGATCTCAAGATGTGTGGCCTGGTTGTGTCGAGTGTGAGAGTACACCAATATATCATCCATGAAAACTACCTTGAAAGAATCCATGTATGGATGGAACAATCAGTTCATTAGTGCGATGACAACATCAGTCGTGTTCATGAGACTGAGCGATATATCCAGATATTCATTTTGACCATTCCTTCAATGAAAGGCTATAATAGATTCTAATGATTGTCTAATGTGAAACTGATGATAACCAGATCTCAATAAAACCTGTGGGAAGTCCCGGTCTCCTTGTAGCCCAGGAAAGAGAACATAAATCCTTGTCAAAAAATCATCCACACATGTCCTCAAGTGCATTTCCACAAACACTAGAGGCTGATAACTAGAATATAGGGACATGGGTGTGATAGTGGGGAAACAATGACCTCATTGGTAGAGTAATGCATTGTAAATTAATAGATTGAAATATATGATGCATTAAAACATGAAATAAGTAAACAATAGAAGACTAAAAGTGATAAACAACTAGAGAACATATATAAATCATAAATGGTAAATATGCCTAGGAAGGCTTCCCAACTAGTGAAAATGATGTAAAACATTACTAAACCAATGTACAAAGTAAAAAATATGAACTCTAGTATCAACAAGATCCTCATCTTGGTCCCATTCTCTACAACACCACACCAATCAAGTACCTGAAGAAGAAGGGCACTTTCCCTTATCTATACTTACACCAATATAAAATGATTGGGGACCAAATCATGACCCAAAAGGGTTTGAGTTGAATCTCATTATGAAAGCACCCAAAGATCTATGACTAACAGTCATTGAATATATATGGTTGGCAATAAAAAAAATGAAGCAGTAAACAATTAAGTACTCAAAATTAAACAATCCAATAATTTCAATTGAATTAATTTTCATATATCAATTTAGAAGATAATAAAAAACATGTAACCGTATGAGATGTACTCACAACCTAACCCATGTGGTTCATCTAAGAAAACAAAATCTATCCTCTAGGATGTACTCACAGTTTGACCACTCTGGTTTAGCTTTAGCAAAGACACTCTGAGGAAAAACTTACAGTCAATTCCACATGTGGTATCATATTGGTAAATATAGAAACTAGGAGATAGCCGTCAATGTCAAATTCTTCATGTGGTCACACAATGTAGAACTATAAGAACATTGAGGAAGAAAAAATTCCATCCCCCCAATGGTATCACATCTTTATAATAAACAGACACTCTAGAGAATCCCTTAGCGTCCATTCCTTATATGGTCTATTACACCAGGTTCCCAACACCCGGTATAAGTCAATCATTTAAAAATATGTTCAACATCCAAATTAAAGATTATGAACTACTTTGATAAAAAAACAAAAAATAACTACATGTTTAAAAAAGCTAAATGCATATAACTACATCATACAATATCTCTCCATCCTAACAAAACTAGCCAAGGAAAAAAAAAGTAGCAAAACTGGAAAATCTAGACCAAACGTTCAATATAAAAATGAACATGGTCAACACATCCATAGCATGGAACATAACCCTATTCACAATCAAACAACATATACATTGGCACACAAAGAATATCAGGCATTAATAGGGATACAATATCTAAACAAACAATACCACAATCTTTGGTATTGGAAACTTTTCCACATAATATTCAAAAACTAACTACGGAAAGTCAAAAGCCACCTACCACGATGTTGTATGATCAATATAATCTGATGTCGACCCTTTAATCAACCTATAAAATGGTAAATTATGTAGATTACAATGTAATAAATGGTGGATGATTCAGAGAATAGATTAACGATCAGTGGCTCTTGGATGAATGGTTCTCCTCAGTCGCTCATGTGCGAGACGTCATTAGAAGAAAGAGTTTATGTGATTGAGAAACAACCCTTGTCTGATATAACAATTATAAAGAAAAGGACATGTTGTGTTCATTAAATGTACATGGTGTGTAGTTGCCTAACCATCCCTTGCATTAGGCAGTCACTAGGTCCCCCCACATGGCCACATACTCGGCCATTACACATTCACTCGCAGAAATCGGGTACATTGTTTGTACTGCATTTTACACGGCGTGTACTCCTTGAATTTATAGACTCTCATCTTTTCTCAAAAATGGCAGGAAAGAAAACCCCATACGTGAAAAGATGGTCCGGGTTCTTAGTGTTCCAATTTTTTATTTCAATGGTTAAAATTATTGATCATATAATTTCATTCCAAGGGATATATTTTTACAAAGTGATCATTAATGTGGTTATTTAACGGGATCCAAATAAGAACATGTAATTTTTGTGTTGTTTTATTATCATGGACGGATAATCCTCGAGGATTTTAGTATAGTTCCCAATAATTACAATCACATTGAATTCCATGACATGATAAGGGATTATATTCCCAAGGATTGAGTAGTGTTATAGTGATTTCATGGAGCTGAAGATGAGGCTAAAATGTGATACTCTTCTAAAAGTATGAAAGGATAATAGTGATATCATTGTTTTTTTAATAGTTATTGGGTGGGACATAGTTTTTTTTGTAGATGAAGGTAGTGACCACTTTGAAATAGAGGTAGTTGATACCCCATTACTATAACCACTTATCTCCAAACCTAAAGTTGATTGATGATGTATTTTCTTGGAATATATGTAGGTACTATATTTTTTTTATTCATTTTATTACAAAGACATCAATATTTTCATGTGCATAATAACTAATAGAATTAATTATAATAGATGATGGTTCTTGGTTTATTTTGAGCATGATTATAACATTGAAATAGTATATACACTCTAAAAGGAACCAAGGTGGTAGATTATCTTATCAAGAGTACTTGTTCTTTATTAATGGATGAGGAGTCATATGAACTGTTTTTATTATAGATAACCCTAATAGAAATGTGGGGTAAAATTTTTTATTATCTAAAGGTAGTGACTCCTCCACTTCATCATCATGTTAGAGAATATTAGTTTGGGATACAACATATTTAATTTTTTAAACAACTTAATATTATCAATAGATACACCCATTCAATTTTATAATGTAGGGTAGAACCTCATTAATTTTTATGTATAAAAGTTTGTTCTGGTCACATTTTGTAGGAGGTGATAAGTGAGTTTTTCACAACCACCATGGATTCACATCCTCATTTTTAAAATATGAACATGGATATTCATTAGTAGTTTTGGAGGGCAAGATATATGTGTATATTTACTAGTTCATCTCTCAGTGTCTCTCATGGTAGAAGGTTCTAGATGAGATCTAGGTTCTAGCAGTTCTAACAAACCCTATAATGATCCTATAGGTTAAATTGGATAGAATATAAATGGAACTTGAAATGGAGATTACATTTACATAAAAAATAAAAGATGAAATTGAGGTTATTATTATCCAACATACCTTTCTGGAAAACTTCCCATATCATAAATGAACAAGGATCAGTTGAGAGAATATGGATGTTGTATATGTGAATGATCATTGAACATCATTATGTGCACTTGAAAATCATCTCTGAAAATGATTTTGGGTTCATGTCATGTTTTTAGAGAGTTATTATGGAGTCCTTAAAGAACCATTTGTGTATAAGAATGTAATTTCGTCCCAGAAAAATGGTTCCAACTACTGGAAAATCAAGGTATTAAACAACATATTGAGAGACTACATATTGGTATTCAGAAAAAGATAAGTTAATCACATTCCATCATTATATTTTTCAAATAATAATATATATAAGTATAAAATCAGATTCACATCTTTAGAGGCCCTATATGGGATTCTATACAGGAGACCCCATTTTTAAACTTGTATTATGGAATCGTCTCATGAAGGGATAAAGATGGTGTAGGATTTAACAACTAAATTTCAAAAGATCCATTAATGTATGAGGATAACATAGATTAAATTTAAATATTACTTAGATAGACATCATTGGACCTTGAAATTCGAGTAGGGACATCATGTGTTCCATAGCATCTCACATCTATGCATTTTTCAGAGTTTTGGACATAGTAAAAATATATTACTAATGTTCATAGGACTATTCTAGATCCTATATAGGGTATTAATGGTTTTGTAGATCCTTTCTTTACACAGCTGAAGGACCAACATAGTAAAATCATCCATGTATTACAATAAATTCACTACATGTATTACTAGACACAAGTGATTTAATGGGGAATGAAGTATATCAATGATGGATCCACTGTCATATAGTTGTTGGTGGTGATCAATGCCATGAAGGAGAGGATTTTACATGGATGGACCAATCACTCGGATAATGTTATTTGGTAACATGGGTGTGTGTTGAAGTGCTCTTTAGTGAACGAGAGTGAGTTACAGGATTAGTAAACCAACCATTTGGTATCTCATGTTATTTTCAAGGTTTAAATCCTTAAACATGATAATATAATAAATACAATTTTTTCGATTATGTCTTGTCAGGAATGTGGTTTTATCCATGGGGTGGCCAAAGGGTGGTCGACACTAGATGTTCCATTGGATATGACTATTTACATGTATTTTTAATAAAATAATTAATTTATTAATTTTATTTTGATTTATAAATTGTACTTCCTATTAAAATACCCATATAATGAAACACTCTATGGTTAAGTCTATAAACCAAGGATAATTTTATAAGATGAGTATAATTATTATTTTTTGACTAATAAAAGAGATTAATAGTGTTCATAATTTGTTTAATAGATATCAATATTTTGAGATAGATTGATCATCTTCATTGATGGAGAACATTCTATTCAAATATAATTAATCATAAATCATGACATTGAAAATTTTTATTTATACTTTTTAATTAGATCAAACACAGATTAATTATATTTTTTTTATTTATTGTTTTTTCAATTCTTTGATGAGAAAAAAATGAAAAATAATTCATGATTTAGTTATGTGTGTTTTTTCTTCATAACTATATCCCTTATTATAAGATCATTATGTTTATTGATAATGAACATGTCATCCCAAGAATATATTCACCTCACTCTTTTTTCCCCAGTTTTTAATTGTTTTCATTACAAGTAGCCCATGGGAATCTAATCAAAATATTATTGTGGGTTTGATTATGATTGGAACACTAAATTCATGAATTAAACATGAATGGTTTAATGATTTGTTATTTATAGGAAGAATTGGTTGTATTCCTATAATCTGGTGATGCCATTGTGGGTTTGGATCTAGAAAGTAAATGAGAGACATAAATTATCATCAAAGGGAATTCAGATTCTTGATTTCTGACCAGTAGAATATAAATATCATAATTTATCAATTGACACATAAATTTATGGTTGTAAAATGGAATTATATATATTTTATTTGGAATATATTAAATCCAGAAGAATAAAATTAATTACTCCCTTTTAAAAACACTATAATGTGTCATATTGTCTTACAACCACACACTGTGTAGTCTAATGGTTGTGGAATCAATGGTTTCATAAAAATATTAATATCACACATCATGAGACCCTTTTTGAAAATTCATTGAATGTTATTTGGGAGTACACTTGTATAAACACATCCTAACACATGGACATGACCATAATCCATCTTCACAATCATGAACATAGATATGGACTAAATATCCATAAACAACCTTATACACTTGTATATGTCAATGTACAAGAGAATGAGTTGAATGAGAATGGGAAGATTTATAATATTCATGACATATCTTGTACTACTAATACACTTGGAATCGTATGACATGAAATCAGTATCCATTTATTGTGGAAAACAAACCCATGTGAGAAGACAAGGTCACATGGCATGTTACCCCATGTATATGTTATTTACTTCTCAAAGAAAGATACACCAACTATATCTTATTCACCATTACTCATATTTTAGACCATGAGTTACCCAAATTGAATTTTTTCTACGTATAAAATTTTTGTATCATTAAATTTTTAATACGTGATATGATATGATATGTTTTGATCACGATCCTTCTTCAATCGTTATATGGTTATGGCATTGATTTTGGTATGATCATCAAATTAATTTTCGGGATTAAATCCCATGTAATATTAGGATAAATGCCCCTTTATACATTACATTAGAAGAGATGAGTATTCCAAATAATAAAAATGGTTGGGGTAATATGTTAACAGATTAGTAGTCAACCATATTTGAGCACTGACATGGTTTGGGTCCTCCACACGAGCTATGGCACCCACGGCTATACTGAACAGTTGAGAAGATTGGTCCCTAGATAGATATTCATGTGAGGGAGAACATGAAACTCAAAATCATAGTTGGAACATCGTATAGTTATGTAGAATCATTATTATTAAATCATGTTTGAGATGGACATCTACATTCTCTCGTATTAGTCTTACATAATGGGCATACATGTTGGTATTTGTTTCCTCTTATTATGGGTTCAACATATTTCTATTAAATCACAATTCACCTAACTTATAATTTTAGGGGAACCATACTAGTATTTTATATACTCACCCATTCATGGAAGTTTCCTAAATGTCTCATTTCTTATGAAAATTAAACACATTTATAAGGTGACATCAGTGGATCTTAGTGATATATGGGTGTGTTGACCATATTCGGTGGTTAGAGATGGAGATTAGGAGTCAAACAATCTATAGATATATTTTTTCCACTTTTTATTGGTGGGACAACATTTATTTTTGGTTATGTTTCATCCCTATTATGGTTTTACTTATAAATATATACATTGATATAATTTTTTAGTCATTCTAGAATGCATGGTTTGAATGTATAAGATAATTTCGTTCAATATTCTTACATAATTGTTCATAGTCATGGATGTGTGAGTGTGTATGTGTGTCTTGGTGAATTATTATATGCCCTAAAATTATATATATTCCTTCTAAATGATTATTTTTATCCACAATCTGATTATATGTGGTTTTGGGGGGATCACATATAGCATTTCATCATCCACCATGGTCATGGTAGGTCAAGTCATGAAAAAATAGATGAAGGGAAAAATAATAAATTTCTTAATATAAAAAAATTAATGAATTTCCATGTGAATTTATATAATGGTACATGATGATTAATTTCCTATGATGTAGGAATTCAATGATAATTTTACAATCTTGTGATTTTTTGGAGTTCACATTACATATGGAATGAAGAAATAACTCATCATATGGAATCACATATATTTCTATGTCATATATGTTTGTAATAAATACATTATTCAATAAAATTAAGAATTCCTTATATTTGGGGGGATGGATGTAGTCCACAACCATCTATACCAAGTGAAAAAGTAATTACATATGCAATGGCAATTGATAAAAAGGTTAGTGGAAATTCAAATTCACTTACAAACTATAATAAATAACTTAATTTATTTTGATCTATAAATCATATACTATCTTGGGTGGTTTCTTTGATATAGGAGTCTCAACACCCATGAATATTTATTTTAAGTAAAAAAATTAGTATTTTAAATATTATGTATATAGAAATTAGTCATAGATAAATAAAAATTTCCTCATCAAAAAAATTGATTTTCTTTTTGAAATTGAATTCTTATCATCATTTTGAAATCTTATTAATGTTTGTAATAGATTAAAAAATAAAAATAGAATTTTACAATATTTTATTACAAGGAAACATTGATTTATCTATGGAGAATAATGAATCATTTACAATGGTCTTAATAACCACTTCTGAGATAAATAACAACGAATTTCTTAGGGAAGATAATAGTATTCTTGTAATATCTACTATATAGAAGACAAAATGTCATTAGAGATAATAAATTACGTAATAAAAAATTTTATTCCCATTTATCTATTTATGTAAGAAAATGATAATAAATATGCATGAGGGAAATTATTTAACAGGGTAGTATACAATATAACGAATTTTTGAATCCTTTATAATATATTCTATGTTTTATATAATGTCTGACACACAACACCCAAAATAAAAATCATAACATATTGTGAAGAAATTACTAACAATTATATAATTAACTCATATATATTATATAATTTATATATGTTAACATTATATTTCAAATTTTTTTTATTTGTTCTTAATATGAATGTTATTTTCAAATAAAAATCATATCCATTATTATATATATATATTAAATAATAACTATTTTGAAATATTTTTATTTAAATTTGGAAATGTAAACATCTGTTTTGAATTCCTTATAAAAATTTTAGATTATGATATAATTTTTATATTACCCAAAATAGGTAAATTATTATAAAAATAGTGTGGAAAATAATTTAATTATTCTAAATAGTTGTATTAATTTATTTTTATATACAAATAAAAATTGATTAAAAAAATTCATATTAATAGTATATTATATTTTTTGATATGTTAATATATAATGATTTGTTTTATTTATAAATCCATTTTCAAAATTTAGAATCCTTATGTTGTTATTTAATTAAAACTATTTTCCCACTATTTCACTTCATTATTAATAACATGGTAACAAAAGATTATGAATTCGAATTTTGTTATAAAAATAATTTTTGAGTAATAATTAATCTTTTTAATTAATTGGAATCAATGTAATTTATTTTCCTTTCTTATCAATAATCATTTTTTCGTCAAAATATATTTTTTTTAAAAAATAATTTTTTTAGAAAATTCACAACATATTGATATTTTTAATTTCACAACACATATAAAATAATTCGATAAATTAATTCTCACATTTCGGAAAATAATATTCGTATGATCTAATATTTATACTTAAATTTATTGTTATAATATTTATATTATTTTTATAAATTCTAATAAAAAATATAATTATTGTGACGTCTTGATCCTGGGTGCTACTCAAAGGTTCACATTGCTCGCTTGGAAAAATATCCACAATAGAATCTCCCTGGAATCCATAGGATTCCAATTATAAATGAGGAACATTGATGTATTTGTGGGAAGAACATAAACATATCATTAGAGAGTAACACATCAGATCATTTTAATATGTATGTTTAATAGCATAACTATTAAAATAACAAGACGGAACAATGAAACAAACATGAATAATAAATCGCAAAAAAACTGGGAATAATGTTCAATATGATAATAATTTATTTCATTTATATAGAAATCATGAAAACATGGATAAAACATAATAGGTAATACATGATATACAATATTATAATAAACAATATATATCCAAATTCATAGTCCCAGACCCAATTATCATCTACCAAACCCCAACATAGAGTATGTAAGAGATATCTTTTGTCCAATGTAGGAAAATTTCATTTTTATACAATTGTATATATGTTATATTTTTGGTTACCAATTTCATCATAGATGTGGTGGGAGATATATTACAGTAGGTCACCTCGTATGGTATCTATAATATACATTCCATGTAATATATTCTAAAATAGTTTATAGGCATGTATATGTAAAAGTAATGTAGTGAATTAAAGTAAATACCCAAACACCTATCTATATGTGGTGTTTGAACCTGAAAAATTTTCTTTATGTAATTACCATCCAATTTATATTTTATTCCCCTGAAGCATAATCATCAATGTAATCATGTCCTTATTTTAATAATACATAATCTATGATGTAAAAACACATTCTATAATGATGATAATATTAAAGAAGATCCATGTTAATTACCAATGTATACATAATATCTAGTTTCGAGCTATGTAATTAGACATATGGAAGATTTCTTAATTTGTATATGTGTAACTGAATATGAAATATCCTAATGAATTCTATAATAAAGTATTTCTTTCCAATAACAATGATCACATCAAAAATAAATTGGGGTAAGTTCTGATTGTGTTAGATTGGTGTAACCAATGAGGCACATGTTTATAGACATCACACTAGATGAAAATAATTTATCTAAATAATATTATAAGGATAATTGATAGATCTTATGGTGTGATAATAAGAATCTACAAGTCGAAAATAATCGTGCTCCAGGGTGGGAATCAATCATGGAAATCTTCATTTCTAAATTAGAATAGAATCAAATATATCTCAAGGTATTACCTAATGATTACATGTTGACATAGTGTTTGAACACTCCTATAACAATATGAATATTCATATATAATATTGACCTTATAATTGAACAATTAATTAATTTATTAATTAATTCCTTTTAAAAATCATGACATTTAAATAGTCAATGTTTTCATTCTATACATCTCATTTGTGAGAAAATTATTTTTGGACATTATACCATTACTATCATTTATTCCACAATCAATTTTTTTTTTACAAAACTACCTTCCATCAATCATGTAAATGTGTGATATATACATGATACCAGGACTTTTAATTACATTTGATTTTTCCAAGACATATAGACGGTATACTTGACTATTTACTTTAAGATACAATCAATATAATGAAACACATACCATTGAAGGGACATGTTAAACTAGAATGGAATCAATTGTAAATGAAAAATAACATTACTATGGAAGATATTACCATTAATATGGTCATGATATTGAACCTAGGAATGATAGTGTAGGAAAACATGAAAATATACTAAAGGAATATATATGGAAACACCCTACATGGGATGGATAGGTTTTAGTTTGCAACCTCTAATTAAATGAATAACATTTATTAAGAATTCAGAGAACAATATAATAATAATTATATGAAATTAATATTAATTTAACATTCTATAAATGTTCAAATCATTTCACACATAACAACAATACTTTATAAAATGATAAAACATGAGGTATATTTATATACTATCTACATCATACTTGTATGAATATCCTCACCCAGTATCAAAAAATAGTTTCAAATTGATTGGATGAAATAATAATAAAGGATCAATTCCCTAAAAATTATTAAGATGAGACTATATTCAAATAGAGTCACTGATTGAACAAAGAATGATGAACTCACAAAAAGTATTAAATAGATTATTCATGATCATCCATCATGATGAAAAATGATAGAATTTAACATATGATTTGATGTCAGGGTCAAAACCTACAAATGTGTATTTTGGAGATAGGAAGCAGATAGGGGAGGGCATGGTGTCTACTAGAATGATCCATGAAGAGTAAATGAGGTTTAATAATTTCATTAAGTGTGATATTGTCATTTAAAAAAAATTGGGTTTCATGGTTTCACTGAATTTTTGGACAAACCGTCCACCAACTGTGTGACACTCACTACTTATAGAAGGAACATATATTGTTAGGGTGGATGGTTATGGAAATCGGGCATCAATCATTTTTATAAACACTATTAAAAACTACAAAAATTCTGCTTCGGTGTGTTTCCCCTGATGCACATTTAGATAAAATTATGAACCCTACTTCTTCCTCTATCAAACCCTACATGATTAGAATATTACAAGTGGTATGGTTCACAATTTTTTTAATAATAATTCATCCTATTGTATTTTTTCACCGATTAGGGATCCATGCTCCAAATATTCCAAATCACCCACAAAACCATTTCGAACTATTTTGGAATCTATATTATGTCCATAATAACAAACTGATATAAAATTTAGAAGCATCCTATCCTATGTTAAAAATTGGGATCTTACATTACTACACCATTAATGAATCTCATCTTCAAGTTCACTATGAATGGGAATAAGAACACTAACTGAGAAATATTATGTCTACTAGTCTTGTATATCGGCCTCTCATTTTCATGTCTAATCATATACATGATTGTTCATCCATTTCAATCATAATAAAGGATAGACATACATCATTGATATTTAATGCTCTGTTAATTTATGTGTATAGAATATTCCTCAATAAAATCATTGCAATATGAAAAAAATTCATTGGGAAAAAATGTTTAAGATGATCCAACATGATACCTATGATGCTGTGAATGTGGAAGACATCGTGAATAGAATATGACCACTAATTTAATAATGCCCAAAAGGCCACCATCTTAAATCTCACCAAAATTTCATATTGAAGGACATTTTGATGATACACATTCCCTTTCCTCTTAATCCATCAATGTGAAATCATTATTGATACATGAAAGAAAAATTGATCCCCAAACATGAATGCTAGTGGTCATCGATCATGATTGGAATTTGATTTATATCTATAATGAGTACTAGAAATAAACTTTCTACATACCTAGAATTTCTCTCAAGCCACCAACATGATATGAGAACCTTGTAACACTGCCCCTCTGTCCTCTAAACAACACATGGGTGAATAACATGACATACCCTAAAAGGCTTCAAATAGCGCCATCAGAATTAACTCCTAAAATATATTATTGTTGAAGACCATGAAAAGGGTGATATTATTAATCCAATAACTTCTAAAATATAAATGCACAATCAGTTAATTCTCTCTAAAATCATATCATATCCTTTGAATTTCTATCTGTCTGATGGTTGATGCATGTTCTCAGAAGCACCATCATAACCATAGTTCACTCCAACACCTTACAGAATAGTGACATAAAAATAGTGTCCCCATATGAAATGGTAGTATGAGGGACCCTATTTAGTGATATGATATCATGAAATATTGTATTCTTATCACATCAACATAAAAATTCCCTCATATATGATTGAAGTGGGATACTTTCTACGATCCTTCACTGACCACCCAAACAATGTCCCAACCTCGAGGTAACCTCCACATCAAACTATAATGTCCATGGAAACATCTTCCCATTACAATTATAGGATTGAAAGGTTTTTTAACATGATATATGGTCAATGTTCTCTGCCATCACCTACTGGTAGGTGGTACACGTAGTGATAAAGACTCTATCCTCACAATTCACCCCATGACACAAATACTAGATTTTCATATCATGATACATCATGGTGATTCTTGAATGAACTTCTTAAGGATACATGTATCATCACCACTCTCATATATGTTGTCACCCATACATTCACATGTATACTCAAAATTATTTCTATTTCCACTAATGAATATGGATGTGGGTCCCCTCCTAAAATAATTTCAAGGAGAAGAAGTCCTTTAAGATCAAAAAATTACCTATTATTCACCTATTAATAAGATAAATGTTATTTGTGAATGTATAGAGATATATAATGATCGTGAAATTCGTGAAACTATTGATGTTTCTCATAATATGGTGCCATTGATTTCCCTTCATTAGTTTCTTCATGTATGGATGGTGACTGAGTTTTCCAACTCAGTGTATCAACTACTACATTTCCATTTGCTATCATATACGAATTCTCAATGTCCAATGACTAATGATTTTAGACCTGTATATTCTATATTAGATTCAATTATGGATGAGAAATTATATATTAGAGGCTCTTTTAGTCTATATAAACAAAAAATTACTCACATAGTTAATTATTTCATTAATAACATATGGAATTGAATTTTCCATTAGTTTGATTTCATGAATCATTTACATTATCCCATGAGGCCTCAACTGATGTTATCTATATTAAATGATTCTATCCTCCTTTATCATATGTTATCCTAGACCAATGAACTATGCATCACAAAAAACTCTATATCCTATTCTAGACACTTGTAGAATCATAATAGTTAAAATGTCAAGAAAACCATTTTGTGCCCAAAATTCATTCTCACGTGCCTCTGACAATAAGAACATAACAACATTCATCGTAAGAAAACAACAATTTGAAGAAAATATTATGATTTTTTAAATGAAATTTCTATTCAATAAATATATCCATAAGATACTCTATATGTCAAACACATTAATGGGATACTCCCATGAAACCACTACACTCACTATTTATTATTGAATAGACACTCCAGGTTCCAAGAGAAATTATCCCAATAAGAAATTTCAGGAATAATGAAGTGAAACATAGAAATCACATCATAAAGATGATTCAAAATTAGCATACACAAAAAGAATTAAAGATTATGATAATGGTTTCAACGTTTCTGATAACACACCATGATGTCATTCACAATGATAATGAAAAAATAATCATAATATGGTCAGAAAACCATATTAATTAATGACATTAAAACAAAATTAATGTTCATTATATCGATCTTCATAAGGAGATACTCATATAGACCATACCATCTACAAAAAGATTCATGAGTTATGTATGTCTATCAGAATCACACCTACTGATAGCATATTCCTTAGTCGATCCTAGAGAATATCATAGCTCCAAAGAGATGGAAAAAGTGATCATCTATTTGAGAAAGTGGAAACTAGTTATTAATCAAAATATAATTCATCCACTTATATTTTTTATAGATAATGGGTCTCATCCCCTATCATGGAATAATTATGGGAGAACCCCAATTAAAAATTTATGATCATATCATCCCTTTGGAAATTAATACCTCCAACTGCTTCTGGAAATCCTACAGCACCGTAGGTGACATCTTATAAGGAGGAATATACTTTGAAAATGGCCATGGAATAATATTAATTATAAAATATTACTCTTCCTCAATTGGTAAGGAAGAATAATTATTGTTAATGACATCCTAGAAATGATATAATACTATAAGAAGATTTTCTAGCCATCCATTGAACTCTTCAAATATGAGACTTGATATATGGTTCGTTACTCCACCTAGCCCATGAGGATGTGGTCCATCTCTACTATCCTTGAAATCCATCAAAACAGTTAATTTATAATTCCACTTATTGAGGTAAATGATACCCTTTTGTGATAATATTCTAAAATGTTGAGATATTGGACACCCCAATCTATTCAGAGAATTAAATCGAATCATATCATCACTTTTAAAAATAGGTCCCATAAGGAACCCAAAAATTCTACCTCTTGGGGACAATATCATAATTTGCGTATTTCAACTTAACATACTCCCAAACAGTGTATTTTTGGTCATTACACATAGGTAATACTAAATTTCATAACGAATAAGTGAAAGAGTGAGAAATAATTATATTAAATAAATAATGTACAATTGTTGAGCATATTATAACAGTAATTTGTTATATAGATGGTCTTATACTATAATCCTTGGGTATTGGTTGAAACATAGGATAATGGGTAGATCAAGGACGGTATATCATAGTTGGACTACCCAGATCATGATTACTCATCTAGCGTTATTGATAATCGGATGCTTGGTTACCATGGACATGGCCTTTTAATAATCAAATCATTCATGGTATACTCTAACTCCCCACATGATGTGGTATAAAACATCCAAATCCTGATGGTGGAGTTGGTTCATATATTTTTCTTATAAATGTTGATGGAATGGTCTGGTTCAACCTCTAAATGTGTCCCATATAGCCAGATACCCAAAACACTATAGGTTAAATATAAAACAAAGGATTCATATTTCCATATCTTCATCTCTATTGGTAAAATAAATAGCTACCTATATTGGTACTCTGCCTACCTCATACTAGATGTGGAACCTCCAGTGAAAGCTCCACACTAATACATTGGGCTTTAGTCTTTGACTGAGGAACCACCCTCTTATAAAAAATACAGACTATCTTATATAATCTATGTAGGATAAACACATTCATCTGTATAAGGATGGCATAGTGAAGCCCATCCTCAACACATATAGACTTTGAATGTTTATCACTAGCTAGAAGTGGTGAAACGCCGTACAACTCAAGGAAATGCACTAAAAAATGAATAAATTTCATGAAAACCTAATCTGGTTGTATGAACAATATGGATTGGTCATCCCTTAATATCTGAGGGAAGAACTGATCATTGGAAAATGTCTTGAAATATACGATTCCTTGATGGAGTGCATCTTTTTATATCACATCCCACCTGTGCTAGGCAAAAACATGAAACATATAGGTTAAATGCTTGGGTATCTAATCTGGAGGAATATCTAAATGATCGAAGATAAATATAATTTCATCCAACCATGTCTATATAGAATGTTGAAAGCCATCAAATGATAAGGATGAAAGATACTGCTTTGGGAACTCATGGATCAAGTCATCCATCAGAGGTGTCAGACATGGAGTGCATATCAGGTAATGTTCTTGACATAGTAAAATTTTAGAAAACTCAATTCCAGTTCCCATATTAGTTATAAAATGTGATGTCACGTGTAATATTCCCAGTGGATGACTAGAATCAATGGCCCCACCACATTAGGAAAATTGTCATCTCTACCCTGTAGATGTATGAAATAAGGATTTTTTTGTTGGGTAACACTCTACATTTCAAGATCACTCCTCATATATAGATTTGAATCAGTTATATATCAATATTAAAAATTGAATGATTGAAAATGTCTCACAACGCATTTTGTACTACCCCATCTACCCCCTTATAACACCAAATATTTGTAAATTTTTTTATTTATATTAATGGGTTTCAAGTAGGTGACTATTCAACTGTACCTTTCCAATTGATTTATTGGACACCATTTCCTTTTATACATGTCACGACCCATCCTTGGGGCCCGTGCCGTGACTACCCCAAGCCCGCCTTCTATAGGCTAGGGGCTGCAGACTAGCACCAAAGGCATAAATCCCGATAACTGGGAAGGCATTGCCTTTATAAAAGTAAACAAGACACCACAGAGTACAAGCGGAAGTAAAACACTAAGAACAAAGAGAAATGTTGAAAGGTAAATGGGCCAGAATAAAAACCCAAAAGAAAGTACAACTACAACTGAACAAAGTACAATAGGAAAAGACAACAGCTGGAAGAACGGAAGTGGCTCCTCGGTCGTCCTCCTCGGATCCTACCTGAAGGGTAGGTACAGATGGCGCAGCTTCTAGATCGTCCACCATGGATCCTACCTGAAGGGTAGGTACAGATGGCCTCCACAACGCTCACACCCATCAACCTACTTCGAGTGTCGTCTCGCCGTGAAGTCCACCTCCGGGTACTGACTCGTCTTGTAGTCCACCTCCGGGTACCGTCTAGTCCCTGAACACTCAGCCTCGATCAGCACTGCCCGTCGTCTGCAACCAACACAACGAGGTGCAGGCATAGCCCGTGCAGGGGTGAGTATAACGATACTCAGTAGGGACCCCGAGACCCTCAAGGTCTCACTAAAAACCAACAAGGATAACCACAAAGATGATATCAACAAATAACCTCTACTTAGGTATATGCCCATACATATACCTAAGTTATCAAGTAACCCATCTCAATCATTAGAAAAACACCAAGTTCATGAAATCAACGGATAACCACTACCTAGGTATATGCCCAAACATATACCTAAGTTATCAAGTGACCCATCTCAATCATGAGGTAAGCACAAAAGTCAAAAGTCTCAGCTCAAACCAGGATTTTTATTATTGAAACTGTAACTGATGTAGATCTCCATCTCTGAAGTGTACAGTGGTCCTGTCACGACTCTGAGGTACTGCTCACTAACCTAATACTGCTGAGGTACTCCTCCTATCGAGTACCGCGGGCCTGCCACCTCCCATAGTAGTGCTTCCCGCCGGGGTCGGCCACCCAAACATAGTAGTGCTCCCCCCCCCCCATAGCCTACAGAGGTACTCCTCCTGTCAAGTACCGCGGGTCTGCCACCCAAACATAGTAGTGCTCCCCGCTGTGGGTCTGCCACCCAAACACGGTAGTGCTCCACACTCGGCTATACAAGTCTCTCCGACTCGAATCGGACAAGCAGTCTTCAGGTCCCAGCCAGCTACACGGTCTCCATACTCCGTACTCTCTTCTCTGCGAGGGTCCGCTCCACGAGCTACTGGTCGATAATCCAAGTATCTCAATGTCCCATGAAGAAGTATCTCAAAGGACCGCCTCATCATAGGGGACTCAACGCAACAGACGGTGCATCAATCAGACACCCGGTCTATGAGTTACTAGCCCTTTCATCCCAGGGGCCCGGTTGGTTTCGTGAGCGAACCAATCCAGGCCGTATCTCAACTGTACCCCGAACTCTCATAAGGTATAATCATAGGGACCTTTTCTCAACGAGATCATCAACGCCGCTGACGGTTCCTCAAACAGACATCCTTTCTGAAAGATATCATCTTTTTCGTTCCAGGGGCTCGGTTGGATTTCGGGTGCAATCCAACCCGGCCACTATCCAACTGTATCCAGATCTCGAGCGAATTATCCCAAAAGTTTCGTCTCATCAAGAGGAATTCAACGAAACAGATGGCGCGTCAATCGGATTCCTGGTCTGTGAGTTATTGGTTTTTTCGTTCCAGGGGCCCGGTTGGTTTCGTGAGCGAACCAAACCGACCGCACTCCGACGGCATACAAACCTTGAGCGGAGTAAGCCAAAATATCCTTCTCACTTAGAGGAATCCATTAAAGTCGACGGAACATCAATCAGACATCCGGTGCTAAAGATATAAGCGTTTCTGCTCTGAGGACCCGGTTGGTTTCGTGTCCGATCAAACCCGGCCAAACACAAAGTTCTCCAAAATCATGAGTGTAATATACCGAAACGACCACCTCATTCCAAGGATTGCTACGCAACTGACGGTGTGTCGATGGGAGGTCCGTAACCCATGATATGGGCATTTGACTGAAAGTTGTCCGAAAATGGGGGGTCTGGGCCCGGACCGACCCGGCTCGACCCCCCCTGGGTCGGCCCGAACCGGGTCCGACCCGACTGGACCCGGCCCGGCCCGGCCACGGCTCGTCGTGGCCGAGCTGAAGTCAGGGAGCAGGGGGTGCGCGCGTCCTGCCCCTTGCCGTTAATTGAGGGCGGCGGCGCAACCGCCGCCGCCAATTCTTCCGGCGGCCCACTCGGGCAACGCCGCCGCCTGGCGGCCGGACGGCTCTGGCCGCCGCCTTTGGTTGCTAGTGGCGCCGTGCCGGCGACCCACACCTCCGGGTGTTTCCGCGGGCCACCAGAGTTGCTCCTGTGGTCCGTTTTCAAAACTATCTGATCCGGTGTTCATCTTGGGTCTCTTACGTTACTGCGCAAGCTTCAAAAATACTTTTCAACCCCGTTATGTCGTCGCTCGTCAATCCGCACGTCAATTAACATAACACGCCGTCTTCGTGGCTCTCCGGCGCGGCGCATTGACGCGGCGCCCCTTCGCCATGGCCCGACACCGTCCGCGGATGTCTTCGGGTTTCTCCAACGCGGCGTGACGGCGTCGCGTCCTTGTTCTTATTTTCACAACACGGCGCGATGGCGCCGCGCATTTCCTTGTCGCATGATTCCGCGTGGTGCGATGACACCACGCCTTCTCGTACCAAACCACAAAAGAACCAACATGAAAAAAATGAGGAGGGTCGGTCGTGTTTGTGTGGTCCGACCCCCTCGCGTTATTCGATAAGTATTGGTTTTAAACCATGAATATCGTCAAGTTGGTATTCACGAACAAAATAAATAAAAAAAATTAAAACCCCTACCTTGGTTTCAAGAGCGGAGCTTGTTCGGAGGTTCATCGAAGAGAAAACGTCGCGGTATAACCGTCGCGGAAAGAGGCGACTTGAAAGGAGGAAGTCGCGTCGCGGAAACGGCGTCGTGGAAAGAGAGACGTTGCGGAACAACTATTGCGGAAAGAGACGTCGCGTCGCGGATCGGTGTCGCGGAGTCAGTCTTCGAGGACTCGGCGTTCTTTGATGGAGTTCGATGTGTTCTTCGCGTTCCTCATGTTCTTCGTCGAAGAGGATAAAGAACTCTAGCATTCCTTAGATTTTCTTCTCCAAAGGCTCTCAGGCAACTAATAAACTAACCCATAAATAAATTAAGCCTCACTTAATTTATTAACACCACAAACCCTTTGAAATTCAGGAGTTTGAATTAACTCACCTCATTAATTTACACAAGTTTTCAAATTAAATGAAGGGGAGTTATTGGGGAGTTGAAGAGTAGAAGAATATGAAGGGGTGGGCTTCGTGTGGGACCCACCTCCTTCATAACCTACAAAGGAAAGTTGGGTAGTTTCCCAACTTCCTTCCAAATGATAAAAAAACACTTAGAGTAAAATAAAAATTACTGTTAAATTTTTATTTTTAACTTCCACAATTTTTATCAACATCTCTCGTGTAAACGCAACTCTGGAACATGCGTTCCTAAGCAAATATCGGCGCTGCGGTTCCATCGGTGCCCTCAGATTTTGATTCCAAGCACCAGTTCAAAAGTTAGAAATTCCCGCTCGTTCGTTCACGGAAGGTACCTGAGCTAAACTTCGGAAATTGATTCCGGGTACACCGGACCTCGGATTCAGGCGCCGTCAGAAACTGCGTTCTTATAAAATTCCAAAGAAAATTAATAAAAAAATTTCCTTGAAATTTCAGGTTCATTACATTACTCCCACCTCAGGAATTTACGTCCCCGTAAAGCTTCAACACTAACTAGGGTCACAAAAGCGGTAAAGAGCACGCATCTTAGCCTTCCGCTCCCATGTGCTTACCTGGAGGTTTCCATACTGCCTACGAAAATTCACAAGAGGAATCGACCATCCTCGTTGAATCTGCTCCTGTCAATCCTTGATCCCCACTGGAACATCCGTTCATGACGCCCTATTATCGACGTCCAACTCCCTGAGGTCGATGATGTGTGAAGGATCAAGAACGTATCTCCTTAGTTGTGATATTTGGAAAAACGTCGTGCACCTGGTGCAACTGAGGTGGATGGGTCCAGCGGTAAACCTCATCTCCTACCCTGTTGAGGACCTGAAAAGGTCTACTGAACCTTGGAGATAACATTCCACCTAGGCCACACCTCCGTAAACCTCATCGAGGTGAGACCCATAGGGAAACGTGGTCGCCATCCTCAAACTCCAGTGGTCTCTGCCTCCTAGATGACCTGGAGCTTCTCTTTCGTGGCTTGGACCATCTCCGGTCCCACAAGAGCTACAAAGATTTCTTCTTTTCCGATAAGAGAAATCTGATCTCATCCCCTTGATGAACCACTTTCTTTTCCTAAAACAGTCAATCCCGACATGGATGATACTAATCCATACCAAGGATTATGTCGTAAGGCCTCAATGCTACTACCAAGAGATCCAACCATTACTCTCGCCTCCAAGGGTTGAGTCACACTATCAGCTTCAGTGTTTGGTAACTGGGTCTCTTTCAGTAGGTATCTCACACGTGAGGGTCAAGTCAATAGTTTAATCTGGAACCTCTTAGTAACAACACAAGAGAGGATAGGATTGATAACATCACAAAGGTAAGTGTCTTTATTTTACTGCAGCTCATGGTACAAAGATACAAATATAACAACAACATCATGGAACTAGATATACACCACTAGTTCCGCTCCTGTCCACTTGCTTCTGGAGATCCATAGTCAAAAGCTTCTTCTGCCTAAAGCTGATCTCTCCCATGTCCTCTTGTCACCTGTGGTCGGGGTGGACCTCCTGGTGGGGGTGTTGTAAACATCCTGAAGCGTTGTCCACCTCTAGCTGCACGGCCAGCTCCTCTGCCATGGCAGCCTGCTCCTTGCGGTCTGCCCTGATCGAACCTCTGCCTATGCCTCGGAGGTTCTCCATTTAACTGCTGGTCATCTGCAAGGTGGGTCAGACAGTCACGTGCCATGTGACCAACTCCGCCGCAGGAGTAACACTGTATGGAAGGTCTGGCACTGTCACTTCCCTTGGTTCCTCGCACTACCGACCCTAAGTCATGCAGTCAACCACCTGTAGGTCTGGTCCTCTTGGACCTCTGTGTCATATGCCTACTACCTACTGTAGAAGATTCTGGCACATGCCAGCTAGTGGTGGGTCCTACTGCTGGGGACTGCTCAGCAAGGAAACTCTCCACCAAAAGGGCTCGCTCCAACACCCCTGTCTATGTCGGAATGCTGAGTGGAACCACAGAAGCTCTAATCTCTCGCCTAAGCCCCTGGTCGAAGGTTCGGTCCCTGAAGAACGGGTCGCGTACCATATCCGTGGAGTATCATGAGAGGTCTATGAACCTCGGTGAATACTGCACCACTGTCATGCTGCCCTAACGCAGCTGAAGTAGCTCCTGTATACACACCGCTCGAAGGGTGGATGGTACAAACTCTACCCATATAAGTGTCGCCTCGTCATGAATCTGGAGTATCAAGCTCCACCATATTCCTGCTGCTGCCTGAAGAAGGCTGGCAGCAAGGATCACCATGAAGTCTGCTGGCGTCCCCATTAGCCTGAAGACTCTCACCACAGCCTCCAGCCAATCCTCAGCCGCCTGCGGGTCTATCCCTCCCTAGAACCCGGGTGGTCTCGGGCGCTGGAACTCGTGCAGTGCACTCAAGCGACGTGCACCATCTACTGATGGGGATGGTGGAATCGGTGGCCTAATGGGTAGTAGTATCGCTGGTGCCTCCGCTGGTGCCTCAACTGTGATAGGGCCCTGTAATGAGGCCATGTCGCTCGGCGGGCTGTCAGTACATACCACTCCCGGGGCTCCAGCTGGTCAACCATGGGGAGGAATCCTGAAAGAAACAACGTGACACGGTCAAACGATTTATACCTGGTGAGCTGACCTGGTTTGAGATGATATTTAAATAAAACCTCTGTAAACACACACGCAATCATTTTTTTTTGTGCAAAATCTCGGAAATAAGTTTTTAGGGTCCTGGTGTATGGATACGTCGGCCGCCTGCACCAACACTGGACTCCCTGAACTGAAAACCACACTTGGTACTCTTAACACTATTTCTTCACAGAAAGAAAATATCAGAGTTATATGTTCTGCGGTAGAACCGACTCCTCTGATACCAATTTGTCGCGACCCGTCCTTGGGGCTCGTGTCATACTACCCCAAGCCCGCATTCTATAGGCCAGGGGTTGTCGACTAGCACCAAAGGCGTAAATCCCGATAACAGGGAAGGCATTGCCTTTATAAAAGTAAACAAGACACCATAAAGTACAAGGGGAAGTAAAACACTAAGAACAAAGAGAAGTGTTTAAAGGTAAATGGGCCAGAATACAAACCCAAAAGAAAGTACAACTACAACTGAACAAAGTACAACATGAAAAGACAACAACTGGAAGAATGGAAGCAGCTCCTCGGTCGTCCTCCTCGGATCCTACCTGAAGGGTAGGTACAGATGGCGCAGCTCCTAGATCGTCCACCACGGATCCTACCTGAAGGGTAGGTACAAATAGCCTCCACAATTCTCTCACCAGTCAACCTCCTCCGAGTGTCGTCTCGCCGTGATGTCCACCTTCGGGTACTGACTCGTGGTGTAGTCCACCTCCAGGTACTGTCCAATCCCTGAACACTCGGCCTCCGTCAGCACTGCACGTCGTCTGCAACCAACACAATGAGGTGCGGGCATAGCCCGTGCATGGGGTGAGTATAACGATACTCAGTAAGGACCTTGAGACCCTCAATATCTCACTAAAAAACAACAAGGATAACCACAAAGAAGATCTCAACAGATAAGCTCTACTTAGGTATATGCCCATACATATACCTAAGTTATCAAGTAACCCATCTCAATCATGAGAAAAACACCAAGATCATGAAATCAACGGATAACCACTACCCAAGAATATTTCCATACATATACCTAAGTTATCAAGTGACCCATCTCAATCATGAGGTAAACACAAAGGTCAAAAGTCTCAGCTCAAACCAGGATTTTCATTATCCAAACTGTAACTGCTGTAGAGCACCATCTCTAAAGTGTACAGTGGTCTTGTCACGACTCCGAGGTAGTTCTCACTAACCTAAGACTACTGAGGTACTCCTCCTGTCGAGTACCGCGGGCCTACCACCTCACATAGTAGTGCTTCCCGCCGGGGTCTGCCACCCAAACACAGTAGTGCTCCCCCCATAGCCTACAGAGGTACTCCTCCTGTCGAGTACCGCGGGTCTGCCACCCAAACACAGTAGTTCTCCCCGTTGTGGGTCTTCCACCCAAACACAATAGTACTCCCCACTGGGCTATACAAGTCTCTCCGACTCGAATCGGACAAGCAGTCTTCAGGTCCCAGCCAGCTACACGGTCTCTGTAATCCGTACGCTCGTATTTGGGAGGGTCCACTCCATGAGCTACTGGTCGATACTCCAAGTATCTCAAAGTCCCATTAAGAAGTATCTCAAAGGACCGCCTCGTCATAGGGGTCTCAACGCAACAGACGGCGCATCAATCGGATGCCCGGTCTGTGAGTTACTAGACTTTTCATCCCTGGGGCCCTGTTGGTTTCGTGAGCGAACCAATCCCGGCCGTATCTCAACTGTACCCTATACTATCATAGGGTATACTCATAGGGACCGTTTCTCAACGAGATCATCAACGTCGCTGACGGTTCGTCAAACGGACGTCCTGTCTGAAAGATATCATCTTTTCCATTCCAGGGGCTCGGTTGGATTTCGGGTGCAATCCAACCTGGCCACTATCCAACTGTATCCAGATCCCGATTGAAGTATTCCAAAAGTTCCGTCTCATCAAGAGGAATTCAACGAAACAGACGACGCCTCAATCGGATGTCCGGTCTGTGAGTTATTGGCTTTTTCGTTCTAGGGGCCCGGTTGGTTTCATGAGCAAACCAACCCGACCGCATTCCGAAGGCATCCAAAGCTCGAGCAGAGTAAGAAAAAATATCCTTCTCACTTAGAGGAATCCATCAAAGTCGAAGGCACGTCAATCGGAAGTCTGGTGCTAAAGATATAAGTGTTTCCGCTCCGAGTGCCCGGTTGGTTTTGTGTCCGATCCAACCTGGCCGAACCCAAATTTCTCCAAAACCTTGAGTGTAATATACTGAAACGACAGTCTTTTTCCAAGGATTGCTACGCAACTGACGGTGCGTCGATCGGAGGTCTGTAGCCTAAGATATGTGCATTTGACTGAAAGTGGTCCGAAAACGGGGCGTCTAGGCCCGGACCGACCCGGCCCGACCCCACCTGGGTCGGCCCGAACCGGGTCCGACCCGACTGTACACGGCCTGGCCCGGCCGGCGCAGCCCGGACCGACCAGCTCGGCGTGGCCGAGCCGAAGTCGGGGAGCGGGGGGTGCGCGCGGCCCGCCCCTCGCCGTTAATTGAGGGTGGAGGCGCAACTGCTGCCGCCAATTCTTCCGGTGGTGCGCTCGGGTGCCGCCGCCGCCTCCGGTCGCCGGCGGCGCCACGCCCGGGACCCGCACCTCTGGGTGTTTCCGCGGGCCACCGTAGTTTCTTTGGTGGTCCGTTTTCAAAATCGTCTGAGCCGGTGTTCATCTCGGGTCTCGTACTTTACTGCCCAATATTCAAAAATACATTGCGGCCCAGTTATGTCGTCACTCGTCAATCCACACGACAATTAAAAAAACGCGCCATCTTCGTGGCTCTCCGGTGCGGCGCATTGACGCTGCGCCCTTTCGCCGTGGCCCGACTCCGTCCGCGGATGTCTTCGGGTTTCTCTGACGCGGCACGATGGCGTCGCGTCCTTGTTCATCTTTTCACGGCGCGGTGCGATGGCGCCGCGCATTTCCTTATCGCATGATTCCGCGTGGTGAGACGGCACCACGCCTTCTTGTACCAAACCACAAAGGAACCAACATGAAAAAAAGAGGAGGTTCGGTCGTGTTTGTGCGGTTCGGCCCCCTCGTGTTATTCGATAACTATTGGTTTTAGACCATGAAGATCGTCAAGTTGGTATTCACGAACAAAATAAATAAATAAAATTAAAACCCCTACCTTGGTTTCAAGATCGGAGCTTGTTCGGAGGTTCGTCAAAGAGAAAACGTCACGGTATAACCGTCGCGGAAAGAGGTGACTTGAAAGGAGGAAGTCGCATCGTGGAAACGGCGTTGCGGAGAGAGAGACGTTGCGGAAAGAGACGTCGTGATGCGGATCGGTGTCGCGGAGTTGGTCTTCGAGGACTCGGCGTTCTTTGACGGAGTTCGATGCGTTCTTCACGTTCCTCGTGTTCTTCATCGATGAGGATGAAGAACTCTAGTTTTCCTTAGCTTTTCTTCTCCAAAGTCTCTCAGGAAACTAAGATACTAACCCATAAATAAATTAAGCCTCACTTAATTTATTAACACCACAAAACCTTTGAAATTCAAGAGTTTGAATTAACTCACCTCATTAATTTACACAAGTTGTCAAATTAAATGACAGGGAGTTATTGGGGAGTTGAAGAGTTGAAGAATATGAAGGGGTGGGGTTCGTGTGGGCCCCACCTCCTTCATAACCTATAAAGGGAAGTTGGGTAGTTACCCAACTTCCTTCTAAAGGATAAAAAAACACTTAGAGTAAAATAAAAATTAATGTTAAATTTTTATTTTTAACTTCCACAATTTTTATCAACTTCTCTCGTGTAAACACTACTCCAGAATAGGTGTTCCTAAGAAAATACTGGCAATACGGTTCCATCGGTGCCCTCGGAATTTTATTCTGAGCACCGGTTCTAATGTTAGAAATTCCCGCTCGTTTGTTCGCTGAACGTACCCGAGATAAACTTCGGAAATTGATTCCGGGTACACCGGACCTCAGATTCAGGCGCCGTCAGAAACTGCGTTCTTGTAAAATTTCAAAGAAAATTAAGAAAAAATATTCCTTGAAATTTCCCGGTCTTTACAATACATATGGATTTTTAAGAACATGGTTCTTCCTTTGATGTATGATTTTTTTTATTAAATATATTTTTTTGGAAAAAGATAATAATATATGCTTATTAATAGCTTCAGGCCTGTTATATAGCATACCATGGGATTAAATGAAGTGTAATTTTAATTACATGCCTTGTAATATATATATGTGTAATGTCTATACATGGAACATCAGGATGTCAAAAATGTATGGAGGTTTTACCAAGTACATTTCTTGTACTTCATTGTACATACCATGTAGTCATGTTTGTATTACTATTTAATGAACTTGAATTTATGTTGTTAAAAATGTGAAACCTGACTATATACATGGTGTGTATATTTATGTACACACCATGTACATTTTAATGTTTGGTTAAAAGGGTTAGTATACTTGTTTTATGATAGATAGGTTGTACAGATCATCCAGGTTCATGAACCAGTTGATCAAGACTCATTTTTTCTCCCAAATCATAATATGAACCATAATTCTAATGTCATCAGATGCATTGGTTTCCAATCAGTCTGCTCTTTATTCTTCATGATCCATTCTTCATGATCAATTTTCATGGTAATTTTATTGAGGGTTTAGTGATTATTAACTTTTATCAAATCTATGCAAATCTATTCTAGATTAGTGCATGATTCTTCATGAGTGGCGTCATATGTGTATGAGGTAGGTGGTCCATACATTGTGTTCTATTTTCACAGATTTTTGGTGGTTGAATATTTTTAGCAAACTGATGGGTATTGAGAGAGACCCTAGTTTCTTCATATTTAATTGACTATATTACTTATGGGATGTCATCGGAAATTTCCCCACATTGATTATGTGAGCATGGTTGGGTTAGAGGTTAACTCTCTCCTGGGGTATTTTTGTTGGGGTTGTCAAATATGTTATAACTATATTGCATTATTTTTAAACTAAAAATTCAAAATTTTTTATGGATGATTAATCTAATTAGACGCATTTAATTACAGAGTGAATATATGTTACAGATGATAGCTAGTAAAATTCAATATACATTAACTGAATTTTTTTAATGTGATTAATTTTGTCATATAAATATTTAATTTTTTTTATTACATATGTTGTGAACCTTGGTATTGTGATGGGAATGAGTTATGGTTGGGATGGAATGGCCATCGGGATTGAGTAATATCTATCACTAGTTGGGCATGAAACAAATTTTCATGAGTGGTATTGAAAATTTGATTAGGCATCATGGACATCAGTTTGAGGCAGTGTGTCTATCAGGTTGGGCATGGATAGGGAAACATAGATGTCATGTCCTTCAAATTTCAAAGACCTGATCACAGGGGCATGATGTTACTTAGGTGTTGTGTCATAGGTTATTTATTTGTTGATTTCCTTTCTCCCGTTATGTGCAATGTGCCAATTGTGTCATTTGCATAAAAATAGTATATGTAATGATGTGATTTTGACAACTCATGTGGTTAGAGGCCATGGATACCCAAAGTTTATGTATTCATGGTTTCGGGGTGATTGATGGGGAATGAAAGTGTATAGTGAGGATCCCTTTCTGGATAATGATGATGCTACTGGGATGGGGGTTGTGGATAACAATGATTGAGGTTGTGATCATAAAAAATTTATTTGAGGAAAAAAAATTGGTTTTCGCCTAGTTGTCATGACATGGGATAATGTGTGCTTATAAAAAGGTGTTATTTTTACTAGGATACTATTGATTATAATTCCATAGAGATGTTAGTACATTGAGAAACACAGTGTCAGGAGGCACATGTTGTTGGGTTGTGTGATTGTGTAGAAACATGAGGGTTCATCAGTATACTGATTCTATATGAATACAGTTGGCTATGGTCCACGGACTCTCCATACTTCTACTGCTGTCATAATGGATGAATTAGGTGACACTCCATAGTGGTTGTTGAGCAACAATTGTGGAGGTATTTATCATTAAATTGAATTTTTTACCATGATTTGTGTAATTTTCTGATTAAACACTTATACTAGGTATGAACCATTTGGTGGTATCCTACATAGATTAATCAGACACCCTAAATGGTCCTTTTGGGATAACTGTAGAATTTATTGTTTTATATACTGGTAAGGGATCAGCCTAAATATCGGGATCATAATACTATTTGGCACGAAGAGGAGTATGGATATTGAGGTCATGTCCAACAAAAGTATTATTTTTTTAATCTTTCAATCTAGTATCAGCATACTTATTTATATATTACTATAGTGGGTAGCCATTTGTGCCCTTTTTTATATTAACTTGTATGACCTTCTATGGATGTGTTCCCTGATGTCTTAGTTCTAGTTTCAATTGGTGTTTCCCATGCTATTATGTTTACATTCTATGGATGTAGTTTTTATATCACATAATATATTTATATGATATTGATTTGGTTCTGCTCTAGGGGTCTGGTTTGATTCTACTAAGTCATTTTTTCCACTGAAGGTTCTGTTATTATACATGGAAAAGTACAATAACTTTTTCTAGAAGTTATATAATCCCCACTATAAATATGAACACCCTCACTTTCAGTTAGATGTCTTTGGAATTTGAGGAGGTGCACCTATGGTCAGTAGCACCCAGCCCAATAGAACTGTTCATATGGATGTTTAGGTCTGGGAAATTACTATGTGGTATTGAAGGAGGTAGTTGACTTGGATTTTATTGTAGTGATTCACAGACTACTAATGAGAGCTAGACTACATTTATTTTTTAAGGGTATTAGTATTTTGGATGTAGTAGAATGGACATAGGTTGTGATCTTAAATGGGTTTCTAGCTTCTACAAGGGTTCATACTACCCCAGTTATAATAGACGGACCATGCATCCATTGGTTGGAATTTATTTCCACTCAGAATATAGTTTAGATGGTTTCCACCATGATGGATCACTAGGATTGTTATAGACATTGATTGTTACATGTGATGATTAACATGATATGGTAAGGGAGAATTGGAACATGTCCCAGTAAGCCAAGCTGTGGCTTTTTGGATTTTGATTGGAAAATTTTTAGTGTATTTCAATTACTTATTTTCATGTATTCATTGTTATGTGATAACACCATGTGATATATGTCAATTTCCATTTGAAAAAAGGGTCAAATGCTTGATAGAATTTCTTGTTTTATGTAATTTGATATTCCTTGCTTTAAATTTATTTGAAATTTCATGTGGTAGGGAAATTGTGCCTAAACTTATTTGAATAGGATTGTATTATGGTTGATGTGATTTTTATCACTATGTTTGGGCAACTCAGTTATCAGATTAAGGTAATTGTGGTTATCAGGATGAGAGTGGCCTGTGTATTTTGGGATGCCTAGCTCTGTTGAGGATAGTTAAAGAGATCCTGAGGCTAGGATTGAGTGGGGTATGGTTTTAGGGGGGAAATTTTAGGGTTGTGAGTATGTACTACTATTTAATAATTTCAATATTTGTGTTTTATATATATTATTATATATGTGGGATGTCTGGACAATTATGGTATTTAGTGGGTCCCCCGTAGATGGATTAGCTACAGTGTCAGATGGGTGATGATATTGTGATGAAGGAGAATGATTAGGTTCAGACCCCAGGGGGGAAATAAAATCCTGATCCACAGGTATATTCCTAGAGATACGATCTGGTATAAGATCTATTGTATGTAGGGAAGCTATCATGTTTGACAACATTTGGTTTGTGGCTCGACCAACATCTTTGAACAATCCTGGTAGTTATCTTTAAGGGGTTGATTGACGAGATTTGTTATAATATTACACTATGGAATACTTGAATCATCTGTTCCAGTTCTAGGACCCACCAATTTATCAGGGTTAGGTTGGTCTACATGCATCATTGAACATGATAGAGAGCATGTAGATGATATTCGAGCATCTCAAGATTCCTCAATGTATAGTGTCAAGTTGGTGACATAAATCCTCAAAAGATTGGTTAAGAACTAGTGAAATGTGAAGGTGTAGGCTTTAAGACACGAGGTACTGGCCTATAGTGACATTGAGAATAGATTCATAGAGCAATTTTTCTCAAAGATACTAAGGGCCGAGAGAGATCAGGATTTTTTAGCCATCACTAGGGTGACAACTCCATCATGGAGTACGAAGCTACATTCACTATATTGTCTCTATTTGAACATGGTATTGTATGATCTGACATATCAAGGGTGAGGTTTTTTGAAGTCAGCCTATGACATGCCATCAAAATGTAGGTAAACATTTATAAGCTAGCCTTGTTTTTAGAGGGGGTGAATCTGGTTCTCATAGAAGATGAAAACATGAAAAAATGGTCTCACATGTGTCAGGTAACGTCTTCAGGTTACTGTTCAGATCATATAAAACTATGTTAGGAGGAGTTTCAATATGGAATTCAGACAAAGGACTAAACTATACCACCTCGTGGGAATTCAGCAGTGGTTTTCTTTTTGTGTGGGTAGCCATGTAATGTTTTTATATAGTGTGATAATAATCCAAAGGAGTTCTAGACATGTGGACAGGTTGGACATATCGAGAGGTTTTGTAGGAAGCCTTCTATGATTTCTAGTAGGATGGGAGCATGGCCGACACAATAATCTAGTGTTAGATTAGTATCAGAACCAAGTGAGGTTAGACGAGGTTCCTTTGAACGATAATGAAGTGGACAATATAGTGGGACTTTGTTGTGGGGTTAGTGGATAGGGACTTGTGAAACCCTGCCGGGAGGAAAGGCATGAGGAAGACATGTGTCATCCTAACACCTCATCATATCAATTACATGGGCTGATTTGGATGATGATCTAGTGATGGGTAGAGGTACATAGCTGGAGTGGTCGTGATTGTCCATTTGTTACTATTTAGAATGTCCAATTGGGGGATGTATATTTTGAGTGCACGATGGGAAAAACAGTTATATGGACTAATCGGATGATGGTTAGTGGGATGGAAGTATCTTGGGTGTAATATTATGTATATGAATTAAGTTTTAGGAAATAGTAGAATCATTGGATTCATATTTTATTGTGCCTTGGAATTTGTGGTATCCATGGGATGCGGGTTACATGAGATACTACAGCATTAGGGAATTGCGGATGGGGTCGTGATTGAGTTTAAATTATTCAGGTAGTATTGAGCATCCATGAGACATAGTACTTCATTGATCCTTGGGTTCCATGGGCAGTGGGAAGTCACTAATACCTTGCTGGATATGATTGGGTGTCAGAAGTGACACTAGAGAACCTAGTGCTGTGAAGGGGTGACAATTCATCATGGGAGGACCATGTGTCGAGAAATAGGACAATGGACCTATGTTAGATTTGATATTAGGGCCATAATTACTCTACAATGTTACTTCAACTCCATTATAAGGGAAATTTGGGGAGTAATTGATTTAAGGTGGATGGTTGTACAAACCCATTTCATACAACGAGGAACTGGTTTCTTTTTTATTTGTGTTCTTATTGAAAAATGGGGAAAACAACATCCGTATTGGCATTAGGCCTGTTACCTGAAATAACATAAGATTACCTGTCGTTAAATCAAATAAATATGTCATGTAATGTATATTCATGTAATGGAAATATATTTCATGTAGGGATGTCAGCACGGGTGAATGGTTTTACCAAGTACACACCATTTAGCCATGTCGGCATGAATTTTCAATAACCTGTAATGTATATAAGAAAATGTGGGATACATGATCATATAAACTGAATTCTTAATTCATTACGCTTCATTTACTCTCTATTTTTAAAAAAATATTTAGTATCATTGTTTTATATAATATAGGTAGTAGGGCTCACCTGGGTTTGTGAACCAATCGCCCGAGACTCTTTTTCCCTCCAAATTAATAAACTAAATCCTAATTTAAACAGCATCAGATGTGTTGGAACACAATCGGTAAGTTCTATATTCCCCTTTATCAATCCTTCATGATTTCTAATCTCTTCCTTGTAATAAATGGTTTAGTGCTTATGTTCATTGGCTATATCTACCACGTTTTATTTCAAATTAGAGAACTAAATTATGTGAGGAGTGTTGTACGTGTACAAGGCATGGAGTGCACACCTTGTTTTGTGTTTTTGCAGATATTTAGAGGTTCCCACATTCAATCAAAATAGATGGTATTTAATTATTCCCTTGTTTGGTTCATATTGATTTTATTTTATCCCTTATGGGATTCCATTGGGGATTCTTTTACCTTTATTATGGGATCAAGGTCAGGTTAAGGGTTTTCACTCCATGTTATATTTTGGGAAGGTTTATCATAATGGATGTAAATGTTTTCCATTATATTTAAAATGGTATGTTTTAATTGTATATGCGTGATTAAGATAATTAGATTCATTTAAGTCCTCATTGTAGATATGTTATAACTTATATCTAGTGAAAAAAATCTAGATAAAATGAATTTTTTTCATGTACATAGTATAGTTATACAAATATGTAATTATTGCTATTACATATGTTGTGACCCTATGGTTTTTGACGGGCATGGATTAATGTTGTGATGGAATGACCATCAAAATTGAGTAATGATGATCATTGGTTTGAATGGATTGAAATTTATTTTTTGGTTTTAACAATGTGATTGCCAGTTGGGGACATCATTCTAAGGTAGATTGATTGTAAGGGTGTTCATGGCCAAAGATTCATTGATTCCATGGCCATCATATTTGAGAGACATTGTCACAGGGGCATGAGGTGCCAATGTGGTTGGGTCTTAGGTTATTTATTTGGTGATTATTGCACACTCATGAAGGATAATGCTCCAATTGAGTTGTGTGAACACACGTAGTCTCTATGATCAGGAGGTTTTGACCACTCATCTGGGTAGAGGCCCCGAATAGTTGGGGTTTAGGTAAATGTGGTTTGGTGGTGCTTATCATGGAATTCTAGTGGAATGTGAGGATCCTTCGGTTGATAGAGATGTGGCTATTAGGTTTTGGGGTAAGGATCAACGTGATTGAGGCCATGAGACTGTATATTTATTTGAGGATGGATATCATTGTTCCTATACTTGTCATGTCATTGGAAAAAATGAGCTTATGAGTAGGGATCCTTGGGACCAGAATATATTTGATTGGCATGGCATTAATTCATCAGTACACTAAGACACGCGGTGTCATGAGGCATATGGTGAAGGCGATGTGACTGGGATGGAAGTCGAGGGTTCACTAGGACATTATGACAACAATAATACCTTGGTCCTATGGCCAAATACCACACTTGCTTCTAAAATTCTATCATTTTCTGAAGAAGTTTACACTCCCCGGTGGCTGCTGTGCACTAGTGGAGGTGGTATTTATTTTAGAATTTCTCTTCATACCATTGTTATTTTTATTTTTAGAAAAACAATTATGCTAGATACACACCATTGGGTAGAATCCTATTGCGATTTTTCATTCACCTTACATAGGCCCGTTGTGACCCATGTAGAATTTTTGGTGTTATGTACAAGTAAGGGAATAGTATTAGGAGCAAGATTTTAGTACTATTGGGAATGGAGATAGGTATGGACCTAAAGGCCATTCATATATATAGTTTTACTTTTGTTGAGATAAAATTAAAATAACCTCGTAATTATTTATATGTAGGAATAATGTTTATACATAAGAACCTTTTGTTTGTAGAATTTTATGAAAATTTTTGGATTCATGCCTTGTTGTTTTAGTAGTGGTTCCTAGTGGTGTTTAGAATTAAATTTGGTTCACATTCAAAATATTCTATTTATTTATTTCTTCAACTACTTATATGATATTATTCTGCTTCAGCTCTGCGCGTCTTCTTTGAGTCTGATGATTAATTTATTTTCAATTCGTGATATACTATTATAATCACACAAAAAAAAATTATCCATTACCAAAGGGTATATCATCCCAACTATATATGTTAACACACTCACTACTAGTCAACAACCTTTTCCATTCGTGGAGGTTCTCCAAATGTCAGTAGCCCCAGGCATGATAGTACTATTTGAGTTGATGTTCAGGTCTTGGAAGTTACAAGATAAACATTTTGAATTTTCATTTTCTTAAAACCATATATATAGGTCTTATTAGAATGATTTATTATTCAGTGGAGTCTAGGGCCATAAAAATTATCACTAAATAGGAGAAAAAATTATTCTCATATTAAACATGTTTGCATTCAGTCTAATAATTTAATTTGTTATATAATATGGCTTGACACCGTTAACTATCTATTTCATCTCATGTGGTTCTATAAACCATTGGTATCAGGATCCAAACATGTATCTAAAATAACATTCATCCATCACAAACCTAGATTCCACACAAGGGTGCCCTGAGCTGGGTTTTCCACATGGACATGAGTCCATCTTCATGAATTTTCATGGTTGGAATATAGTTGATAAGACCTAGGGTGTTTGTGGGGATACTATTTCATCACCACCAGAGATTAACACATAGGTAAAATTTAATATAACATGTAGATAGAGGATGTATTATAATAAAAACATTAAAAATAGAATAGAAAAACAATAATAAATAATTGAGCAACATGAGATATTAATAAAATAGTTGGAAATTTATGTAGTGTATCTAGAAATTAGTAAAAGAAGTATACATAGAAATACATAGTACATGCTATAAAAAATTATCAAAACCGAACCAATAACTATATAGTGTCCCGAGCCGTACTCCAGTATTCTGATACCATGATCCATCCTATTGAAATCAGGAAATATAAGGCATCCAATGCAAGTTTCTTCTATTTGAAAAAACATTCATATATTTAATCTACATGGGTTCCAATGGTGGCACAGACTGGGTGTGAGATAAATCATAGTAACCCACTACTAATAGATTATATAACACCCAATCCATGTAATATAAAATGAATCACAATGTAGAAAACCATGTATAGATTTAAATAATTATAGTAATTTATATAATGAAGTAAATTTGTTAGCCTTAATTACTGTATAAACCTGTAATAATATCATTTATTAATTATTATATAGTATATATAGTTATTCGTGCGAGGAATAAACATCACTAACATCATGTAATGACTATAATAATAGTGGATCATAGATGTTTTATGGCATCCTATAATGATTATGATAATAATAAAATGTAATGGTAATATCCAATTCATATATGAACACGTGGTTTTAGGAAACTCATTAATAATATACAGCCAAGATATAAGGGTAGGAGTGTCATCCATGGTGGAATTTCCCAATGTATTACATAAAAATATGTATATATCAGAGTATAGGGACAACGTACAAGGTAAAATGGGGTTAGTAGCGTATAAGGACCCAACCTTAAAACATCATATAATCTTGAATTAAATAAATAATTCACATTGAGGTTTGTTTTAGGTTTAGAGTATTAGAGAATTAGGACATAACTATTATATCACAAAATATTACAAAGTAGACACTTCTACTCAGTTTCCATTTTTTTCATAAAATAAAAACTATTAAAAAGTAACATGTCTAGATCCATGTTTTAGATAGCATGCCTTTCCTTGATCCCATCCTTGACCATATTCATCTTTTTGTCCTGTGGAAAACATTTCAAAAACTAGGGATGAGCATAAAAATCCCAGTAAGAGATACACAAAAAAGGAAAAATGTTAGTTTTTCAAAACAATAAGTAAATCATGAATACTATATCATAAGTAATACTTTTATCCTTTATGAATTAGTAAATACTCTTCACTGAATAAAATATCTTTACTTAACATTTCCTACCCAAAAAGATTACTATAAACCCCATATAAAAAACACATAAAATATAAACACAACTTAGGACAAAAACATTTTTAAATGGAATAACTAAATGGTTGACTTCCACACATGTCACTAAATGGAATAGTCATACGGCCGAATTACATACCCAATGCATTGGATGTTATAACGTAACCACTCGTCTTTGTTTATCACGACACCATCTGTTATTTGGTTAATCACGTAACCACCCATCAAATGTCCAAGTACCATTAAAAAAACATAGCACATAAAATATTGAAAATATAAAAATTTAACTAGTAAAATTTCATTTTAAATCACAATATATAATTTCAAGATATCGACAAAATTAATGATTAATCAAACTATTTTCAAAAACCATTTGTCCTGCAACCATTTTTTTCATTTTATAGAGGCCGTTTTAAGGGTTTGCGGTTCCCAAACAACGCACATGAAACAAATTCATTACACTTTCAAAATCAAAAACATCTAAAAAATTCAAACACACTGCGATCCATGCCTCGAGATGCGAACCTCACATCACGCCTCGAGCATTGAACCCATCACGCCTGACCAATGCCGCATTGATCCACGACCTGACATGACAAACACATCACATGCATCAACCAGACCGCCAGAGAGTTCCACCAGCGTCCATCACCACCATCACCATTGGTGTACGTCAACATAACCACCATTCTAGAATCAATCTTGGAGACGAAAACCGATCAGGCCAAAACATCCACCAAAATGAGATCAAAGAACCTCAATCAAGCATCCCCAAAACATAGAAACAAGCCCTGCATCCAAACCCAGAGCACCGAAAAAAACACGAAACCCTATGCAAATCTGTATCATGAAATGGAAAACAGTAGAGCTCAACATGCCTCCACTAGAACATCAAAGCTGGTTCAAAACCACAAGGTCCATCAACAAAACACATAACAAAGTCACCAAAGCAGAAACTAAAAGGAATACAGAAGAAAGGAGAAAAACTATAAATAGAAAACTGGAAAAGAACTCAGTCAAAAACCAAATCTTCTTCCAAATCCAATCTCCACCAACCAGATGACCCCCGAAGGCCATGACCAACCACCATGTTCCTGCATCTGAGAACAAAAATACTCCCTCAACCCGCGGAATCATGGACTCGGTTGTAGGATGACTGCGCCGCCGTGAAACCCAAACCAAATAAAGTGGTTGAGACAAGGATGGTTGAATCAAGCGCAACATCGCAACGAACATGCCATGGAATCCTTTGTCATGAACAAAAAACAAGGGGTGGGATAGCGGAGCTTGTCCGAGGTGAAACCATGAGACGGTGACAAGAGAGAAACCCTCGCATTGCGTCGCCCCTTACAGGCCTATCTCAAAAGTAAGAGATTTTGGAATCAATGTGTCCCCAACCACTTTGAAGATTTTAAAGGAATAACATTTAATCAAAATATTATAATATCATGAGAATAAAGGTATTCATGATGTTATCTTCCAAAGGAAAGTATATACACCATATCAAAGTGAATTGCTGCATAATAACAATGAAGTCTTAATGGAATGTAAATTGAGACAAAATCCTTTATAAAGATGGTGTAATTTGATTAAGGATAAATCAATTAAATGATTATGTGTGAAAATTTAGAATAAACAAAATATAAATGGATATTAGGTGAAAAACAATCATATTTCATTCACACATATTCATAAGACAATAAATTCAATATGAATGAGATTAACCCAAAGAATTCAAATTGAGTTAAGTAGTTCCCTTTCAAAAATTCAACAGCCTAAGGACATCACTTTAAAATATAGAAAATGATTTGATGAGAGATAAAATTGTATCACGTCACTTGGACATAAAATTTACATCAATAAGGATATATAAGATCATATCCTAACATAATAAGAATTAAATTATAAGAGATAAAAAAATAAGTCCTTTAAAAAGTGGAGGGTGAACGGTTCCCTTACCGATTTGGGTAACTTTCAAAATGTACACACCATGAATGAAGGATCATACAATGAAGATGTAAATACCCATAAATTAATGAATATTAAAAAAAGAGTACAAAAATGTAAAGTAGATACACCACACAAAAGGAAATAGTGGAAAACATACCATGAGTCTCATGGGAATAAAACTGAGATGAAAAACCCCTTACCTCGCTGTAATCATTCGAGTCGTTTGACCAAAAGATAAAAACCACCAAATTAATTATAGAATACCATGAATATAAATAAAATAATGAAATTATATATCAATTGTCAGTACAAAATACACCACATTCCATAAATAAGTGGCGAACAATGGAAATCTCATGGAATTAAAAGTGAGATAAGAAATCCATTACCACATGTCCGACTTGACTCGCTCGTATGTCCCTTGTTCTTCCTGAATGATAAACATAAATTAATTTCTACTTGTTTGATAATATTTTTCATTTTTATTAATCCTTTTATATCACTTATTATAATTCTATAAAAACTATTTAATTATTTGAGTTCATAAAGGAAATTTTGTCGATGTTCGGAACTTGAGTAAAAAATGAACTTATTATAATTATAAATTGTCCATGTGGCCAAGATTACATTATCTCCAGAATAATATTCATCATTTTGATGTCATATATATTATATATATCCATTATATATATGTATTTATAATATTACATAACATTTAGAGATAAGAAATGAAATGCAGCATTCATGGAGACGGTAATCAGTACGTACGCATGAACGCTACTTTCATTTCTATTTCCTATTTTAATGAAATGAAAACTTAGTGATTCATTGGTATATTATAATTTCAGTATAATATGTATTTCATATATGTTACATAAGTTCAAAAATTATATCCTTTATACATTCCACATATGGCATGAACGATTCATATCACTTTGAGGGGGCGGTAGTCTGCACTTCCAAAAATGAAATTATCTTGTTTACCTATTATGGAAATCATAAAGGTATGACATAAATAAAAAATAAAGATTCATAAAGAAGAAAAATAAAAATAAAATATATCATATATAATTACAATGAAATCTTAATGGCCACCATGAGAGGCGGTAGGAGATAATTGAACAATCATCGTTACGTGAGGCAGTAGTTCGCCATCCACAGAAACATTATGTTCTTCACCCATTAGATGGAGGTGTATGTAAGTGTAGCTCCAATAATTCTGATATCAACATCATAGTATATTTAATATATTGTTTTTTTACAAAATTAATGAATAAAAAGAGTTTAAGGGGTAGGAGAAGAAAAATAAAACAAAATATCATAAGAGAAGACATTACCATTAAATCAGGTAACTCCCCTTGGTTTGAACCAAAAGGGTTTCTTGAATTGCTTTCAGTCTAAGGTAAGGATTTTAGGACGAAGAGAGGGATATTCAGAGATTATTTCAGTAGATGTTGGATGAGACACATGGCTTGAGAAATGTGATAAATTGGTAGGAAGTGGGGTCTTTTTATAAGGGAGGGGAGGGGCTCTTTTAGAAACCATTAAAATATTATTTTATTAAATATTATTTTTTCAGTTTATAGAGGTCCAAAAATTATTAAATTAAAATATAAGATGTCACATTTTCCTAATAAAATCATCCAATAATATTTGGACATGTTTAGGATATTATTCTAAACATTATCTTCTTATTAATTTAAATCATTCATTAATGCTGTAAACAATGCATCATTGTTGTGTAATAAATAATTTTATTTATATGATGTCTAAAAATTATAAAGAAATTACCATGATGTAGGAAAACATTTTAGACTACTAATGAATATTTATAGTCATAATTATAATTTATATTACCCCATGTTAAAATAGTTTTAGTAAAATAATACATGTTTGTGACATTTTTATTTTTACTTTAAATAAAAAGTTATTAATGTCATTATCATACGCAAGTGGCTCCATGTGGCCCCAAAATTGACACATGGATTGTCTTTGTTGGCCATGACTCATCCATATAGGATAGTTCATGTGTCATGATATTTTTTTATTTTTATAATTTTAATTTTACCTTAAATTACTCTAGTTACATTTAATCACGGTTAACAAAACTCAATAGTTACTATTCACCAAAAATTATTTTCATCCCAATGAACCACATTTTACATACTAATGACAACCATGTATGTCGTATTTTTGAAATTCAATTCACAGAAGTGGTAAAATTTCATTTAAATGAAAAAAACATTTTTTAAATTCTACTTAGTGGTTTCACTATTCAGAAAAATTTGATGCTTTTCAGAAAAATACCAAAAATTCACCGTAAGCTATATTTTTTATTCCAAATTCAAAAATGATATCCATTTTACCAAATTCAAAATATAGAAGTTTTTTTAATTAATTTTATAATTAATTTCCGCTATCAAAATAAATAGCGTGTTTTTAACAAACAATATCTATCAAAAGATTGACACTTGTTTATGTCCCATTTCAAAGTGAAATTAATTCCAATGACAATAATCGGAATAAATGGTAAAAATATAGTTTAATAAAACTTCAAAACCAATTATAAATATAACCTAACCATATAAATAAATTATATTAAATGGCAGTTTTGAACTAAAATACAAAATTTTTAACTATTCATTAAAAAATGAATTTCATCGAAAAAATAGTAAAAATTTACACAATGTAAATTTCGACGTCTTAATTCTAAATAAAGATTTTATTTTGTATAACATATAAAATTGACAAAAGGTAAATTAAAAAATGGTTTACCATCAAAAGGTGGTTAATAGACCTTTTAAATAATATTATAATACTTATGCTTAGAATTGGATTCATTCGCATTTTAAGCCGCAACAATTTATTGGAGGAATGTTAAAACATTTAAAAAACATGTACAATCATATTTTAGTTAGTTATATTCATTCCTGCCATTATAAAGGCAAGGTGTTGACTACCATTTAAAATAATATTATTATATTATTAGTGTGCAATGTAAGATTTCAACGAAACTCATTTGTTGCATATTAGGTATGATGTCGAACATAGTAACCCCTTTAAAGTAAAATTAATATTTAATTAGAAAAAATTAATAAGTGTTATAATTTCATATTGTTTATATACCTGGGATGTTACATCCTTCTCCCTTTTGGGAATTTCATCCTCGCAATTTTAAAATTGGGCTCAGAAACTTCATTAAAAGACCCACATCAGTAAAGTAGTCAATAGAACTATCAATTTAAAAGAAATAAAGAGATGTAAAAAGGTACCACGAGACAACAGATACTAGGTTTCCATGAAAAAATAGATATGGAATAGAAAACAAACCATCAAGTTTTGATGGAGAGTGATAGAAAACATGTTTAGGAGATAGTTAACCACCAAAAAATCACAAGCTTGGGATGGGTCAAATAGTATTTGTTCCCCTAAAAGGAAAAGTTAACAGACAACATTTTTGTTTTTAGTTACATATAATTGAAAAAATTATTTATGGGCATAACTAAAACATTAGGAAACATACTTACTTGTCATGTAGACATTCATCTTTTACTAGATTTCTAACACAAACTCATATTCTCTCTAAAATATGGGTATTTAGAATGACTTGTTCGTATTAATAGTGTTAAAATCGATTTTGAGAGAATCACCTAATCCACAAAAGATAAACTATATATTTCCTATGTCTTTAGAACTTAACCAAAACCAAAATGGTTAGTACAAGATTATATAATCCCCAAAAAGGATAATATTTTACAAAAAAGAAAAACAATTCATAATCTCTAAAATTTGTCAAAAAAACCCAAGGTTCATCAAACACCATTCAATAAATATTTTTCTATAAAATTCATCAAAGTAATCCAAACTATGTTTTAAACCCAAATCTTTGATGGATTTAATCTCATAGTCTTCAAGATAAATCTTAACATTTTATCTCTAATTAACACTAGTTACTCTTAAAGTCTCTTATTGAAAAGTAATTAACCTAATAACATATCCTCCCTGATAGGTTAATAATTTTCATAAATAACCCAATTCAACTTATTATTAAATCATAAAATCATATAACTAAAAATAATTAGTCAATCTAACCAGGGACTTCATGTAGCCCAGTGGTAGGCGATAAATACCAGTCGCACTTTGGTTGTGGGTTCGATTCCCGCAGCATCGTCCGAAGTAACGGGTTGTCACACGGTCTATGTGTTGTACATTTTGAAAAACAATATAATTTAACAATAAAGTTTAAATGAATAATTCACATTGAGGATCTTTTCAGGTTTAGAGTTTTAGAGAATTAAGACATAACTGTTATATCTCACAAGATTAAAAAGTAGACACATCTAATCAGTTTCCATTTTTTCATAAAATAAAAACACTTAAAAATAAACGTGTCTAGTTCCATGTTTTAGATATCATGTATTTCTATGATCCCATCCTTGACCCTATTCATCTTTATGTCCTGTGGAAAACATTTCAAAAACTAGATATGAGCATAAAAACCTTATTAAGAGATACACAAAGAAGGAAAACTGTTAGTTTTTTTAAAAAAATATAAATCATGAATACTTTTTCATAAATAATAATTTTCACCTTTATGATGTTATAAATACTCTTCATTGAATACAATATCACTACTTATGCTTTCAAAACAAAAAATATTACCATAAAACCCATATAAAGAACGCATAACATATAATGGTAACTTAGGAAAAAAACATAAATAAATGGAATAACCATACGGTCGACTTACACACATATAACTAAATGGAATATCCATACGGCTTACATCCATACCCAATGCATTGGAGGTTATAACATAGCCACTTATCCTGGTTTATCATGACACCACCCGTCATTTGGATAATCATGTAACCACCCTTAAAATGTCCAAGTACCATTAAAAGAACACAACACCTAAATTTTTTAAAATATAAACATTTCACTATTAAAATTTCATTTTCAATCACAATATTACATTTCATGATATTGAAAAAATCAATGATTTATCAAACTATTCTCAAATACCATTTAATAAAGAGATTTTTGAATCAAAGTGTCTCATACCACTTTGAAGCTTTAAAAGGAATAAAATTTAATCAAAACATTATAATATCCTGATAATAAATGTATTCATGATTTAATATTCCAAAGGATAGTATATACACCATATCAAAGTGAATTGGTTCATAAAAACAATTAAGTCTCAATGGAATGTAAATTGAGATGAAATCCCTTAAAAATACGGTATCCTTTGATTAAAGATAAATCAATTACATAATTATGTATGAAAAATTAGAATACACCCAATATAAATGGATATTAAGTGAAAAAAATCAGATTTCATTCACACATATTCATAGGATGACATATTTAATAAGTACATGATTAACCCATAGAATTCAAATTGAGTTAGGAAGTTCCCTTGCTAAAATTTGACTGCCTAACAACGTCACATTAAAATTTAGAAAATGAGTTTATGAGAGAGAAAATGGTATCACATCACATGGACATAAAATTTACATCAATAAGTATATATAAGAACACATCCCAACATTATAATATGTAAATTAAAATACATAACAAAAAAATAAGTATTTTAGAAAGATGAGGGTGAACGATTCCCTTACCGATTTGGGTAACATTAAAAATTTACAACCCATGAAAGAATGATCATACAATTAAGATATAAATACCCATTAATTAAATTATATTACACAAAGAATAGAATCATGGGATGTACATGCACCACAACAAAGGAAATAGTGGCAAACATAGCATGAATCTCATGGGAATAAAAGTTAGATGAAAAACCCCTTACCTCATTGTAATCATTCAAGTTGTATGACCAAAAGGTAAAATACACAAAATGAATTAAAGAAAACCATTAATATAAATAGAATCAGTATAATATAAAACAATTGGAATTACACAATACATCAAATTCCATAAATAAGTGGAAAACAATGGAAATCTCAAGGAATTAAAAGTGAGATAAGAAATCCTTTACCACGTGTCCGAATTGACTTTCTTGTATGTTACTTGTTCATCCTGAATGATAAACATAAATGAATTTCTAGTGGATTAATAATGTATTTCAATTTTATTATTCCTTTTATATAACTTATTACCTTTCTAAGAAATTTATTTAATTATTGGAGTTCATAATGGACATTTTTTCGATGTTCGGAACTTGAGTCAAAAATGAAATTCTTATAATTATAAAATGTCACGTGGTCAAGAGTCCATTATCTCTAGAATTATATTCATCAATTATATGTCGTATATATAATATATATCCAGTATATATATGTATATATAATAGTACATAAAATATGGAGATACGAAATGAAATGCACCATTCATGGAGACAGTAAGCCGTACGTACGCATGAATGCAAATTTCATTTCTATTTAATATTTTAATGAAATGAAAACACTGTGATTAATAGTTATATTATAATGTCAGTATAATATGTATTTCATATATGTTACTTAAGTTCATAAAATATATCCTTTATTCGTTCCACGTATGGAATGAATGAGTCATATCACTTTGAGGGGGCGGTAGTCCGCACTTCCTAAAATGAAATTATCAAGTTTACCTGTTATGGAAACCAAAAAGGTATGACATAAATGAAAAATACAGAAGAATAAGAAAAACATAAAAATAATAAATATCATATATAAATATAGTGACATCTCCAGGGAAACCATGAGAGGTGTTGGGAGATAATTGAACAATCATCGTTATATGAGGCAGTAGTTTGTCATCCACAGAAACATTATTTTCTTCACCCATTAGATGGAGGTTTTTGTAATTATATCTCAAAAACATTTCATAATAACATCCTAGTATATTTAAGATACTTTTTTTTGTTACAAAATAAAGGAATAAGAATATTTTATGGGATTGGAGAAGCAAAATAAAAAAAATGAACATAATAGAAGACATTACCTTTAACATGATTAAGGCCCCTTGGTTTGAACCAAAAGGGTTTCTAGAAGTGCTTTCTACAGAGGTAAGGATTTTAGGATGAAGAGAGGGATCTTGGGAGAATATTTGATTAGTGTTTTTACGATCCAAAGGGATTGAAAAGTGTGATAAAGGGGTAGGAATTGTGGTATTTTTATAAGGGAGAGGGGGGGGGGGGTTCTTTTGGAAAGATTGAAAATATTTTTTTATTATAAATTTTTTTTCGGTTTCTAAAGGTCCAAAGATCATTAAAGTAGAATATAAGGTGTCCCATGTTCAAAATAAAATTATCCAATAATAATTGGACATGTGTTGGATATTATTTTAAACATTATCTTCTTATCTATTTAAATCATTCATTAATGACGTAAACATTGCATCATCATTGTGTCCTACATAATTTTATTTATTTGTTGTCTAAATATTATAAAACAATTAACATGATATAGGAAATATTTTTAGATTTTTGGTGAATATTTATAGTCAAAATGATAATTTATATAACCCCATGTAATTTTTTTAGTAAAACAATACATGTTTGTGACATTTTTATTTTTACTTTAAATAAAAAATTATTAATGTAATTATCATACCCATGTAGCTCCATGTGTCCCCAAACTGACCTATGGATTGTCTTGGTCGGCCATGACTCATACAAAAATATTAGGACATGGGTCAATGTAGTTTTATATTTTTATATTTTTATAATTTTATTTTAACCTTAAATTTCCTTATTTACCTTTAATCACGATTAATATAACTCAATTGTTAATATTCACCAAAAATTATTTTCAAACCATTGAACCACATTTTACTTACTAATGACAACCATGTTTTTCTAATTTTTGAAATTCAATTCACAGAAGCGGTAAAATTTAATGAAAAATAGTTTTTAACTACTACATAGTGGTTTTACTATTCATCAAAAATTGATGCTTTTCAGAAAAATAACAAAAATTCACCCTAATCTATATTTGATATACAAATTTACAAATGATGTCTATTTTACCATATTAAAAACAAAGAAGTTGCATTAATTTATTTTATAATTAATTCCTTCTATCAAAATAAATACCGTGTTTTTAAGAAACAATATCTATAAAAAATATTGACAGTTGTTTCTGTAAAATTTCAATGTGAAATTAATTAAAATGACCACCATTGGATTAAATGGTAAAAATATATTTTATTTACAATTTAAAAAAATTAAAAATATAATCTAAAAATATAAATAAATTTCATTAAAAGGTGGTTTTGAACTAAAATCCAACATTTTTAACTATTCATTAAAAAATTAACTTTATCAGAAAAATACTAAAAATTTACACAAAGTATATATTTTATGTCTCGACTATAATAGATTATTTTATTTTTTATAACATTTGAAAGTGACAAAAAGTAAATTTAAACAATGTTCACCATCAAAAGGCGGTTAATCAGCCTTTTAAAGAATATTAGAATATTTATGCTTAATATTTGATTCATTCGCATTTTAAGCCTCTAATAATTATTGGATGGATGTAAAAACATTTAACAAACATGTATAATCATATTTTTGTTATTTCTATTCATTCCCTCCATTACAAAGGCTAGGTGTAAACTATAATTTAAAATAATATTATTATATTATTAGTGTGCAATGTAAGATTTCATAGAAACTCATTTATTGAATATCGGGTATGCTATCGAACAAAGAACCCATTTAAATTAAAATTAATATTTAATTGAAAAATATTAATAAATTTGAAAATTTCATTTTCTTTATTTACCTGGGATGTTACATAGTGACTGTCTTATATTGTTGTGATAATGGTTCCACATGGCCATTTATGTCATTCGGTATCCATGGGGTATATCCAAGTCATCACAAATTTATAATTTTGGGATCATATGATGTCATTATGGGCATTCAATAGTAGATAGTGATCGTTTTCTTGGCTGGTAACATCCTTGGAAACTAGAATCATGAATTAGAATGGTGTCCATCAGAGCACAATGAATTCCCTCATGAATCCAAGGAATGACCGAGTCTAACAAATAAAATCAAAATGTAATGGACCATATAGAATAATAACCTTATACACTATTCATTAATTGTTTAAAACCATGAAAAAATTTGGCCTTTTATTATACCAACATGTTCATTTCATAAATTTCATTAGTGTGACATGACTAATTGGTCATGCTATAATTGATAAAATTCCGGACATAATCAATTTATTTTGTTCAATATACTATATTCAATTAGGCACAAAAGGGATGTTATAGATGTGAAATGAAACCATTAAATTACATTAAACAAGGCCAATCCATATACATGGTATAATTTATAGTGATATTTAATATAAATTAATCATAAAGAAGCAATTACGTTAGAATATTCAAGTGGAAACAATAATTATAACGATTCCAAATTATAACCCCTTTTATTTATGAAAGGATTTCCATTAATTGTATCAATAAATAGTTCATAAGAATAGTGGTGTAGATATTCATGAATATTTACTAATGGAATATATTTAGAATCAAATTAAATTTTATGTATATTATTAGGGTTATAACCTTCAAAAACATAAATTCCATTTTTTAATCAAGATATTGAATATGAAAATGATGAATAAAATAATGAATTCCATGGATAACATGCAATTAAATCAGAATTTGAATAACAATAGAAATTTTTAAAATTATGGAGTTATAGGGATGTGTTACATACGACATACTTTATAATTTTATGAATCTCTTCATCAATTATTAACCATATATTTGGCCAAGATAAGAAGAAATTTAAGAATAGATGAAAATAATGAATATGATAATTTTTATAAATAGATTAATTAATATAATGATGAATGATGAATGTATAATAAGGTATCATGTAAATTCCATTGCACATCCCAATTCACAGACATGGAACAATCTAGACATTTGATATCCAAACCTCTGGAAGATAGATTTGGGATATCAAAAATGTAGTGGGGAAAGCGTGATGTCTACTGGAATGAGATAATAAGAATAAATAATGTATAAAAAATCATTAATGGTGAAATGTTCATTTTCCCCAAAATTTATGGGTCACACAGTTTCCATGCAAGGTTGGCCAAATCATGGTCATAATTTTCACCTAGATTGGCTTAAATTACAAACCTGTATGGTCAGGAACAATTGTTAGAGTAACCATGTATAGACTATTCGAGCCAACTATGTGAAAAACTTCAGAAAAATCACATTAGAAAGCATCTCATGGGGAATAGTTTTAGAGAAGTATGAACCCTACATGCTTCATTGAATCATCACAGATGTTTAAGAAATTCATTGGTGGAAGAATAATAGTGAATCTAAAAAATTCACATATCATTTTTCCACCATCGGTTGAAATTATGTGATTTGATCATTCCCTAGATTCCCCTAAAACAATTTATAACTCATTTGAAATCAATATTATGTAAAAAATAAATATTCAGACAAAATATAAATAGAAGTATATATTTGAGGAAATCAGGGTTCCTACAATGATGATATAATAATATTAAAATTATTATTACATTAATATAATGTAAATCATGTCAAATAAAATAAATTTTATAAATTATATAATGAATATAATATAATCTGTAAATATATTTAAAAATGTAATAAAAATCATTTAGTTGTTAACTAATAATAAAAAATTTGACATTCAATAATAAAAAAGTATAGTTTTTTACAATAAATGATGATCTAAACATGTTATATAAAACTTTTAATAGTTATATATATAATATATAGAAATTTTTATAGATTAAATTAAGGGTAATTTTATTTCCATCAATCCAAAAATATCATTATGTTGGTTGTGACTAATGTTTATGAAAACAAGAAACCATATAATTATAAATTGATACAGTGTTTAACTTTAAAAAAATTAAATTCATTTTTTTAAAAGACCTATTAAATGAATATATAAACTATGTAAATCAAATTTTAAAGTTTCTAGTACCGAAATCTACCCAAAGACAATATGTTAAAATATTTTTACCAATTTTCATTGAAAATTTATAATATAATTTTAAAAATAAAATGGGTGATTAAAAAAAGATCTCTTTTACTCTTTTATAAAATAGGGATGCATATTCCCTTTATAAAATAAACTCTATATCAATCATATAATGACCCAACACTGTTATAAATGTTATATCATGATTCAGAATGTAAACATTTATTAATTAGAAATCAATGATTGTTAGGATTAGTACCTTTAAGACAATATGGTTATAATACCTAAACAAGGGGCTAAAATGAAATAAAATTATTTTATTCTGATCAACGTGATCTAGAATTTGTTTGTGTTCATGAAACATCATGGGACTACCTGGGGAATAAACAAAAAAAGTTGTGACATAAAAAAAGTAAACACCCAAAAAACATTATCTCAGATATATTTCAATACATTATTACACTATAATTGATATTACAGATTATATCTCCAATGGATGATTAATTTAATATTCAAGAATATCTGGATAGATAAATTTTTCTTCAATTACATTTTAAATTAACTATAAAACTAATTAATGGAAACTAAACTATTCCATGACTTTAAAGTCCACTGTTTTTTAACTTGTTTAAAATATGAATGTTTTCAATTTTTTTACGGTTTATCAACGGGTCGGTTTTTAAACCAAGCTCAAGAAAATTATTCTGAGTGTTGGAACACATAAAGGTGTGTTTTTTGGACTTCTGTTATTACACAATAATTTATGCAGGTGTCCTGATTATTCTCAGGAGCATTAGATCCCAAAAAGTCCAATTTCCTTGATTTGGACGTACAACACAGGGTTGCTTTCCAACTCGGGCAATTTACCCTATTTAATTATTTTTTGAATTTATTTTATTTGGATCATATGAGAGACTGTGATTTATTTCAGTAATGTTACAATATTATTAATAAAATTATAATTATTATTATTCCGGTTATTTAATTAAATGAATGAAAACGAATTAATTTTATGATTGGAAAAAAGTTAATTTGGAATTTGGGTTTATAGAATAACCATTTTAATTAATTAAAGAGTTTTAGAATTATTAAAGGACCATTTATTTTTAAAAATAGGATATGAGTTGGAGTTTTTATATATAATATAATTTTAATGATATTGTAATAAATTGGGGTTTTTTGGGTTTAATTTAATGAAAGTTAGAATAATAATCATGACGACTTTATTATTATTATTATGGTGTTTATTTAATTATTGAAATGTTAAAGTAATATAATATGGATTTTGATCTTTTCAAATAAATGTTTTCTTTTAAGAACAGATAATTGAGATTTGTGATCTTAATAAATGAAGGTTGATGGAAATAAAAATAACAATTTATGATTATTATTATTATGCATATTATTATGGTTATATTTATAATTATTATTAACTTATTATTTTTGATTAATAATTAATAATTTCATTAATAATATATTTTGGGGGTTTGGGTTTTAAATAAATGAAATTTTGAATTATAATAATTATGATGTTATTAATATTACTGTGGAAATTTAGTTAAATAAATGTTATAATAATTTAATTAAATGATTCATATGGAGTTTCATAATTAATTATGAAATGTTTATTTATAGATAGATAAATAAAGAATCATTTTTATTTAGATGGGGAGATTTTCCCTTATTAGATAAGTGTTTATTATATATAATAATAATAATATGATTATTATTATATTTAATTGTTACTTTTAATTAATTAGATTAACTTTGTAATTAAAGTATACAAAAAATAAAATAAAAAGGGGAGGCACAACAAACAGGTGAGGCACACGACCCCCCATGTTTTCTTCTTCATTAGGCGATGCACCATGTGCGCAATGCCCTCACTCTCCAGCTGCTCTGTCTCATTCTCTACATCAAAAAATATAGCATCTCATGGCTCATTCTCCCCAATGTGAATCCTCGGCTGTACCCCCCCTGCATTTTCTCATGACACTCCCAGACAGAACTTGTAACATTCCACCCTTCTCCCAAACACTACTTTGTGCGCAACGATTCCGCTCAAACTCTTCATAATACCAATCTGCCTCATCAAGGTGAGTTTTTCTACGTATATCTCATGATTCACATTGGCCAATTCTCTCCTCTATATCACTTATTTTCTCATTAGAAACCCTAAGGTTCAGGTTAAATCCAATTGTTGGGTTTATTTATTTTTAGGATATGAGAATGTTGACTCGAGACCAATTCTTCTGTAATCCGGCATCTTCCACCAAGGGTTAGGTGGACGGTCTCAAATTATTTTTATATCATTGGATTGGGTAAGCTTCAAAACCCATTGTTTGGGTTTTCACCACTTATATTATAGACTGTTAATTTATTTTAGTCTCCAATACTGTGTTATAGGTGTGTTGTCCATTAAATGCTTGATTCTAGTTACCAGTTTAAAATATTGATTTTTTATCCATTTATACATTGAAAACTTATACATATATATATATATGTATGTATGTTATGGTGTGTGAGCATGAAACTACAGACCAGTTTTGGACTGTTTATCACCAGGAACCTTAAAGCATTACGAAATAAAAATGGTACCACCCTGAGATAGGGTCCCAAATCACATTCTCTTTAATTCATAATTAGTTGAATCTTTAAATTATTTGAGATTATGAGTTTCCATGATTATGTAACTACTATATTTTCGTTAAACAATGATTAAATATAAACTGTTGGACTGTGGTAAAGACATTTACTGAATATTATGAATATTTAATATTTTGATATGTTCTGTATATAAATTGAAAACTGTTAACAATTAATGAATGTATTAATTATTACATGATAAATGTTCAATGGTTAATTAATTAATAAAGTAGTTAAAGATATATGATTTAATTTATTAATTGTTGAATTATTTATTTTTCTTACATTAAATTAAGATTTTGAATTGATTGTTTGTTATGGTTGTAGGCCAAGATTACCTTTTGATGCGTGTTGTTTTTCATTCCAAATGTTGTTTTCGATCGGGTTATTTTTAAATATGATATGCAAGTTGAGAATGTTTCTAAGTATTTGGGACTTTTTCATCATGTTTGACAATAGATGTTTATGATTTTCATGTTAACTATTAATGTGATAGATGAATAACTTCTTCTGTGGACAAGTTCATACTTATAAAATAATTGGGATAAATAAATGATAACTTAATTATTTAGTTGGATGGATATGAATAATTAAATGTTAATTAATTATTATCAATTTAAATGTTGAATGGTTAATTAATTGATTTTATATTTGATTGGTGATTTATGATATTAATTAGTTGATGAATTAATTTATGGATTTGATTAATTAATTTTTGAATGATCTAATTGATATTTTGGGATTTTAGACAAGGAATTCTAAACCAATGATATATATATATATATATGTACAATTTATAAATGGGTTGTGAGATACGGACATATTCTCCAAATAATAACAGGGTTCTACTCATGGTATTCTACACCCAGCATGCCTTAATCATTCTTTTATGAGACATGGACTCATTATCCAAATATTCATGGGTTGTGAGACAATGACTGATGCTCTAAATTCTCACGAGGGCTCTAGACATTAGGTTCTACATCCATTAATTGACATTTTACTATGATTCAAATTGTTCATAGTAGAAATAAATCAATTGTGTAACAAAAACTATTGTGACAGTAGTATTTGTTAATTGAATATGAGAAAGGGTTCATACCTATCATTGATTTGGGTGAATCACAGTTATTTGGAAGACCTATGAGTGAATCATTTTTTTATAGGAATGGATAATAGATAATTTATAAACAATTAAATTGAATATCTTATGGCATGTGATCCAAGTCAAGGATGAACATTGATTCATTCTTTACTTTGATTTCTTACATGGTCTTTACAGAAAGTTGTGGTGAGTGATTTATAGTGGGGAAGTAAGGCTTAGGCTCTATCTCATGTCTCTCGGATTATAATGAGTTTCATATAATTGATAAATAAAAATGTTTGTTTAATGACTATGTTGTATGGATGAAAAATGTATAATACAGGATTAGACACCAGTTGAGGGATGAAGCAGGTACGTGGTTATATAGTTTTGTTTAAATTCTTACTTTATTAACGCATTCTTTCACATGGTCAATATTTTTTAATAAATATATGGATTTTGGGTACACACCGGTAATTCCTGCCTACTAATATTAATATCTCACACCCCACTCGGGACTCCATTTCACTAGGGTACCTTATTAGATTCTATTTTTTTGTAGGACTATACTATTTGCATTTACGTGGGATATTGGACCAGAGGACCGAGTGGAATCACGAGATGCTCATGAAGACCACCATCGGGCCTTTGAGTCATTGTTTATTTATTTTTATATTGGAATGTAAAGCAAGATATTTTGTCCATTGTTTTCCATTTTATGTATTATTATCATGATATGCATGAATCTACTTTATAATTTTCATTTGATATTAGTTTTTTACATGATTTATAAAATATTTCTTCCACTGATTTATTATTTATTAAAAAACATCAGCTTTTTATTTCCAAATTGTTTTATTTAACTCTCATATGAGGGTATATTCTCTCCGCTGACTATACATAGACCCTCACTACTAGTTGACAGCCTCTGGCATGCGAGGAGAAGGGTTTGAGGTCGTGTGGTGATCGGTCTAGCCACTAGTTTAGTGGTGAGCCTGGTCAGGACATTAAAAAGTGATATCATAGGATTATTTTCCTTTTTTCATCATATTTTGGGTTGGTATACTGGAGACTATAAAAGTGTTAGCACATGGGAAAATAGTGGTGCATGGGACTGATCACCCCATGAATGAGAAATAACCAAGAGACCACAGATGGGAATTTAGGTTTGTAGTATTTGAGGTTATGGTTGATATGATTTCTCCTTGAGTGACAGGAGCATATTCTACTACTTATTAATTTTGATAATTTTGAAGAAAAAAATTGTCTTTTCCTGATAGGGAAAAGATGTTTTATACATGTATTATATTAGGAACTTAATAATTCATATGGAATGAAAGTAACATTTCATTTAGTTGCATTTGTAGAACGTCTACTAATTTGGATTGTGTCCCTTGGGTGCAATGCCATGTTTTAATTTTCATTAGTATGACATTTTAAATAGCATGATTTGGTGAAAGATTTAACATTCATGAGTGAATATATTCCATACTTACCTAGTTAGTTGCGTGTTTTGTTTTTGTTCCATGATTCGGTGTAATAGCACGATGTTGTGTTACTTCTTATGATAAAATTATTCAGATGTTTTGATGTGTAAAAGGGATGATAAGGATTATATGATATATGAATGTTTTTGTGATAATGAGAGACAAATTCAAGTGAATTTTTTTTGGGGTATTTATTGGTTAGTCGACGGCCAACAATGTTATTTAACCTAAGATAACAGTAGTATGTTTCAAAATGGTTATAAATGTAAAAATTCTGAATTATTATTGAAATGAACTTTTGTTGGGTTTCTTTTTGAAGAACTCAAATTGAATAAATGGGACCCTCAGATGAATTCTTCATGGTAAAATGAATATATATGCAGAATTTTAGGATTTATTTGAATAACATTGAATTTTAAATGATTGAAGTGTATGTTTTTTAGTGGTTGACTATTTTTGGATGGAATTTTTTTGAAAACCAAGTGAATATTTATTGAAATATTACATTTGTGTTTGTTGAAATCCAATAAAATTTTGAAAGGATGAAATGAATAAATTAAATTGAATAAAATGAAAAAGGGACTTTTGAATATTGTGATTTCGGTTTTCTGTGACATGGAGTGAGGGTCGATGTTTGGTTTTCATAAGGGGAAACTCCATGGAAGGTAGTACCCTTATAATGTACTTAGTCATTAAAGTATGTTTGTACCACATCTCGGGAGGACTTATTGCAACTCAGCTGTTATAGAACACTGATATAATTATGTTATGACTTTTATAATCATTATTTTTAAAATTGATCATGGTTTGAGGAACGTCACATGCATATGTTAATGGGATATTAAATAGCACACTGGTGAGTAGCTGGTCATTTCTTCTGGTGAAATGGTCAATCCTACAGCGGGTAGTGTCAAATCATTTTCACAAAACGAGTTGGCGGGAGATTTCGATATTTTATAAAATAGTTTTCTGGTAGTAGTTCAACTGATTTTTTTAATGAACATGGTTTTTCTTTTAGTGTGCTCTTTTGAATATGACTAGCATTTCCATATCAATACTTCATCATGAAGACAGTACTAAAGCCTTGGTCATATGCTACGCTACCATTTAAATGTGATTTGGCTTGATGAGTGGTCTCAATTTGTGTAGTACATGGGATGCATGGTTTCTTTGAGATACTCTATTATTCATCTTCGGGCATGGTTGTTTTTAAAATATCATTTTTATTCCTTGACCTGGAAATTTCACATGAGGTCGGGTAAGGACTTAATTATACATGCCGATGGTTTTCAAATAGCATTAATGTCATGTCATCATATAAAGGGAGAATGTGGGTTTTGGTTCTGCAATGTATTTTGAGAGAAGCATGCACAACCTGTTTATTTTTTTGATTGAAATTCAACCATTTTTGTTGATGAGGTACCTATAATAGCCTCACATATAAGATTTGTTGTGATGATAAATCAATAAAGTGGGAATTCCCTCTAGTTTTAATGGCTATGTCATCCAGTTTGGGAAGGGTTGAAGGTGTGTTTGGCATTGTGAACGCAACACATCAGTTCTATGGAGATTTAATGACATTGGTAGGTTGGTTGATTCAGTAGTGGTCGCTGATGGCTTTTTAGGGACAAGAAATTTTGAGGTTGGTAGATTTTAATGTCCTCTGTATTTTTAACCAGGTTAAAATACGAAGGTATTCAAATATTTATGGTTTATTGTTGTGTAGGTTTTCAATCCAAGCCATGAAACATTATTCATAGTGTTGGAACACCTAACGGTGTCAATTTTTTGACTTGCATAATTACTTGATAATTTTATAAGTTGCGCCAAATAGTCTCTGGAGGACTAGATTAAGAAAAGTCGACATTCATAGATCAACATAGGAAGTTCACGGTTGCGGTCTAACCCGTGTAGCTTATCATGTTTAATAAAATTTTAAATTTAATTAAATTGTATAATTTGAGATATTGTGAATAATGGAATACATTTTTTACTATTAATAATAATTATGGTGTTATTATTATTTTTGTGGTGGTAGAATAATTAAATTAATGATAATTAATTAATTAAATGACGGTTGAAGAAATTAATTTGGATTTTTAATTTATCTAAGAATCATTTTAAATTTCTAAAGAATATTAGAATTAAAAAAGACCACTTATTAGTAAAGGGAGGTTATGAGTTGGAGTTCTTATCTTTAATATCATATGAATGATATTGTAATAAGTTGGTGGTTTATGGTTTTAGGTAAATGAACGTTGGAATAATAATAATAATGATTATTATTTTTATTATTGTGTTTATTTAGTTAAATAAATTTTTACAAAATATGGCTTTTGAGCTTTTCAAGGAAATTTTTTTCTTTGAGAAGGGTTATTTGAGATTTATGGAATTAATAAATGATGGTCGATGGAAAAAATTAAAATGATATATTATTATTATTCATATTATTTTTGTTATATTTATTATTATTTTTAACTAATTATGGTCAAATAATAATTACTAATAATATTATATATTGGGTGATTGAGTTTTAAATAAATAAAATATGAATAAAAATAATAATAATAATGTTATTATATTTATTGTGGTTCCTTAGTTAAATAAATGAATAAATAATTTAATTAATTGAACATTAGAGAGTTTCATAATTAATTATGCAATTTTTGTAATGAGAATGATAAATAAAGTTCTGTTTTTAATTAAATGATAATTTTTTAACTTATTATATAAGTTTTTATGGTGTATAATAATAATAATATTTTGAGTATTATTATTTTGAATTATTAATTTCAATTAATTATGTTAATTTTTGTGGGAAAAAAGAAAAAAAGTGGAGGAGCGACCTATAGGTGGGGTGTATGACCCCCCCTGTTTTCTTCCTCCTTAGGCGGCACACCAGGTTTGCAATGCCCTCGCACTCTAGCTACTTTGGCTCTTCCACTGCGGTGTAACCTCTAGAAGCATTTTACCCCTTCTTCCTTGCATAGAACCTCAACCAGAGCCCCTCGTAGCATCGAATGACGCACAGGGGCAGAACATGCAGCGCGCCACCACATCTCATTGACTCCATGTTTTGTGCGACGATTCTCTCAGACACTTCACGAATCAGGTATTCCCCATCAAGGTGAGTCCATATATGTGTAAATGATGATTCCCATCATCCATTTGACTCCTCTATCTTAACATTCTTCGTTATCCTTAACAGTAAGGTTCGGGTTTAATCTGATCGTTGCGTTCCTCTATTTTTAGAAAATGAGAATGTTGACTCGGGAGAAATTGCTCAATAATTTGGCATCTTCCACCAAGGGAGAGGTGTATGGACTCGAATTTTTTCACTTTTTATGTTTTGGATAAGCTTATAGACCCACTATTTTGTTTGGAATAAGTTAAATTATGGTATGTTAACTTTTTATGAGTCCATGGTACCATGTTAGTGGTGCGTTCTTAATTAATACTTTGATTCTAGGTACTATTATAATATATTTAATATTTTTTGATCAATGTGGAAAACACAAACACATATATATTAAGGTGAGTGTGCATGTGACTACATACCAATTTTTGGCTGGTTACCGCCAAAGTACGTTAAAGCGTTGCAGAATAAAAATGGTGCCACCCTGTGGTTGGGTACCAAATATTTTAGAAATTATTTCAGAATTAGTTTCTCCATTACATAATTATAAAATACAAGTTAACTTTATTAGGTAACATCTATATTTTCTTTAACCAATGATAAAAGATAAAATATAGGTTGATGGGAATTGCATTTATTAAATATTGTGAATTTTGAAAATCTTGACATGGTCATAATATAAATTGGAAACATCTAAAAATTAATGGATGGATTAATTATTACATTATAAATGGTAAATGGTTTATCAATTTATTAACTCTATAATGATATATTATTTAATTAAGAAATTTCTAAATTAATTAATTTGCGTGTATATAATTATGATTGTGAATTGATGGTTTATTAGGACTGTTGTCCAAGAGTTCCTTTTGATGTGTATTTTTTCCATTCCTAATGATGTTTTAGAAGGATTTATTTAAAAATATGATTTTAGGTGTGTGATGTTTGCAAAATTATGGGGCTTTTTATGCATGATTGACTTGAAATGCTTATGAAATGCATGTAAATTGCTATTGTCTTGGTTGAATCAATGCATCAGTGGACTAGTTCAGACTTGTTAATGAATTTAGATAATTAAATTATGAGTTAATTAGTTTTTTGACTTGATATTAATAAATAATTGATAATAAATTATTAACTATTTAGATGATGAATGGTTAATTAATTGTTAACTTATTTAACAGGTGTTTTATTTTGTTAATTAGTTGTTGAATTATTTAACGGATTGTATTAATTTTTTCATGAATTAATTAATGTATGGTTTTAGGGTGTTAGACATGGTGTTCTACACCATTGATAAATATTTATGTATAATTTATAAACGGGATTTGAGACAGGGGCTGATGCTCAAAATACTCATAGGGTTCAAGACATGGCGTTTTACACCCATCTTGCATGAAATTCTTTTATGGGATATGGACTGATGCTCCAAATACTCATAGGTTGAGTGACAAGAACTCACATTCCATATACTTATGAGGGGGACAGAGATGATGTTCTACACCCATTAATTGACATTGGACTGTGAGTCTAATTGGACGTACATGAAATGAATTAACTGTTTAATGAAAACTGTTGTGACATTCTGATTTGTAAATTGAATATGAGAAAGGGATTATATCTATCAATGAATTTAGTGAATCACATTTAGTGGACGGACAGAAGGGCGAATCACAATTTTAGAGGACGTGATAAGAAGTAATATATGAATTACTAAATTTAATATCATAAGATGCGTTGTCCAAGAGAAATCACAGACATGGATTTAGTATTTACATTGATTACATAGATTGTCTTTAGAGACATCTGTGTTGAGTTACTTATACTCGAGATGTCGGGATTAGGTTGAATCAAGAGAACTTAATATTTTAATGGGGTATGACTTATTCTTAAATTAAAATGACTGTGTAGGGACATTAGTGTCTAAATGAAAAATTAATAATACAAGTTAAAACAGAAGCTAAGGGATGAAGAATGTACATGGGTATATAATTACATTTTACACCTTACATTATTTATGTGTGATTCCACGTGGTTTAAATTTTTTATTAAATTTCTGGATTTGGGGTAGACACTAGTGGTTCTAGCCCACTAAGTTTCAAATATAACACCATACTTGTTCCACAATTTCACTAGGGTACTCTGGTTGATTCTATTTGGTTGTAGGATTGTGTTATTTTCATTTACTTTGGTGATAGGAGTAGACGACCCAGAAGAAGCTCATGATGCTTCAGGAGACCGCCCTCGTGGCTATGAGTCTTTGTTTATTTATTATTCTATGAGAATATATAGAATATAGTTTTTCTTTATAGTTTAAATTGTTTTTATCATTACCATGTGATGCATGAATCTTCTATATAATTGGTGTTGGCTATTTATTTTGTACAATAATTTAGAAATCTTCATTTCTTTGCATTATCAATTATTACACAGTTTCCACTTTTTATGGCCATTTTCTAATATTGAACTCCGATATGAGGGTATTGTCTCCCCACTAATTATCCCTAGACCCTTGTTGCAAGTCTACAACCTCTAAAATTAGAGAAGACACACTAGAGGTCATGTGGTGACCGGTCCGACCATTGGATTAGTGGTGAGCCTATTCGGGACATTACATTGACACTTATTCAATGATTTTGTATTCATAATCTGGTATGAAAAAAATAAACAAGTGGAATAAAATTATTATTATGGTTTAAAAATAGTCAAAATGTGAATTAATAATAACTATAGCATTATCAATAAGTCATCAAAAACATGGAAAGGTAAATTACTAAAATCACATGTAATTTAATAAATGGACTGATAATTAAGATGACCCCACAGATTGTATCATTGTTAAAATGTCATGGATAGTAATAAAAAAATACTAAATAATGGAAATGAATAATTATTTGATGTCATGTATCCATAACATGAAATACTATCATCAATACAATTCACAACATAGAATATGTGCATAGGTAAAAATCAATGATAGTATATTTCGAAGCACATGTGAACACTTTGTTAGCATTATTGGTCTTATGATACATATCGATGAATCAAGGAATTATTTATTGCTCGACCCCACGCTTCATTACAAGTCCAAAAAATTGGTCATACATTGATTAAATTATTGAACAATAGGATTTATCCAAATATAATTATTGTGTAGAGGAAAATGATTTATCAATATTTCCCTAGTTTATCAAATTACATTCAAGGTAAACAGAAAATGTGAAAATGGAATTTTTTTTATGAAATATGTAAATCCATATCATAAATAATATAGATTTTTATGTGAAATAAAATTCCAATGAAAAATTAACTCAATGGGATATAATATAAGTAAAATTAAATTATTAGGTCCACAATACCAACTCATTATCAATGGTGTTAAAATTGAGACAATATCTCGGGTCACTTGTGATCAGTCGAATCACATTCAACCTAAATTTAATAATCATCAAATGAAACATATAATTCTAGGAAAATAAAGAGATTAATTATATAATATTTTATTGTTTAGTATGTACAATACACAAATGATATAATGTATTAATAATATATATATATATATATCATAGAACTAAAAGTTAAACAGGAAATCCCTTATCATATGTCTTAATGTGATTTCCACTTATACTGAATATCAAAAGTAATTAATTAGTATTAATTTATTTATTAATTAAAATCCACATAAAAATATATTAGATTTATTATAATTATATTATTTATAATTATTATTATATCTATGAGTTATAATGTTTAATTTAATTTTTAATGGAGTATTTCTTTCATGGTTTTATGGTCATATTCCTTCTGTATAATGATGGATGTTCATGATAAATTGAAGAAAAAACCAATAAGTGAAATTATTTAGTATTAATATACTTATAAAAACATTATGTTGTCATATATATTTTGGTAATATTATATATTGATTATTAATTAGATAAAATGTTATATAAAGTTTATTAATTTATTTTTGTGGTTTTATGGTCTATAAAAATTGTTTGGAAACTAAATTTATATTATGATTTATATTGGTTTAAAACATGACATAAATTAATAATTTAATATTAAAATATTATTAATCCATATAAACTATTTCATTTTCGTACATGACTGTGAGGATGGAAAATGAAAACTCATCACCCCTATTGGTGGTCAATCGACTCATCATTGACAATTTTTTCATTATTAAAATAATATTAGTTGAAAATTGATTTGATGATGGATATTATATTTGAAAAATTAAAATCAATTCCATTTATTATAATACATTTACCATTAATCATTTATTGGGGTAGATAGGATAGGATAATAATATCAAATAAATTAAAGGATATAGATGGAGGATTTTACCTCGTGAATATCATATCCATGAAAATACTCCTTATAAAACATTGATTTTTTCATTTGGTAACACGAGAATGTCTTGAAAATGGGCTACATTATTGGGAATAGAATTTGAAAATATATTGAGAATTTGCATGTCATAGACGTTTTTTGGATAAGGGGTGACATGGGGTAGTATTTATAGGGAGATGATATTGGTTTTTGTTATTATTTTATTCAATTTTTTATTATTTTTCAACAAGTCTATCAATATTAATTATTCTTTTGACATAGTACAATAAATATAACATTTCTATTCTAGATAATAGATCTTAAATAATTTATACATTGTACATTACTTAGTAATTCTTTTATTTACTTATAATGTAAAGTACATTACATTTTCATATTTCACAAATCATCATAAATTATACTATTTTAAAAAAATAAAAAAAAATCTCTAATAAATTTAATAGGTGTAGATTTGAAAAATATACTTCATTTTATGAAAATATTTTTCTTTATAAAAGATATTTAATTTATATATATTACTATCATTTATTATGAAAATACCATTTTTTATATTATAAATAATTATTCAGAAATTTGATAAATACCTATAAAATTATCATATAATAATAATATGAAAAAATATAATATTATTAATTTTTTTTATGAAACTAAATTTTCATTTAAATTATTTTCATAATAATAAAATTTTTAATAAACAATTATTCTGTCCATGAAAACCAACGTATAATTTATCATTTTTGAAACATTTATTTTCATATTCCATGATATAAATATATCATATTTTCATTTATGAAACATCTATACTTTATTAATACATTAATTGGTGAGTTAATTCTTCAAATGGCCAGATTACTATTCCTTATTGTAAAATTACAATTCTAATGATCTTATTAAAATCATAATATTTAGTAGTATATTGTGGGTCACTTAAGCTTAGTGGTTTGTGCATTATATGTTATTATATAAATTGAAATTATTTAAAAAGATATATATCATGAAATATTATGGTGATATATATTCTTCCTTCTATTGAAAATTATTTCCTAGCAATTTTTTCATTTATATTACCTTATAAATAAGTGAGGGTGGTTTTTCTTCATAACATCCTCAGGTTCCCACACTTCATTTTCCATTTTATAGTTGCTACAAAGTACAGTTAATAGATGACTCAACTTATTTTTCACTACATTTTCTCTATTTTCAAGAATCTCAGTAGGCTCTTCCAAGAAAGACAAATGAGGTTACAATTAAACATCATCACATGTGAGTACATGTGTTGGGATTTTCAAGTACATATTTAATAATAATATGCAAAACATATCATGAAAATTGGAGAAACTAGTTGGAATTGGTAATTTGTAAGCAACACCTCCAATTCATTCCATAATCTCAAATTGTTAAATATAAATATTTATCAGTTTCACATTTTTAGTAAACCATTTGAATCCCTCAAATGTACTTATTTTACAATAAAAATATCTATATATTAAAATTCTATATCAATTATCTATTTATTAGTGAAAATATTTTTCTTGTTTTGAGATTCTTTAATAAGACCCTTAATAGTCTATATCTTTCTCATTGTCTCTTTAATAATTTCATGCCCTATGAGTTTCCTCTCGCAAACTCAACCCAACAAGTTGCAGTACGAAATCTCATTCAATATAATTATTTATATGTTAATATTTTAGTAGTATAATTGAAACTATTATTGTATAAAAAAGTTGTAATTGGTAAAAATGATCCCACATACCTTGTATGTAAGGTGAGAATGTTATCAAAATGTCTTCCCTTATTTTAATTCTCCTTCTATATTGTTTATCACTTTGAGGGTGATATAAAATACACCTATCATCAATAGAATACAATAAATTATTGATTTTGTTCCATAGTTGTAATGTAAAATGGGGATCAGGATCAGACACCATCAATTGAGGTGTACCATTTTTCCTTAAAACATCATTAATATAATGTATTTACATATCATATCCTTATTTTTAAGGGTTTTTTTTTATCCTGGGATGATATTCATAGAAATTTCATCCCTCAAACATATATGAATAGGTCGATATTTCCTGCATCCACAAGAATTCATTTTAAAAGCCTTCACTTTTTTGAAAAATCATAACATAATGACTTCGAATATGCAATTTCCACCATCAAATTCTCCAAGAAAAAATGTTCCTTTGGATATATATTATTTTAGTTACTACAATGGTGTATACTAATATTTGAGTTTTGAGAATTATTTATTAGTTCTATTTTTTAGCATGTACAGAGGGAACACATATCCCTTTTCCAAATTTAAGTATTTTATCATCATATATTATGTCTTGCAATATTCCAGCTTTAATAGATTATATTTGATTTTAAAAATTCTGATCACCAGTTGAAGATATTATTATATTTTCCAATAATGTGGTTTTATAATCATTTGAGTTGTTATTAATATATCCTCTTCTATAACACTTGTTATAGGATTCTTTAAAAATCCATGAACATCAGATCTATATACATCATCATTATGGTCAAAATCCATGATCATTAATGCATAATGCATCCTATAAATTAGATTTTGTCTGGGATGTTGTGTATTAAAAAATCATAATAATAGAGTTCTAAATCCACCGTTGTTTCCGTATATTGATCTTTTTATGTGTAATGATGTACTACAATATAATATGATCATTTTATATCATATATCATTCATCATACAGAGAGTGTCTCCATATCCTTAATGCAACGATTGCAACAACAAAAATCGATATCATGAGATGGATACTTTTTTATGAGTAATCAAATTCAATGATGTGTATGCAATAAATTAATTATTTTTAAATCGAAAAAACCAAATAATTATAGTGAATCAACATTGAATATAATTAGAACATCACTTTCTGATGGTATAGTCATAATCAGGTTGTAGGCTAATCTTCTCCTCAATTCTATTAAAACATCGACATATAATTTTATGCATAAGAACATAACCATTCAACATGTAATCCTAGTTAATATTATATAGAAATAAGAAAAAATATAAAATAATCACTAATATAAACCTTAGAAACCAATGATACTATGTGACTCCATTATGTTCATTTGCGTAGTCTATTCTTGGATTGACTTTTCCTTTTCATGATCAAAATATATTCTATACATTGGTAAAATATAGTCATGATAAGATATTTTTTATCTAAAATCAATGCTTTCTAAATATAACTATTTTCTTCTAAGTGTCTCATGAATGATCCACATGTGATTATCATGGTCATTATTATATTTAAAATGTACCAAAATATCATCAACGAATACAACAAAAAAATATTCATGATATGATAAATGTATTATATTCATTATATCGTTGAAAACTGATAAAGTAATAGTTAATTGAAAAGGAAATACTATAACATCATATTGTCTGTATTTCATCAAAAATGGTTTCCTTATAATATCATCATTATTTTAATTAAATTAATGGTACCCAGAACTAAAATAAATCCTTGGAAAATATTATACTCTATGACGTCGATCAAATAAATCATCAATACAAGGAAAATAAAACATTGTCATTAATATTTTTGCATTGATTTGTCTATATTCAATGCCTGAAATCATTATTACAACTGTATTAATAACAAATACTACATGGTATTTCCCTAGAGGAATGATGGGGGAATAAATCACCTATTAGTCAACTCTTTTATTGGTTTCATTAGCTCCACTAACTCCACAGTGTCCATTACATTGGTAAATTTTATATTTTTATTTAATTATGTTTTATATCCATGGTAGACACATATTCATGTGCTATTAGGTGACCAAGAAATTCCATAGGAAGTAAATCAATTTATTTTGTTTCAGTTGGTACATTATCAATTTTGTGATTAATTACCCCATAAAAATATGTTGTTTTCTATTACTCAACATTAATTTAATTCTGTATATCTATTGGCAGTGGATATATATAGGAATTAGATTATTGTATTTATTCTCTAAATATTGGGAATTATATTTATTCATCACAACTCATGATTTCTATATTATTTAAATGACATTTAACATAATATTTTTTAATCCTATCCATTCTAAGGATAATAACAAAATAAAACATCGGTGTGATGATATGGTCTTCAAATAAGGCATTTTTATGTTAAATAATAGGGACTTCCTGACACTGTTTTGTTGAAATGAGACATTCCTTATAAGTTTTTTTTAAAAAAACCCCTTATTAAATCAATGGTAAGTGTTTAATATTATTTTTAAACAACATATATAAAATATTGAGATGTTCCATAATTATATACATTATTGTTAAATTATAAGAAAAAGTTTACCAAACCTAGCACAATTTTATTATGGACTTCTACATCAGTGGTTCTGATCAAATAAGATTAGTTATCTCCCATGGTCCACTTCTATGGTGGATTACCTTGGAAATTGGAAATTTTAATTTAATAATACCCCACATCATTACAGTTATGTGAGGGAATATCATTGATTTTGTTTCTTCAACTTCCATTCATTAACTCGATTACCCTTTTCATCGCACATTTAAAAATATACCATACCTTTTAATCGTTTCCTATGATGATTATTTCCACAATGTTTACATAATGTTAATTTATTAATTCCCCTCTAATTTTTTGATTATTTACCTTTTTCATGGTTTGGAGAAGACGTATTTTTCAATTGATTTCACTAGAACTAATATGACACAGAAAATTCCTTCTGAGGTTTGATGGCACTAAATACTATTACATCATCTGAGGAATTATTTTTAGATACCAGTTACCTTCAGAGACTATACATAATACATTCATATAAATCATCAATATTGTTTTTCAAATCACTAATATAATATTTAGAATTATTTTTTATTCTTGTAAAGAGAGGCCCATACTCTTAAAAAAACTGTTCATTCTTTTTTATCATGAAAAATAATATTCTTCTGATATTTTTCATTTCCCATGAGTGAATTATTTTTTGAAGACTGATTGATTAAAATTTATTTATTACATGTCTTCTACTTCATTTCAATCAATAGAATTTGTTGTCAAATAACAACCATTATCTACATCTCCCTTGAGAAAATATTTGAATAGTTCGTCTTTTTCAATTTCATCACATCCCAATTCTCAAAATATATTTTCATAGGACATGACCAATTTCTTATCCATCCATAGATAATTTGTTAGATTAAATTATATGTGAAATTCCTCTTGAAATGATTTATCATATGTGTACTATGGTTTTTTTATAACCAGATTTTTATTCGCTAATATGGTCATGATATCCCCACCTCCAACACCAACTATGTTGACTTTCCCAATGGGAAAATATATACATATTATTTCAATATGGATTCCATTTCATCCATTAGTCACCAATAATAAATAATTACAAACATTGAGATAGCTCATAGTCATTATATATATTTCACCAAAAGTTCACTATAAAGTGTAATCAGAAATCTAATTTGTATTTTACATATAGTTTCATGTTCTATACTAATATTTCATTCATACCAACTATAAAAACTCTGACCCAAGTATCTTCTAGCTCTGCCTTATATTTTTACAATGGAATTGATAAAAGATATGACATCACCAAGGATCAATCAGTTTTTTAGTATTGAATATTTTTATACATTCACAATTTATTATCATGTAGGTAATTAAACTTATAACATTAAAATGAAAATAAAATTCTTCCCTAACTCTTATAAAAATATTTCTTATTCAAAACCAGAAGATGGAAATTTTTTTTTTAAATCCTCAATATGATTTAAATATAGTTAAATAAAAATAAATAATAATAATAATATAATAAATAATTCATAATTAATATTGAAATGTAAATATTTTAAATACACATTACATTGAATCAATATACATAGAATAAAAAAAGTAATAATTGATTTTCTCATAGTGAATGTATAATGGATTGTAATAAAAGAATATTAACTGTAGGTAATGATTAATTTTTAAAATATTATTATATAGAATATGAACTACTACCATCATGATATTTAACAACATGGATTATGTATGTGGGCAGAAACTGACCAAATTCTGTATAAAATCAAATGTGATGTGGTTTTCACCGTCTGTTTTGTCTCATGAGACCTATTGATGCATCGTGTAGATATATAATGTCAAGAGGCACCTATTACAACGAGTACAAAGATTCATTCTTGGATACATTTGTTTAAGAAAAATATGTCCTATAAAAATATTCATATTGAAGAGAGGATATATATATATATATCAATATTTAACCAGTGGGTTAAATATTATTCAATGTAAACACAGAAATTAAAATTGGTATGTTGTTTAAGAAATAATTGAACAAATGAAATATATAATAAGTTTATTTAATATAAGTTAAATTTCAATTAAAAATCATCTCAATGGGTTAGAAGATAAATAAAATTGAAATGATTAGCTGGAAATGCCATGTATGTCCTAATGAAGTGAAAATTGAGACCAAGACCCTTACCACTTGTGATCTATCAAATCATATTCTACATATAATTTATAATAAGAAAATGAAACACTTAATAGCCTATAAATATTGAAAATAATGATATTATATATCAATGTGAAGTTTGTAAAAAATTAACAATAAATATGGGATGAATAATGAATATATATCATAAAAGTATAAGGGAGATGGGAAACATTCTACCTTATGTTCAAAAGCATTTTGTATTTTTATGTAATGTCCTAGAAAATCAAATTATATAAATCAATTAATTAATTCAAATCCTCATAAAATTATATTTGAATTATTATAATTTTACTAAGATCATTTATGGGTATTTAGATGAGGTATAATGTTTAATTTCATTTATCTAGGAGTTCTAATTTAGTGCTTTTATAGTTGTTTCCCCTGGGTAAAATTATTTTATTTCATGAAAAATTTATGAAAAACAGAACGAGTAACATTATGTATTATTTATGAAGATAAAACATGTTAAATTCATTCATATATAATTTGGTTATGTGGTTTGATGATGATTCATTAGATATAACGTTGATGAAAATGTATTAATTAATTATAGTAGTTTTTATTACAATAAAAAACATGTGTCATTCTATATTATATTTTGTTCATATATTGGTTCCAAAACCTAATTTAAATTATAAAATGTATATTAAAATAACATATAACCATATTAATATTTTTATGACCACAATTTAAGTGGTAATGTGAGATGTAATCTCATTTACCATAGAGGTGTTGAGTCAACATACCAAAAACAATGTATTCATAATCAAAATAAAAATAGAAAATAATACACTTCAAGATAAAAATTAATACAAAAAAAATTTCCTAGTTTAAATATATGATACTAGAGTAACCACAGAACATTTTTTAGGGGTGTCGAATAAAGGATAAGAAATAGAAAGAAACTAAAATATAAAAATGGAGGATTTTATCCCGTGAATATCATCTCCTTGTGAACCTTCCTAGGATAATTAGATTTGGATTGATCGTAAGACAAATAGGACATCCGTGGGGGGAAGATGCTGTCAAATGGAATTGGGAAAAATATAGTCAATATTTATGGCTTTGATGGCGTGAGGAAAATGGGTGGTAAGGGATGATATTTATAGGTATGGAATATTGGTTTTTTTGTTTATTTTATACATTTGTATTCATTTGGGATCAAGACTGTCAATAATGATTATTCATGTCACAATTATTGTAAAATTATATTTTTATTTCTAGATAAAAGTGATTATATCATTTATACACCATCCATGATTCATTAATTCATTTACTTAATTATAACATCAAATAAGACAAATTAATGTGTTCCACTCTTAAAAAATAACACTATTTCAAATAAATCTGAAAAAATTACAATTATATTTTTTCAAAATCTCGATTTAAAAAAATGGGTCCATTTTAATAATTTATTTACAAATAATATAAATTTAATATTTAAATAAAATCATCATTTGTTGGAAAAATTTTGATTCATTATTATTACTGATTCTATGAAACATTAAAACATTAATTATTGTCCAATTAAAACAAAATATTATTATAATACAATAAAATAATATTTTATTATCCTCTATTACAAATCTAAAATTAATTTAATTTATAAAATTAAATATATAATTGTAACTAATCATTTACATCTCTAAAAAATACAAAACATAATTTATAATATTGAAAAAAAATTATTTATTAATTCCAGAATATTGATATATAATATTCTCATTTATGAGATACCTATCATTTATTTATACCTTCATCGGTGAGGTAATTATTATAATTTCAAAATTAATATTCAAAATAAGCACATTCCTATTGCAACATAAATTTTAAAATAATAATTTATAATAGTATAAAACGATTCATTTAATCTCAATGTTGTGTTCTATGTAAGCTACTAAATAAATTGATTTTATTTAAGAAGATAAAAATAATAAAATCATTGTCCATTAAAAAATTGAAATTATGAAATAAACATGATATGGATGTATATAATTAATGTCTATATTATAACCTAATATCAGATAAAAGTTGAGTATAATGACTAATCACATGAAATCCTAATATAATGGAGATCATATAATAAGATCATGGTAACATAGTAAATTTGGAAGAACAAATAAATTGATACACATGAAACTATGATCCCTAAATATACAATATTACATGATGGAAAATTTCCCATAATAGATAAGGATATTTCTCTAGTATTATACATTATTTTAAATCATCATATAGAGTCACGAAATGAAATTGGTAAATAGGCACACCAATAACAACAAGGCCATGATTTATGTGTGGCATATAAAGGATGTCACTCGTACTAAATAACCTAAAAATTACCCATGGAATGAAAATATGTTTTATTATATTGCCTCATATCATAATAAATGAAAATTTCACAATGAATTAATTTTAGAAGTGATGATAAAATATGTATTACAACTTTAGTAGATGGTGTAATAAGATAGTAATATTTATTAGGCAGATATAGAAATAATATTTTTTAAATCAATGAAATTATAAAGATTGATATGGTGAGATAAATAATGAATTTTTGAAACCCAAAATAAATGGATATTTATGGGGATTTGGTACAATGTAAAAATTTAAATAATATATTTTGAGGAATTTATTAATTATTTTCTCAGTTATATCCAGGTTAGTTTTTTTGATGATAGTCAGTTCAAAATTTTAAAAATGAAATAAATGTGTTGACTATGTTAAAATGGATCATTGTTTAGTAATATAAGTATTAAAAATAAATACATAATTATAGTCATTATTGTTGGTTGGTGTGGATACACAAGAGTGGGGGTGAATTGAGTTCCAATTAAGTTTTCTGTTAAAAGCATTATGATAAAAATCCCCAAATTCAAAACAACCCAGTTTATTACGGTAGTAGAGATATAAATTTTTAATTGCTCAACAATTTTCTCTAAGTATGATTAATCCTCAGTTGATTCAATGTAATCACTAATTAAATATTTGAAACAGGTTTACTAAATTAAGCATATATACACACTAACCAGAATTGACTATCAGAATTAAAGTAAAAAAATAGTCTTTGAAAAATATAATCAGCTGATAAAAAAACAAAGTAATTGAAGATTGGAAAATCAATATAAACAAGAGGATTAGTCTCAAGACAATACATAATCCGCTCGACTTGGTCATCACCTGCCACCAAGCTATTTATATAAATAAACTTTTGATCCACTCCCTGGATCGGGGATTACAATAGCACACCTAGCTGTCTAGGTCACACATGATCTCTACCATATTTTTTCATTGGAAACAAATGTAAGAAGTGATTGAGTGTGATGATAGTTTGATATCATCCATTTATGCTTAGGAGATAGTGTGTGTTATAAAAATAATATACACACTTCTCAAATAGTGAATAAAAAACACAACACAGTTAAGAAAGTTAATAAAGATAATAATTCTCTTTGCGTTGTGAAGTAATGCTCTAGACTCATTAAATGTTGAGAATATGGTATGTGGGTATTCTTATGGAAGTTTTCTTCAGAACAAAGTATCATTGTTTTTGTAATCCATCTTCAGGGATTGAAAATGATCTTCTGTTTAATGTCTCAATGTATACTAAATTTTTTGTAGAAAGTTTCTGGATAAAATCTTCTTGTAATCTCAAGCACTTAGTTCTCCACTTTTAGTATTGACACAGTCTGTGTCATAGAATGTACTGCTACTGTCGTATCTTTAACATGAAAGATGGGGTGTTTTTATACTGTACAATCCACTAGGCATAAAGATATTCACATGTTCATGTACCTCGTACTGTCTACAGATTGTCTTATTGAAAATATTTAATAATTACAGAAACATTAATTATTCTAAATATGACCTTTAGAAATAAATTTGAATTAATGAAACTCAAAACAGTTATTTATGTCAATCGTTGAGTCATTTTTGGTCTATTGTCTTCGGTTTGATAAAATCGGTCTGTCATCATTAGTGTTTCATCATCGTTGTGTCAACTTTGGTCGATTGAACATTGGTGTATCGACTTCTGTGTGTCGAACATCGGTGTGTCAACTATGGTGTATCAAAATTTTGTATGTCGAACTTTGGTTTTCAACTTCGGTTTGTCAAACATCGGTATGTCGAACATTGGTGTTCAAACATTGGTCTGTCGAACTTTGGTGTGTCAAAAATCAGTCTGTCGAACAAACCATTAGTGCAAGGGAATCTAGAAAGATATTGAAGGTTATGTCTTACCAGACTAAGTGGTATGCCAATGTTTATGTATAAATACATTTATAAACATTTTTATTCATGACTACAAGCGATTGAATTATTAAAGTATATGTTTCATTATGACATAATTGATTTTCATAGAGATATTAAAATTGGATAAAAGAGTAGAATCTATATATTGACATCATTTGGGATTATAAAAACTACAATATCATTGAGGTTCCAACAATATCCACCTTTTTTATAATTAGAAATAATTGAACACATGAAAATATATAGAATTGAGATATTATTTACATTGCATAATGTAATTGACCAATATAACTACAGTTTGTCATAGCTAAATTTTGTTAAAACAAATATCCCCCTCAATAAATGGACTAAGAAGATTATATTCCATCCTTATTTTTCCAATATCCCATTTTTTGATAATCAAAAATTATGGAATACATGAAAATATATATAATAAAGATACCTTGGACATAGTAGATTTTAATTGACCAATATGACTACATTTTTTCATTGCTAGAATTTAGTTAAAACAAATCTCTTCCTCAATAAATGAACTAAGAAGAGTATATATCATCCATATTTTCTCTACATTTTGGGATTAACAAAAAGAGAAAAGAAATGAGGAGAAATAATATAAAAGAAAGAGACAATATTTATTTTCATTAAAAATCATAACAGTACAAGACAAACAAAATGACCAAATCCCTATCAAATAGAAACAATCCAACACTAAGGGTTTGGATGTAGAGGATATTTTACTTTATTTGAAGGATCCAATAAACAAAGATAAGGTTTGGGAGTGTAAGAGGATGGAGGTGATCTAATTACAACATTAGGCATAACAACACCTATAGGAACAGTAGATGCAAGGGTAGGCCTTCTCTTTGACAACACATGACTCGGAGACTGCTCAGTAATGATCGGTCGAATATGTGTATGAGATTGAGAGACAATCATTGGAGCCGGAGGATGAGAGGCAGTACCAATTGATGCAGGTAGAGGGACCACAAAAGCCTCAGCCTAAACATGCATATAATGTTTGAGCAGGTTAATGAATCCATTAATGATTTCCCCTTCAGATTGAATTTCCTTCTCAAAGTCAGCCTTATTCTCCATAAATTTACTCAGCAAAAGTGTAAACTCTTTAAATAGGAGAAATTTCTCTTTGAATGCTTCTGTAAATGGATAATTTGATGATTTTCATCCAGAAACATGGAACTATTGATGAGGTCTTGCTGGGTATATATCTTAGTGGAATACTAAACCACCTTTTCCAGAATTTCTTTCTGAGCAATAGAGGCTTCATTCGGGCACTGTTTGACCATATTTTACCCATGATATATTTTCTAATGTAAATTTTCATGTGTTTATTTATGTGAAACACTCTAGAGTTTTTTGTATTTCCTCTCTCATCATAGCCTTGAGCGACTCCAAATCAACAACAACACTTCTTCCACTCCTGTAACTGGATGGGATGATCAACATTTTTCCATGATATTATTTCAACATTCTCAAATATATATTGAGTAGATGAGTTACCATGATCCAAAGAACTTCTAGAACACCAATAAAGAAGGTCTTGAAGTCAGAGGTTATGAAATTAAGGTCATTTCTTATCTTTATTACTTCTTCTATCTCAAAGGTGTTGTGCCTAATAATAGTTTCTGCTGTGGTGATAAGATTAGTTTGAATCTCCTGAATCACCATTATTTCAATCTTTGTTTCATCAGCATCAGAGATACTTATGGAGGTGTAGGCTTCATTTCAAGATCCAACTGAATCTATTACAGACTCACATATCTCATTCTAAAACTTTTCCAAATCAGCCTTAGTGACATATTCATTGGGCACTGACTGAGGAACAGGGTCTAATGCTGGAGATGAAACTAGTGGAATATGTGCAGTAGGTTTCGGTTTAGCATGGACTTGTGGAAAAAGAGGAGGAGGTACAATTTCCCCATCTGATTCATATTCTAAACCAAAAAAATTTATCTTGGATTATTAATACACTCTCTAGTAGAGGTCCGATATATTGGCTCAACATTATCAATTCTTACCCTTCTTCCCTACGGCTTAGGAATAACATCAACATCATCATGGTCTTCATCTTGGTCTCTGGACATAACAACTTGTCTGGGGATAGGATCCAACCGAACTTTAGGTTCTTCCTGAGCTCTAGATTCTTCGGCATCACTAGTTACTTCTTCAATTAGAGTCACTAGAACTTCATCTTCTTCCACCGGACTAGTAACCATAAGTTCATGCAATTCTTGAATGATCTCTTGGTTTTCAGCATTAGGATTGAGTGGTATGTCCACATGTACCGCATAAACCTGTTGATAAAAATGCTCAACACCAACACTAGCTCAATGGAAAGATTCCTCAGTGGATCTATCAACAACCTGTTGTCCCACATTTAGAGATTCACTCACATGCTCAACACTTCCTCCATCATCGTCATCATCATTAGATTCCTCATCTTATTGGCTAACATAAACTTCAATTCCAGTAACATCAGTTTCTTCCTCATCTTCATCTGCTAATTAAGATTCTCTTGAGGGAAATACCATAGGTGGACTAGCATGTCCATAAGCCATATCCTTGATGCTTTCAGCAATATAAGGATCACTCCTATTATCCAAAGGAGATCCTTCATCCCTAGCCACTTTAGCCTCATCTTCCTCATCAAAATAAACTGGAACTTCTCCTGGTTTGAGACATAGATCAACTTGGTCCTTAGGTCTAGAAGGATGGTCAACTGGATTGAAATCCTTATACAACATTTCTTCATCTCCTACCCAACAACTCTTCCATGGGTTCTAGAAGATTTTTATACTTTTACAAATGTCTCTTTTAATACAAAAACCACTTTAGTAAGTTATCGCTTCATCTCAATCTTCTACACAATCTAATTTTTTCAATATAGCAGAAATCATCCTCGGATAATATAAATAGGCCGCCTTCTTGGATGGTTTAATCAAATCAGATATATGTACCATAAGATATCTCCACAAATTCACTTTTATTCCATGTTTCAACAAAATGATTAAGAAAAACCCCTGATATTTTACAGTAGAGAAATCTCCCTTCCTTGTGTAGATTTGATGCTTTATGAACAAAAAATAATTCTTACTTCTCCATAAAATTCATTTTCAACAGACCTCCCAGATTCTTCATTTCCAGTCATCTCCTTCAGAGAATTTTCATATGAAAACAAATTCGTTGAAGGTGGAATATTACCAGGATAGTCATCAAATAATCCTTCATGAGACACATCTAAGAATTCATTTGATTCCTTAGATGAAAAAACATCATTTCTATTTACCATAGTTTTCATCTTTCATGCCTCAGCTTCATCCAGGGATATACTCAAATACTGATAGAATTCATGAACTAGTTGTGGATAGTAGGGTCTCTCATTTTGGTAAACCAACTGAACCACCATTGCGAATTCATCCCTTTTAATAAAAATTCTTTTCATGTCAAAAGCAATTCAGCAGACACCTCTTTTTTAGCTGTAACTACTTGGCTTTCTAAGCTTGGTTTGGCAGTCCCACTAGACTCACCTTTATGACGCTTAGCAGGAGGATATTTTAGAGGTTCATCCATTGTGCTCTTAGACATATCCATGAAGAAGCTTCTGATACTTACTATGTTGAGAGGTTGTGTAACGCCCCGAGCCCACTCTTCTGGACTCGGTGCTTGAAAAATGCATTGTAATTTTTTTTATAAAAGTGAATAAACAATTACACAACACTTTAATGAAATGAGGTTCTTTTACCGGTCTAGGATCTGAAAAAAAATACATTGTAAAAAATAAAACATCAGATTTACAGAATAAATTAAAATGAAAAGAAAGATCAAATCTGCTTTTGCGCGTGCCACAAAAAACTTATCAACTCTGGATTTCAAGGAAACCTGTGGAAAAACATTTTGAAACGTAGAGTGAGCACAAAAGGTTCCCAATAAGGTGTTTTAAAAACATTTGATAAATCCAATTAAAAGTATTCCCTTGATTATATAAACACCCATTTGAAGAATCCATTTATGCATATATATATATATTCAAAAAATATGGAATAAATATGAATATACAAATCTTTATACAAATATAATTTATTTTTATAAAAATAAACCCATAACATGAGAAAGGTAAAATATAATCTGTAATCTTTTACCCGCTTACAATTTATTGTCAAATTACACATGTAGTATTTTCCAATTAAACTAACATGGAAGAATAATTTTAATACAATTGTAATTCTATCCAAGTAGAATTACTTGAATTTTTTTTTTCTAAAATGCTTTACAAAAATAATATTTCAAAATAGGAAACTAAATATATCTCCCATACACGAACAACAATATGGAATGGAATAAAAAGTATTTTAATGATACATAATACATTACAAAACAAAATTATACAATTTCCACCAAGAATAGCATACCAAACATTTACCAATATATTTGTAGTATGAATCACCTTACTAACATGAATACTATTTTTGAAAAATATGTAGATTTAGTTAGGAAGAAACCCAAAAGTAAACATTAAATAAGAAAAAAAATATGATAATATAAAATTTAAAATCCATTAATTGTTATTTGCAGATGAAGAATTATTTTTTTCTTCCTATCACACTGTATCAAATGTTACTTATGACTTTGCTACACTTCCCCACCAGAATAAACCAAACAGCATCACTACCTTATGCCTTGATAGACAATGCAGTGTGGAGGCCAACTGAAATACTAATATATAGAACCCAACACATTGTACAATTATACATATACTATTTCAACTTGCATGGACATATATATATATATATATATATATATATATATATTATAGAGTCGTTCAATACCAAAGTGAGATCTTAAAATTATGTGGTAGAAAATTCAATGAATTAATCTCTTTTCAAACATCCTACTATTACAAAAAGAAGACTCCAAACTGAATTGGTGCATAAATAAAGATATTTGGAAAAAAAATTAAATTGAAATATTGAATAAAATGTAAAAAAAAAATGAATGAAAGTGACTATGATGACATCAGAAGAATGAAGCATCAAACTAAATGACAATAAGAGAATTTAATTTACTGATATGAGATAAGATTTGATTTTAAAATAATCATACTTCCATATATAAGGAATTGATAATAAGAGGATGTTGACATCAGATAATAAATTCATAGCAGATGTCAATTGTTATAGAAAAATGAAGAAATAGAAAAATCGGAACTTATTGTACCCTAAAACAAATATGAAACGATATTCGGATAAGATGAATTTGATTATACAAACCCTACCTATAGTTTCAGAAAAATTGGGGGTCGATTTTCCCGAAATCTTTTTCAAAACATCAACTTAAAATAAATTAGGCATGTAATAATATTATAACTCAGACCAGATCCTGATCAGACTTGATTTGAGGTTAAGCTCGGGGTTGAAAATTCCTCGCACGATCAGCCTAGACCGAAGCATTCACCCAAAACTGAACATCTCAGATCTATCTTGCGACTCGACTCGACTTGAGTTAACCATCATAGCAAAGTATGGCCTTGCTCAGAACAGTCTGATTCATCACTTGCGGTTGACTATGAAGAAGAAATCCACATCTCGACTGGCTTCGTTTGAGATCTCCACTCAATCTGAACCCTACACCCGCAACTTATCTTAATTTTGTTTTTATATATTTGTTATTTTTTTTATTCTGTTTCACCATATATATATAACAAATATATATAACATACATTATAAAAAAATAAAATATATATTCATATATAATAGTTTTATTTTATCCATTTTTTTAAACATCAATACTCATAATTTTATAATAACTAATAATAATATATTTAGTATTTATAAAATAATGTTCATGGTAATAAAAATAATTCATGCCGTTTCTTAATAATTTTATTTTATAATTGTTAATATATATTTTCATAAAATATATCATCTTTATTTTGACGTGACTCTGGTAAAATAATTTATTACTCGTATTCAAATTTTAGTATAACATGTATTGTTCATAAATGTTATAATTTTATAAAATATTGGTTTGTTATAAAAATAATCAATTAAATGTATTTATATATGTTAAAAGAAGAATGATATATTTTCATATTATATTTTTGTGAGTATTAATTCATTATTTATTTCATATCAACGGTAATCATAAGCCATCTCTCAATTTTAATTTGAAAACTTATATCAGATAGTTTTCATAAAGGTTGGATAAAAACACAATAAATATCAAGACCTATGGTTCATTCAAACAGTCCGAAAAAAATATTTTGACACTCATTCCACTCTTTTGGAGATGGTTTTATATGTCCATATTATTTTTAGTTTCATTTCTATTTTTCTTGTTATAATGTTTGTGCTTTTATCAGTTCGGAAATATGATAACAACTCGATCAGCATCGTTGTGTTTCTCGGTGTTCTTCCAATTGTTTTATTATCGATAGTAGTGGATTTAATGGGTTAGTTTTTGTTCATCAATGATGTATTATTTGTATAAATAAAGTGCTTTAGGCTTTTATATTTGCGTTCAGAAATTTATATATTTTTTTGCATATTGGAATCATTGACAAAGAATAAAACTAAATTTTAAACCTGGGGAGTTACATTCTCCCCCACTTAATTGAATTACACCCTCACAATTCATTTACACTTATCTCTCTTAATTATCATATATTTTGAGTCTCACATGATGTCCCTAAGGTCTGTACAGTTGTCTTTCATGGTTTCTATATTTTCCAATGAGATTAAAGTTCAAAGTGGATTCAAATACTCCACTTCATTTTCCCAAATGCACCTAGTGCAAGAGGGGTTGTAAGAATGTAAGAATCAGAAGATAGTCATCAATGAATGATAATAAAAATAGGACCCTAGAAGTTCATCTTGAATTTGATTCCTATAAGAATGTCTCATTGCACCAGCTTCAAAAGATTCATAGTCATCGTAAATTCATCCTGTGAAGAAAAATATTAAAAGCTGACACATATAAGTTGCGCGAAGATTACCTTCTTCAGCTACACTAGAAAAAGTTGAGATTGAATACGGATTCTCAATCATGGTGAAGCACCTAAAAAGACCTTCGTAATATGCCCCTTGGCATCTATAGAAGTGACGTTGGATCTGTCTGATGTCTTCGAAGACGAAACAAGAACCACAATGAAAATTAAGTATATCAATTGTGTATGATATATTATAAATTCATTTACTGGAAAGCCACATGGCTTCGTAGGGTTCAGATTCTTCTTTGCATGAATTTTCCATTATCATAGAAAGTAATTCATCCAGAAGGCCTAAGAGACTTGTTTGACTTCTCATTCCTTCTATGTAAAAATTAAAAATAATAGTGTTGAATCAGAAAGAAAAGTAAATTTATTGAAGTGTTCTAAATTTTTAGACTTATCTAGACTGTGCCTCTGATAGCAATTGTAACGCTCTGAGCCTGCACTTTCGAACTCAGTGCTTGAAAAATGCTGTGTAATTTTTGTATAAATGTGAAAAAACAATTACACAAAACATTAATGAAATGAGAATCTTTTACTTATCTAGGTTATGGTAAAAAAGATACATGCTAAAAAAAATAAAACATTAGAGTTACTGAATAACTTAAAATGAAAAGAACGATCAACACAGCTTCTGTGCGCACTACAAAAAAATGATCAACTCTAGATTTCAAGACAACCTTTGGAATTTTTTTTGAAAACATAGGGTGAGCACAAAAGGTGCCTAGAAAGGTGTTTTTAAATCCTTTGATAAATCCCATTAAAAGTATTCCCTTGATTATACATTTGGAAATTCAATTGCAAATGCATTTTTAAAACCACCTTTAGAAAATAATATTTGAAAAAATAATTATACTTTGAAAACACTTTTACATTATTCCAGTGATTTTCTTTGGAAAGTATTAAGAAATATTCATGAAAACAAAACACCATTTTGAGGCAACTTAATTCACCGAAGGATTTCTTGGGCCTACCCACTTATTAAAGGATGGGTTCACTCCACAATTCCCTTCTATTTTTACAATATACAAGTGCTGATCTTTTTCGAAAACATTTAAAGTTTACTTTACAAATACATATATATATACTATAATTGGTCACTGGAGTTTTTACCTTTAACTTATCAATTCATTAAAATACACATCACTACTTATATATATATATACATATATATATATATATATAATTTCCATTTTACCATTTTCAAATTTTGGTTAATACAAAAACTTTTATCGGCTAAACCTTGCATATAGTTATTATTTCTTTTATGAATAACCTTTGATACTCATATACCACCACAACCAATCACAAAAAAATTTGATCAAAAATCCATTTGAGATAAATATTAAACACATTAAATTAAAACATGAAATTTTTATAAATTTAACGAGTGTCGATGTATGTATGACTCATGGCCATGTATATATGCAATTGCAACACCCATAGTTTTGATAAAACATGATGACATGTTATGTGCTTTTTTTTAGAAATTTGATGATAAGTTGATGATAAATTTATAAACATGTTATTAATCAATTAATCCATTAATATATATACACCCATTTTAAGACTTCATTTATGCATACATATATATATATATATAATTATTGTAATAAATATGTATACAAAAATCTTTATACAAATATAAATTATTTTTATAAAAATAACCCCTTAGCATGAGAAAGGTAAAGTATAATTTGTAATCTTTTACCCACTTATAATTTATGATCAAATTACACATGTATTATTTTTCAATTAAATTCACTTGTAAGAACAATTTAAATACAATTTAAATTTAACCATATAAAATTATATGAAATAATGTTTTCTAAAATGCCTTAAATAATAAGATTTCAAAATAAGAAACTAAATATTTCTCTCATACAAGAACAATAAAATGGAATGGAATAAAAATTATTTTGAAGATACATAATCCCTTATAAAATACAATTAAACAATTTCCATCAAAAATAGAATACCAAACATATAAGTGAATATTTGTAGTATGAATCACCTTACTATGTTTTTTTAAATAAGTTGATTTAGTTTGTAAGAAACACATAAGTAAACCTTGATGAAGAAAATAATTTGATAAAATAAAATTTATAATCCCTTACTTTTTATTTGCAGACAAAGACTTATATTTTTTCTACCTATCACACTACATAAAATACTCCTACTGACTTTGCCACACATTCCCACCAAAATAAACCAAACAGCATCACTGCATTATGCCTTGATATACAATGTAGTGTGTTGGCCAACTGATTTACTAATATATAGTACCCAACTCACTGCAAAATTATACATATCTTATTTCAACTTGCGTTGAAATATATATATATATATATATATATATATATATATATATTATAGAGTCGTACAACACCAAAGTGAGATCTTAAAATAATTAGGTAGAAAATTCAATGAATTATTCTCATTTCAAACTTCCCATTGTTACAAGAAGAAGACTCCAAACTGAATTGGCATATAAATAAATATATTTGGAAAAAACATAATTGGAGATAGTGAATAAAATATAATAAAATGAATGAAAGTGACTATGATGAAATCCGAAGAAGGAAGAATCAAACAAGAGGACAATCAGAGAATTTAATGTACTGATATGAGATAAGATTTGATTATAAAATAATCATACTACTAGATATAATAAATTGACAATAAGAGGATGTTGACATCGGATAATAAATTCATAGAAGATGTCGATTTTTAGAGAAAAATGAAGAAATAGACAAATCAGAACTTACTATACCCTAAAACAAATCTGAAAAGAAATTCGGAAAAACTGAATTTCATTATACATACCCTACCTACAGTATCAGACAAATTGAAGGTTGATTTTCCTCAAATTTCATTCAAAAAATCAACCCAAAATAGATTAGGCATGTGATAACATTCAAACTCAGACCAGTTCTTGATCGGACTCGATTTGAGGTTCACTTGGGGGGTCGAACATTCCTTGCGCGATTGGCCTACACCGAAGCATTCATCCGAAACTGAACATCTCAGATCTAGGTTGTGACTCGACTCGACTTGAGGGAACCAGCATATCCAAGAATGGCCTTACTCGACATAATCTGATTCATCTCTTACAGTTGACTCTAAAGATAAAATCCACAGCTCGACTGGCTTTGCTTGAGATCCACTCGAGCCGAACCCTAAACCCGCAACTTATTTTCATTTAGTTTTTTTAGTTTTTTTAGTTTTTATTCTATTTCACCATATATAAATATATATAAAAATATATATAATGTTTATTATAAACAAATAATATATATCAATATCTACTAGTTTTATTATATTCATTTTTTTAAACATGAATACTCATAATTTTATAATAACTACAAATATTATATTTTGTATTTATAAAATAATGTTCATGGTAATAATGAAAATTCATGAGGATTCTTAATAAATTAATTTTATAATTGTTAATTTATAATTTCATAAAATAAATTTTCTTTAGTATGAAGTGACGCTGGTAAAATAATTTATTACTAGTGTACATATTTTATTATACCATGTATTGTTCATAAATTATATAATTTAATAAAATATTGATTTGTTATAAAAATAATCAATTAAATGTATTTATAAATGTTAAAATAAGAAAGATATATTTTCATATAATATTTTTGTAAGTATTAATAAATTATTTATTTTATATCAATGGTTATCCCAAGCCATCTCTCAATTTTAATTTGAAAACTTATATCGGATAGTTTTTATAATAGTTGGATAAAAAAACAATAAATATCAATACCTAAGGGTCGTTCAAACATTCAGAAAAAATTAACATGACACTCATGCCACTTCTTTTGGATATGATATTATATGTCCCTCTTATTTTTAGTTTCATTGCTATTGTTTTTACTATGACATTTGTGGTTCTATCAGATCCAAAAGATGATAACTACTCGATCAGCATCCGTGTGTTTCTCGGTGGTCTTCCAATTGTTTTATTATCAATATCAGTGGGGTTAATGGGTTAGTTTTTTTGTGTAAAGGTTGTATTATATGTATAAATAACGTGCTTGCTACTTATATATTTTCGTTCGGAAATTTATATATTTTATTGCATCCTAGAATCATTGAAAAAACATAAAAATAATTTTTAAACCTGGGGTGTTACATGTCAAATGTCGAGTGGGAGTGTGACTAAAGGTATAAGGCTTTATGGCTATGGAGAAGGTGAAAGTTCAGGATGGATTTGACATAATATATCATTTACGGAATGTAATTTGTAAATCATTAAATTTAAACGCGGAAAGTTGAAAAAGATAAAACACCGTTATTTCAATTAAAGCAGATAGAATTTATAAATTATCCCTTAAATATATTGGTGTCAATGAATCTATTCCAGGAAGATCGTTTTTAGAAATATCGATTTCAAGAAGATCAGTTTCAGAAAGAGTGGTTTTAGAAGAATTTGTTTCAATAGATTAGTTTCAGAAAAAATGGTTTCACGTGATCGGTTTTAAAAAAATTGGTTTCACAATACTGGTTTCCTAAATATCGGTTTCACAAGATCAGTCACTACGGGAAAAACGATTATTGCGATGGGGTATTTGCGACGGGTCTTATTCCCGTCGCACCAACTCAGATGAATAGGGTTTTTGCGACGGGAATATTTTCTCGTCGCAAATGGTCAGTTATTTGCGATGGAAATACAGGGCACGTCGCAATTGCAATGGCTCGGTTTGTGCGCCAAAATGCGAGAATGATATTTGAGATAGGTAGAAGGCTACCCGTCGCAAGTACCCGGCAGTGGTAAATAGTATTTGCGACGGGGAGATTTCCCTCGTAGCAAACAAATATTCGCCCAGTATTATTTGCGATGGGCCCTGTTGCCAATACCGGCCGCTGTAAAGCCTATTTGCGATGGTCACCTACAACCCATCGCAAAATACCCCACGGTCGTAAATACGTTTTTGCGACGGGACTATTTACCTGTCGCAACAGATAATCCAACGGGAGGTATTTGCGACGGGTCTCGTCGCAAATACCGGCGGCGGTAAATAGGAATTTGCGATGGGGATATCCTTCCATCGCAAAAACCGGCGGCGGTAAATAGTAATTTGCGATGGGGATGTACGCCCGTCGCTAATGGTGTGGCATTTTCAACGGGCCCGTCACAACAACCCTTTTACCCGCTGCCCGTAATTAATGTGGCCGAAGGTATTTGCGACGGGCCCCATCGTGAATACCGGCAGCGGTAAATAGAAATTTGCGACGGGGATATCCTCCCATCGCTAATGGTGGCTATTTGCGACGGGCCCATCGCAAAAGTCCTTTTACCCGCCACCTGTATTTAATGCAGGTGAAGGCATTTGCGACGGTATCCCATCACAATACCTCGTATTTGCGACGGTCGCCCATTGCAAATACGACCGTCGCAAATAATCTAACCTATATATACACCCCATCCGTTTTTTTCTATAACAATTAGATCTATATTCTTCTCTCTCTCTAATTTTTAGTTCTGAGTGGAATTTTTTTTTTATATTTTCTTTCGAAGAGAGATTGAAGGAGTTAGAAGGCACAGATTACTAAAGGTATTTATATTTCTTTTAATTGATAAATTATTTTTAATTGTTAATTGTTAATTTTATTTTTAATTGTTAATTTTATTTTTTTTAATAGAATGTTTAGCTATATAGTATAATTATTTTATGTGCTTGTAGCAAATAATCCTTGTCTGGGTACGAACAAGTAGAGGTGGCTCAGGCATAGATGTACCTAGGAATGAAAACACTGACAAGGTGTTTCGAGCTTGACTCGGGGTAACCTGGTACACGACAACGGGACTTGTTGCACTCTTGGTTCGACACTCCCAGGGGATTTTTTGGTAATAATTAGAAATAAATATATAATTATAAAATAATTAATAAATAATTCGATTTAATTAAAATAATTATCAAATAATTATGAAATAATTAGATTTAATTGATTAGAAATAATTTGGAAACAATTATATTTAATTAGGAAACAATTATATTTAATTAGGAAACAATTAGATTTAATTAGGAAACAATTAGTATAATTAGGAAACAATTAGTATAATTAGAAACCATTTAGATTTAATTAATAAAAAATTAGATTTAATTAGGAAACAATTATTATAATTAGGAAACATGCTTTACCTCTCATCTACATCAATTTTCTTTTCATTTGTGTGTTGAGGCTTGACAGGAAACTTCTACCTCCACATGTAATATCTGCTTTTACTATAAAAATTATCAACCTCCTCGCCAATGTAGAGGTGAGGAGGTTTATAATTTTGAAAGTAATAGCACATATTAGATGTGGAGGGAGAAGTTTCCTATCAACCACAACACACAAATGAAAAGAAAATTGAGGTACATGAGTAGTAAATTACGTTTGTTTTTCTATTCATTGATTGATTAACCACCCGACGTATATGCATATCTTCGCATTTCTAATTAATAACATAATTAGTAACATAATTAGTAACATAATTAGTAATATAATTAGTAACATAAATAGTAACATAATATAAAATATTATATTACTATAATAATAATAGTTAAATAATACTTATAATTTAATTATTTTCTTATTATATGTTTAATATTTATAAAAAAAATATTAATTTTATAAAATTATAAAAAGTTTATAAAATATTACAATTATCAAAATTTTCAACAAGTTTTTCTTAATTCTTAACAGTTAAAATCTTAAAGGGTCGCCAATTTTCAGGTCATTCCCAATAAAAATCTTGCGTCAACTGTGTCCAATGTAATCTCTATAATTGTTCTTGCTTGGTTGATCACCTCTCAGGTAGCATTGCAATAGGACACCCCATGTCATGCCTTTCTCATTACTTTTGTCATCCTATTGCAACACTATTTGCGAGATGATCAACCTTGTAACGACAATTATAGAGTTTACATTGGACAAGGTTGACCCAAACTTTTTATTGGGGATGACCTAAAAATTGTCGACCCTTTATGATTTGAGAAATGTTAAGAATAATGCAAAATCTGTTTGAAATATTGAGATTTGTAATAATTAGTAATAATTACTAATAAAATTAATCAAAAATCAAATATATTGAAGTACATGGTTATAAATTGGCACAATTTCCGGCGGATTGACGGCTACCTTCTGTTCAACGTCTCATATCTTTGCTACTTTCTCCCACTGAAATCAGTATGAAAAATGTGCTCTAACGTATGTCAGAGCTAGTTTTTCATGCTGATTTCAGTTGGGAGAAAGTTAAAAAGAGATGAGCCATCAAACAAATTATAATAATTAGTAATATAATCTTCACAACGATGATTTCAAAATTTAATTTCATCATTCAAGCATATTTCATTTTTTCCAAGTATTGCTAAGTATATCTAAATTAATAATAATTAGTGGGGATGATGACAAACTAACTGTGTTGCTTATAATTATTGGTAATTACTAATAAATAACTATAATTATATATCTTCTTTTTTTAGGATATTGTTTCTTATATTAAATTGTTTAACAATATTAATGGTTTAAAATTTTGTAGAAACATATATATGAATATGGAACAAGGAAATCGACATCAATCATTATTAGATGATCGTGCTTGGATAAATCAGCACAGAAATACAAACGGTTCTAGTTTAATTCTTGTATATGTTGATGGTGTTGAAGATTTCTTATCATTTGCATCATCAAACCCGGAATTTGTTTCAGAAAGGACAATTAAGTGTCCTTTTAAAAAAAATTCTCTGAGAATATTTGAGACATTTGACATCATTGGGCAACATCTCTTGCGTTATGGTTTTCAATTAGATTATATTTTTTGGTATCAACACGGTGAGTGTAGTTCTAGAGAATATACCAATAAGTTGATTTCGAATCCATCGTGGTTTCAGAATTTAGTACATGATGTTGTAGGGTCATCCGTTCAACAAACAGAAATTGAGGATGATGTTGATTTACCTCCCGAGTTGGCACCATCTGAATTTGCTGAGTTGTTCAGGTCTGGTGGGGATGCATTATATCCTGGTTTCAAGATAAGAAAATTAGAAGCAGTTACAAAATCTATGGATATTAAATCAGATAATAGAATGTCAAATAACTATTTTGAACAGATATTTTCTTTGGTTAAAGCACTGTTACCTGAAGGAAACGTGCTACTTGCTAATTATTATGAGAGCAAAAGGCTCGTTCGTAATCTAGGCCTTAGTTATCAGAAGATCCATGCATGTTCAAACGATTGCATCTTATATTCTGGTGTAAATGAGTTGTTGGATAGTTTTCCCACATGTGGACAATCGAGGTATAAATAAGCTCAATCAGGGAAGTCTAGATTGATTCCTGTAAAATAGTTGAGATATTTGCCACTTACACCCAGGTTGCAGCGTTTATTTATTTCTCAGAACACAACGACAATGATGTCATGGCACAAAACCAATATTTCAAATGGTAAAATCTTGATTCATATATCTGATGGTGATTTATAGAAACATTTTTATCAAGTGCATCTGTATTTTTCTTTAGAATCCTGGAAAGTGCGATTGCGTTTTTCTACTGACGGTTTTTGTCCATTTGGATCTTTTGGTAGTCAGTATTCCTGTTGGCATGTCTTTATAACTCCGTACAATTTTCCTCCATGAATGTTGATGAAAGAGCCTTATATCTTTTTGACATTATTAACCCAGGACATCCAAAAAATAATATTGATTTTTATTTGGAACCACTAATTGATGAGTTAAATTTATTGCGGAGTCATAGTGTTGGTACATATGATGCTGCTGCGAAACGGAATTTTGTAATGAAAGCTGCTTTGATGTGGACAATTAGTGACTTCCCGGCATATGGTATGTTATCTGGATGGAGTACACATGGTCCAAAATCATTTCCTTACTCTATGGGAGACAACAAAGCATTTATGCTCATGAATGGAAAAAAACCTTGCTATTTTAACTGTCATCATAGATTTCTTCCAATCGATCATCATTTTCGGAGGAATAAATCTCATTTCAGAAAAGGTAGAATTGAAATAGATGAACCTAAAAAAATGATCTCAGGTACAGAGTTACAATCATTTGTATTTTCATTACCTTCCATCACTTTTGGACCGACAATAAACCAACAGAAAATTTATGGATTTGGGAAAAAACACAATCGGACAAAACGAAGCATTTTTTGAAATCTGCCAAATTGTTTTGATTCATTGGTCCGATACATGTTGGATGTCATGAATATTGAGAAGAACTTTTTTGATAATTTAATTCATATAGTTTTTGATACACCGGGTAAAATCAAATATAATGTAATGGCACGATTAGATCTTGCCCAAATTTGCAGGCAACTAGAACTTGAATTGTTTGAAAATGTCAGATCAAGAGATTAATGAAGACAAAAGCAGTATACGCACTAACCAAAGAGATTCTCTTAGTATATTGTCAATGGATTGCAAATTTGAGACTTCCAGATGGCTATGCTTCCAACTTGGGCTGATGTGGTAAAAATTGTCATATTACCGGATTAAGAAGTCATGACTGTCATGTTATAATGGAAAGGATTATGCCTATTGGATTAAGAGGTTTGTTGATTCTAAGATTTGGGATTCGATAAGAGATATATCAAATCTTTTCTGAGACATGTTTGCGGCGACAACTGACTACGATACACTAAGAAAACTGGATGAAGCTGTTGTTGTAATTATATGCAAATTGGAAAAAATCTTTCCACTAGATTTCTTTGAATCGATGGAACATTTGATATTAAATTTACCACATGAAGCAAAATGTGGAGGTCCGGTTCAGTTTTTATGGATGTAACCATTTGAGAGATGCATGCAGAAATTGAAGAAAAAAGTCCTTTACAAAGCATCAGTTGGAGGCTCAATTACTGAAGCTTATTTGCTAGAAGAAATTTCTTTATTCTGATCTCATTATTTTGAATCTGAATATCCCCCAAAATTTAACCGCACGGGCCAGAATGAGGGGAATGTTGATGATGATATGAACAATCAATTATCATTGTTCAATCAGCCTGAACATGGCTATGTTGGAGTTCATCATAGATGGCTTTCAGATGATGAACATCATAGAGCTCATACATATGTTCTACTCAATTGTGCGAAATGTCACCAATTGTACAGTGAGTTCTCTTATCCCTTATTCTATAGATTATATTACAGTAAATTAATCATATTGTATTTGTAGGTTATATGACGATCATATCAAAAAACAATTTCAACAAATTACAGCAGCTGGCTTAGAAGAACGTCGGAAAAAAAATTTGCCTACTGGTTTCAAAAACTAGTAACATACATTCTTTTTTGGTTTTACATATAAAATCAATTTATTACTTGTAATAGTAATAAATGTTTTACAAATTTTCTGGAATCTGTACATGCTGATAAGATTGATAGTCGATTGCATATTTTGAGTAGCCCACCATCCAATATGGTTAAATCTTATAATACATATGTGGTGAAAGGTTATCTCTTTCATACACGTGCATATGGGGAATCAAAGAAAACAATGAATAGTGTTGTTTTTTGAAGGGATCACATCATAGAGATATTGAACTTGACTTTTACGGCATACTTGAAGAAATTATTGAACTGTGTTATTTGGGACAAAATTATGTAACCATTGTAAAATGTCAATGGCTGGATACTGAGAGAGGCTTGCGTATTCATCCGACTCATGGAATTTTTGATATTAAACATAAAAGTCTTCTTGAAGTAAATGAACCATTTTTATTGGCTCATCAGGAACATCAAATTTATTATGAAAAATATTGTGCTACTGCAAAAGAGTTGGATGATTGGTGGATTATAATAAAAGTTAAATCTCGAGAAAATTAATTTACTCAAAATGAATGTGGTTCCACTGATGTGAAAGGAAATGAAATTTTTCAGGACACTCCTCAAAACACATCTCTTTCACAAAGAGACATGAATGTTGAGGATGACACCCCACAATTAAGGGTCGATGGTGACGATGTTGTCAATGATGTTACAACTGAATATGAAATGCAGAAAGATGATGACAGTGAAACTAATATGGAAATTGATGATGTTGAGGAGGAAGATGAAGACATTGACATTGACAACTATGAAGATGATGATGAAGATGAACATTGACACAATAAAATGCTGGTTTGAATCATAACAAATAAATATATATACATAATAGTTATTTTCAAATTTTTCCTAATAATAATGATTTCATGTTTCAGATGGACTCAGAAACGTTTTGTCAGTTGTTGGAGGCTGATCTACCTATGGATGATGAGGTTCTTGATTCATCTGACCCTCAGGCTGTTGGCACTACAGGGAGCACTCGGAGGGGACGTGGTCTTGGTAGACTGATGATTCCGGATCCTATCCCGGAGAAACAACCACCTCTTGGATTCGATGCGCACACACGGTGGTATGCTAACCTGTGTATTTTAGTTATCTTTCATTATAATTTATTAATATTCTAATTGTTTTATTATTTGTTCTTTTTCCACAGTTTTACGCATATAGCTATTGGACAGGGGAGCTCTATCTTGCGTAATTATTTTTCTCAGCCATGGCTCACATGGGATCAGATTCCCACTGATGTGCAGGCCACCATGTTCGATCATTGGCTGGTACGTAATTAAATATTATTTATTTTGAAATTTAATTCATTAATTACATTATATTATCGTTTAGGGTATCCCATCGATGAGAGCATGCATGCCACTATCCACGCGGCATGGGTGGTGTCTATGCATGACCGTTTTCGTCAGTTTTTGCATAATTTGAGAAATACGGTTTTGAAGAAATCCAGAGTGACAGAATTTGATGAGTCCGGTAGATCCCACCGACAAGAGTACATTTCATCTCACGTTTGGGATGGATTATGTATACACTGGTTGGGTGGTGGGTTTCAGAGGAGATATGCATTGGGTCGACAGAATTGGGGGAGACAAGAGGTGACGCATCGAGCCGGTAGTCGTACATTCAGTGTTCATAGAGAGAATATGGTAAGTACTTTTTTTTAATATTTTATACAACTTAAAATATAAACAGTTTATTTTATATTCATATAGGAAGCCGAGCAGACCGGTATTTCGACGTATGGCTTTTATAAGAGGATGTACACTGACCCAGCTACTGGAGAGATTAGAGGTGACCGCCAGCGTCAGATTGTGGTCAGTATTATTTTCTTTTTAGTTTGCAAATTAAATGCATATAATATTTTCATTATTTTAATTTCTAATCGAAACTTAAGGAGTCAAATGAGGCCCCGACATCTCAGACACAGGCTGAGAGTCAAGACGAGACGGGTGATCAGACTAGTGCCCACCATTTTGATGAGACGACATGGATGCAGGTGACCCAATATGGCTTCAAAAAGGGCCGAGTAGTTGGTATCAGCTCTCATTTGACTCCTGTAGCTTATTATGGTACTGTTGTGATGTCGTCGTCCAGCTCGAGAGGAGCTCGTGGAGAGACATCATCTTCTGCCTCATAGTATCAGGAGCAACTGCGTGCTCAGAGTCAGCTTATAGAGGATTTGCGTCAGGGGCAGGAGCAGATGTGTCAGCAACACGATGAGGAGATGCGTCGATGGTGGGAGCAGATGCGTCAGTAGAAGGATGAGGGGAGACATCGATTTGAGGAGAAAATCAGGAGTATATGGAGTATATGCGTCATCTGACTCATAGTTTAGGGATGGAGTTTCCTCCACCACCTCCTCCAGGTCCTCCAGGTCCTCCGGATTATCCACTCCCCTGTGATTTTTTTAGATGTAATAAACATTTGAGTTCATAGTTTATTGTCATATTAACTATTTACATTTCCTCTTTCATATTGGTACGAATATTACGTGATTTAATTTGTTTTTATTTTTTTAAATATATTATTACTTATTAGAATTATTTTTAATGTCTGCTTATTTTAGTAATATTACTTTTAATATTTTATATTTATTGTTAATATTGAGAAGTTTATAATTTTATAATTTTATTAATATTAATATTATTAATATTATTTTTTCATCAATATGTATGTTTATTTGAATAATAATTTTATAATAATAATTTTTTTATATTAATAATATTAGTACTGTTATTATTATTTTTTGATATTAATATTTCATAATATTTTATATTATATTATTTATATTCATATTGTTATTATTTATTGATATTAATATTTTATAAGTATAATATATATATATTTTATTATTAATATTATAATAATATTATTTATTTATATTATTATTATTATAATTATTATATAAGTAGTTTAATATTAATAATATTATACTAATTTTTTATATTATTAATATTAGTATTATTATATTATATTATATAATTTATATTCATATTATTATTATTTTATATTAATATTTCATAATTATATTTTATATAATTTTTTATTTATATTATAATAATATAATTTTTTTATATTATTAATATTATTATTATTTTTATATAATATTATACGATTTGCATTAATTATTTTATTTTTTTTTAATATTTTCGACGGGTACATTTGTGACGGGAATTCCCGTCGTATATGTTTTTTACAGTACCATTTGCGATGGAACGAATACCCGTCGGGAAAACCTTTCTGCGACAGTCTGTCGCAAATACATTCGTCGCAAGAATTTTTTTAAATTTCACATTTGCGACGGGATTCTGACCTGTCGCAACAAATTTATCTGTGATGGCCCGTCGCAAATACCTTTTTTATATATAAATGATAATTTATTTGCGACGGGGGAAAAATACCGTCGCAACTAATTTTTTTTTGCGACAGGAACGCCGCAAAAACACCTATTTGCGACGCCGTTTTCGGCAACGGGCGACTTTCTATGGAGCACCATCGCAAAAGACATTTTTCGACGGGATCCCATCGCAAATATTCAGTTTTCCTATAGTGAGTATTAGAAAAATTAGTTTCACAAGATCGGTTTCAAAAATATCGGTTTTAGAAAGATCGGTTTCAAGAAGATCAGTTTTAGAATGATCGGTTTGACATGATCGGTTTTATGAAAATCCGTTTGACCAGATCAGTTTCTGATTTATCATTCCTAATTAATGTCTAATGTAATTAATCCTCTTATAATTTAAGGGTTTAGTGAATATAGCAGCAAGCTAATGTTCAGTTCCAATAAACTCAAGAGTTATATAACCTTTTTGATAATAATCTCTCAAAAAGTTATGTATTACACCAATATGCTTTGTTCTAGAATGAGATATTAGATTTCTATAAATGTTAATTGCACCTACGTTGTCATAGTTAATTGAGACATGTTTGTATTGATATCCATAGTCTATAAAAGTGTGTTTCATCCACAAAATTGTTGCACAAAAACTACCAGCAACAATATATTCTGATTTAGTAGTAGATAACACAACAGAATTCTATTTTTTACTGCACCATGATACTAGTGACTTGCCTAAAATGTGACATGTCCCATAGGTTTTTTTATTTAACAAACAACAAGAAAACTAAGCATCAAGATAAATTTTTAAATCAAACAGTTTTCCTCATGGATATAATAGTCCTATGTTGGGAGTATAATTGAGATATTTTTGAATCCTTTTAACAAAATTTAAATGAGATTATTTGGGATTACCTTGAAAGAGAGAACACATGCATACATTGAACATAATATCATGTCTTCTAGCACTAAGATAACACAGACTCCATTTCATTCCTCTATAGTTGGTTTGATCCACTGGTTCTCTAGCTTCATCAGCATCCAACTTACAAGTGGTACTCATAGGTGTATCACTACCTTTACTACCATCCAAACCAAAACGTTTTAATAGATAATTGGTATATTTACTTTGATTTTGAATAATACAATCCATATTTTAAAAAATATGAAATCCAAGGAAAAATTTATGTTCTTCCATTAATCTCATTTCAAATTCATATTTCACTATTTTTTAAAAATCAGTACATTAAGAAGTTTTGCAGGATCCAAAAAATATATCATATAGATAAATTTGTACTATCAAAACCTCCTTGGGATTCTTTTTAATAAACAAAATGGGATCTAGTATTCCTTTAGTAATACCTTTTGAAATAACAAAGGAACTAAGTATATCAGACCATGCTCTTGGAGATTTCTTTAAACCATATAAAGCATTATAATGTTTAAAAACATGGATTGAAAAATGGCTATTTTTAAAACAAGGGGGTTGTTCAAAAAAAACATCCTCAACTATATACCCATTCAGAAAATCACATTTGACATCCATTTGATAAAGTTTGAAATTCAGATGAGTAGTATAAGAAGTTATTATCGAAATGGTCTCTAACCTGGCTACAGGTGAAAAGTGCTCTTTATAGTCTATTCCTTCCTCTTGACTGTAACATTGTGAAACTAACCCAGCATTGTCCCAAACTATATTTCCAAGATCATCAAATTTTTTCATAAAAACCCATTTGGTTCCTATTTACAAAGTGTCTTTAGGACTTTCCACTAGTTCTTAGACTTTCTTTCTTTAAAATTGATTTAGTTCTTCTTTCAGAGAAATCACCCAAAATTAATCATTGATAGCATCATTAATATTTTTGGGTTCAAGCTGTGAAATAAAATCTTGATGTTCATCCTGGTTTCTCATAAAAACTCTAGTTTATGTCCCTCGATTTAAACAACCAACTACATCATCTAATGAATGATTCTTGAGAGTTGTAATACCTCTAGTAAGAGTTCAACTAGACTCCTCGCGATTCATTGTTAGTTCATACTCAACATATGTAGATTATGAAAGACTCTTAGTACTTGAAAATTTTATAGGGGATTCACTATCATTATCATTACGGTTATGAATTGAACTATCTTCTTCATGGCATTCAAGAGAGGTTTAGTGTTCATGTGGATGTGTCTCATCAAATTTGAAATGAACTGACTCTTACACACATTTGGTTTTCTTATTGACTACTCTATAGGTTTTACTCGATATTTAGTAACCTAATAAAATTCCTTCATCAATTTTAGAAGAGAAATTTCCATGATTGTTCTTGGTGTTAAGGATAAAGGATTTGAAACAAAAAACTCTGAAGTAGTTAACCTTAGGATTCATATTGTTCCAATTTTCATAAGGGGTATTCTTAATAACATGTCTAATCATGACTCTATAAATGGTATAACAAGTTGAATTTACTAATTCAGCCCAAAAATAAATAGGTAGATTATACTCACTGATCATAGTCCTATAAATTTACTGAAGGGTAATATTTCTTATTTTTACAACTCCATTTTTCTGAGTTGTTATAGGAGTAGAAAAATTGTCAATATAGCCATTGTGTGAGAAAAAATATTAGAAGTCCTAATTTTCAAACTCACGGCCATGATCACTTCTCATGGTCTTAATTCTAATTCCACTAAGGTTTTTCACAGACTAGGAATATCTGATAAAATAAGAACTAGCTTAACTAATGTGAGATAGAATGTATACCCAAGTATACCTAAAAATCATCTACATGAATATAAACACAAGGATTCCCATTTAAACATAAAACTCTTGATGGTCCAAACAAATTCATGTGAGCTAACTCATGCGTCTAAGAATTATAATCTTCATTCCTTGTTTTGAAAAAAACCTTGTGTTGGTTTCTCTTTTGATATGGATTACACCGTTTATTATGTTAGAATTCTAGTTTAGTTTAGTATCTAACTAAACCTTTTCTAGACAGTACCCTAAGTGAGTGCAAAATTTAGTGTCCTAATCTTTTTTTCCACAATGATGATTCATTATGATAAGCATTTAATCAAGATATATTTTTCATAGCTATAGAATTAATGTCAACAACATACACATTCTCATTTTTTAGAGCAGTAAATATTATTTCATTTTTGGAATTAAAAACCTTACATGCATCATTTTCAAATAAGACATTGAAACCATTATCACACAACTGAGAGATGCTAGGAAAATTGTACTTCAATCCCTCAAAGAAAGTACTTTTGAAATTAATACTGTATTAGGGTTACCAATATGGCATATGCAGACGATTTTCCCTTTACTATTATCACCAAAGGTTACATATCCACCATAAACATTGATTAGGCTCTTGATGCATGAGTAGTCACTAATCATATGTCTTGAACATCCACTGTCCATGTACCACAGAGTCTTAAAGGAACTCTTTTGGCAACATCCCAGCAAAACAGATTATACATGGGGTATCTTTGGTACCCATATTTTCTTGGGTCCTGAGAAGTTAGTAAGTAAAACATTGAGAACTTATACTTGAATCATAGATTTCCTATAATCAGCATAAAAATTTTGACAAATAAACACATTGTTTCATCTTTTTTAGAATTTTTTTTCATGAAATGGTCCATAACATGAACTAGTAGTGAATTTTCCAGATTTTGGAATAAATTTATTTTTATGATCCTTCTCAATCCTAGTTCATATACTAGAACAGTTGTATATTTTGGGGCAATAAGTTTTCCTAGAAACTGAGTCAAGGTATCTCTACCTGTAGTAAACTTCTCATGATCTCTTTTTAATTTTTCATTGGATATTTTAAGTCGAGTGTGTTCTTTCACCAACTGGGAGAATTCTTCTCTTACAATATCCAGAATTGACTTATAAATTTTATTTAAAGAATGTTTTCACTTTAATGATGTATATCTATATTTGATCTCATTAAAGGTATCCTCAAGCATTTCACAATATTCAAATAGTTCATCCTTATTCATATATTCATCATTATCTGGCTCACTCTTATTCTCAGAATAATAGGTATTATGTACAGGAGAGTTAAGTGTTACATCAGATGTTTATTTCATGAAACATAAGTTGGAATGATTGTTCTGTTCACTATTAGAAGAATTAGATCCACTGGAGCTATCTTCTGAAGCACTCTAGTATCTTTAATAGCATTTTTATATCCTTTCCCCTTGTCTTCATATTTCCTCTCAAATTTCAGCATGGGGCAGTCTTCCTTCACGTGACCTTTTCATTTTTACTCATAGATTATTATTCCAATAGAGTTTCCATTCCATTTTCTGTCTTTCTTTAACTATCTTTTACTCTCATACTTTCCCTTGTAGTTTGAATTCCTGAGGAATCTCTTCTTTAAGTATAACCTTTTGAATCACCTTGCAAGATGAGACATATCATCATCACTATCTGAATCTGACACTTCACTAGTGGAACAGTCTACAAGAACATGAGATTTTTCTTTTTTTTCTCTTTGAGGTAGTAGTCTTGACTGCTACTGATTTCTTCTATGGTTCCTCATATAATTCGTGATTCAACTTATTTTCTTCATTATAAATCATAATCTTTCCAATTAGATCTTTCATTGTTATCTTTCTTATGTCAAAAGATTCTCGGATGGAAACATAAGTGTAACACCCTGATATTTTATGAAAAATATTATTTTAATTTCATTAATGTATTGTGTTTTATGCTACATCAAGATTACCTTGCGCTATAAGCAACACCGTATTATCTTGCAGTATACGCAACACTATTCTTGGATCGTGTTACACACAATTTTGATAATAGTTATTCTACGCAACATTGATTATATATATATATATATATTCAATGTATAAATGAAATATGGTTGGATTATGTTATACGAAACAACGAAGGATTCTTACACAGCACGCAACCCTGACTTGGCTTGCATTACACGCAATCGTGACCTTCGTCGATAGCGTGTGTTGTACGCAATACCGGGTTTACAAAACAATGATATATTATTATAATATTATTATGAACTAGTCATTATGAATAGTATTAACTAAATTTTAAATCTTATAACATTATTATTAGTCTTACACATTTTCTAAAACATGGTATAAGAACAAAATAAATTTTTCGGGTAAAATAAGTATTTTTCAAAAAATGCAGTTTTGCCGCCTTTTGATGGTGTACCCACTTTAAATTTAGTTTTTGACATTTTTATAAGTTCAATTTGACAAAATAAAATTCATCTTTGGAATCATAAAATAAAAATTTACTTTGGATAAATTTTTCATATTATTCTGGTAACTTTCATATTTTGATGAATAGTAAAAACACGCTATATTTTAATTAAAAACAAATTTTTTCATCACAATAATTTATATGGTTAAATTATAATATTGAATGGTTTTAAAGTATAAATAGAAAATATTTTTACCATTTAATATAATGTATGTCATTAGCATTGATTCTACCTTGAATTCATGGGATAAATCAATTCAATCTTTTGCATTGTTTTAAAGAAAAACTCATTTTCTTTTGACAACGGGATTAATTTTAATTTAATTTCTGCAACTTTTGTGTATTGAATTTGGAAAAATGGATTCCATATTTGGAATCACTGGATACAAATTATGTTAATAAGTTACTTTTTATTTTTGGGAATTATGAATAGTAACTACGGTAAATTTTATTTACCATAGTTAAAGGTAAATCGAGTAATTAAGGGTAAATATAATATTATAAAATTACCCTACCACATGTCAAAATCCTATTGGATGACTAAAAGTCGACCCATATCACCTAAGGGTCAGATTAGATTCATTTAATGGACTTTTGTCCATGAAAATAATTTAATTATTATTAAAACCAAAGAATGTGACAACATGTCACTTTTTAAATCTTATAAGTATAATAATTTTAATTTGGTGATAAACTTAATGAAACTTCGAACCTGAATAGTCTACAGAAATATAATACAATTATCTACATTATAGGAATTTATTTAGTATTTTTAGGGATTAAATAATTATCATTAATTGTGACACAATAGTGATGTTGAAATTATTTTATTAATTAAAATATCAAATAAATGGTTTTAAAAATATTAAAATATTTATTATATGCACTATTTAATGTTATCCACTAATTTTCTAGATACATATGACATTTTATTGATCTATTAAAGCATTTTTTTCGAACATATCCTCTGTATATATTTTATTTATATTCAAATAAATGAATTGTGTCAAAATTGAAACTATTGTTATTTTATAAAAATAACATATTATAAAATTGTTTAAAAATCACAAAAATATTTAAAAATTATAAATTAAATTTTATATGGTCGAAAATTCCATAAATTGTCAAATTATGGAAAATTCACAACATATATGTAATTATTAATAATAATTTAAAATTTAGAATATTATTACCACAAATAAAATTAAATTGATAAATAAGGATAAATCAAGTTGATAATGTTTAAAATAAATTCCTAACATGTCTAAATTTTATTGGTTGATGCGATTACAACCCTATCTCATCTAATCTTTGGATATGAGTCATTTTTGGAGGTTTTTAAGTGGGGTTAGATTTATTATAAATTAATATTTTTAAGATTTCCAAAGGTGCCCCTCTCCTCCCTTATAAAAGGGCACCTCCTCCCTCTCTTCCTCACACCACTTTGAGCCTTAAAGCTCAGAAAACCCCTGCCAATATCTCCTCTCCACTTCCCAAGAATCATCCTAGATGTTCTGGTCTTCTTCAAAGACCAACCCTAGTGCCCTAAGATGAGGTTAAGAAGAGGCGCGTCAAAAAGAGGTAATATCCATTACCGATCCTTTCCAAATTATTTCTTCTTCAACTTCTTCTTCTTTAGTTGTTTCATTATGAAGTAATAACATAAGTATCACTCATATACTGATATGTTATTATAAGTATGAAACAACCCTATTTCAACATCTATCCATCCTACGGAAAATGAAATCACCGCGCGTGCGTACGTATGGAATACCGTCTCCACGCCGTGGTGTAATCTATTTTCCACCACCACCTTACTTTTATGGGTATAATGGTGTAAATAATTACTATATATGATTATTATAAAGTGATATTGATTCTGAAATAGTATACATACACTCTAATACAATTCCACGATCATGGGAATGATATCATCGCTCGTGCGTACGTACGGAATACCGTCTCCATGATGTGATGCAATTCGTTCTACATGATCTTCATTGCATAATGATTATATAAATGAATTTAATGAATTAATATGATATATATTACATTAATACTATTCTGGAAATGACGTATCTATAACCTAAAGAGAAGAATAAGAATTTATTCGACAAAACACGCATAAGAACAAAAAGTTATAAACACCCGAATAACAAGTAGCAATGAAATATTACTACTAAGAAGCTAATAATATGACCATATATGATATAATAACAATAATTATGATTCTGGAATAAGTCAATAACATTATTTAAATCATTATATAGGAGGTTCAGACACTTACGAGGCAAATCGGACCTAAGGTAAGGGAAATATCACAATCTCATTTTTATCCGAGATTGTTTATACTTTGAAATTTACTGGGGTGTATTTTATCATCCAAATCCATGTTTCCTAAATATGTAATATTATTTCCCTCCACCTACAATTTTTTAAATCCAATTTTACCCTTTGGTTAGTTTTTAGTAAAAGATATGAAAAGAATCTTTTGTCATTTTCCGTACGAGGTACTTTTTGACTTTTCCGACAAAAGTACGAGAAGAATGTTTTTTTAACTTATACCGCATGAATGGATTTTTAAAACATTATTTCCAAGAAGTTTCCTTTACAAGTTTTCAAGTTTATTTTTAATCAACTTCTTTTAGTTTAAAATTGTATGACATGTTATGAAAGGAAAAGTTTTTTGAAGTAGAAAGGATATTTTCCTCAAAAATGGAGTTCAAGTGTTTTATCAAAATTATTTTCCATCTATGATAATATAGGATTCTGTTTATATCCCTATTATAACATTGATTTTATCATGTTGTGATGGAATTATTTTTATTAATTCCTTTATCTTATATGAATTGTTTTATGATGTCATGTTGTTTAAGAATCCCATTTTATTTACATGGGTTATGCAATGATGTATGATTTATGATTTTGTGGCACACATAAGAATGGTATCATTATGAGATGGGTGGGACCTATATCTCCCACCAATGCATTGGGTAATGATTTTATATCTCATGAGATAGACATGGCTGGAACAGTAGTGTTTCCGACGCTTTCGCCGGGGCGCGCGCGCATCCGTCCGTCAGGGGGGGACGCGCGGCGTTGTTGCCCCGCATTCTCGCTTTCCAAAGGAGGGCGGAATTCGTTCCTTGTTTAGGTACGTCTTCTCCTTGATCGAAACGGGATGATGGGATGTCGGTTCTTCCTTCTGTGGATTCCTCCTCAGAACTCGTCACCTAGTCCGGGTCTCCCTTATAGATTTAATACGTAGTTCGTGAAACTCTTCCCAGTGCCATGTTTCCATGGACACCGGTTAATTACACTGCTTCGGTCGGGACATTCCAAAGGGTCCAGTCAGGGCAGCAACCTTCGGTCAGGGGAGTAGTCACGTTGAGGCATCAGTAGCGTGTCTGGATGCTGGGGTACCTGGCATGTCTGTCTGTTATCCTTGATCACAAGACTTCTCGAGGGCGTGGAAGCCCGAGGCATCCCACATCGAGCGCGGGGAATTACATGTCATAGACACGTATCTGAGGTTTTCCTCAGCTTCCCGTGTTCAACACAGGGTATGTCGCGAGTTTAACGTCTAGCGGAGATGGATGAGAGTGAAATGGGACCATCGCAGGGGCGACAGTGAAGTTGGGCTTGAGCCTTGACGAGGCTTCCTACGTATCCCCGTGGCAGGGAATCAAAGTCCGCGTAGTTCGGGATGGTGCCGGTAAACCGACGTGAAGCTGGGCCTTGGCCCGATGGGTGTTGTCAGCGTACCGATGTAAAGGTGGACCTTGGTCCGATGGGAGTTGGGCTTGAACCTCGTGGAGGCTTCCTACGTACCATGCCTTGACACGGATCAAAGTCCTCGTAGTTCAGGTGGTTGGGTCGCAATGGCTTACCACTGGACCAGAGTGTAGTTTAACGTCATGCTGGACATAGGTAGAACATGACGTGAATTGGGTGATGGGTGGGCTTGAACCTCGTGGAGGCTTCCTACGTACCATGTCTTGACATGGATCAAAGACCTCGTAGTTCGGAGAATACAGTTTAACGTCATGCGGGACGATAGTGAACCCTGACGTGAATAAACGACAGGTGGTCTTGAACCTCGTGGAGGCTTCCTACGTACCATGCCTTGACATGGATCAAAGACCTCGTAGTTCAAAAGGGAATGTAGTTTAACGTCATGCGGGACGAAGATGGGACCCGGCGTGAAGAAACGATGGGTGGGTGTGTCGGTGAACCGACGTGAAAGTGGACCTTGGTCCAATGGGTGGGCTTGACCCTCGTGGAGGCTTCCTACGTACCATGCCGTGACACGGATCAAAGTCCCCGTAGATCGTTAGGATGGATGGGTCGTAATGTCTTACCACTGGACCGGAGTGCAGTTTAACGTCGTGCTGGACGGGGGTGAGACCCGACGTGAAATGACAGGTGGTCTTGAACCTCATGGAGGCTTCCTACGTACCATGCCTTGACATGGATCAAAGTCCTCGTAGTTCACTTGGGTTTCGCCGGTAAACCGACGTGAAAGTAGACCTTGGTCCACTATTGGTGGGCTTGAACCTCGTGGAGGCTTCCTACGTACCATGCCTTGACATGGATCAAAGACCTCGTAGTTCAAAAGGGGTTTCGCCGATAAACCGACGTGAAAGTAGACCTTGGTCCACTATGGGTGGGCTTGAACCTCGTGGAGTCTTCCTACGTACCATGCCTTGACACAGATCAAAGTCCCCGTAGTTCGAAAGGGAATGTCAGGGTCGGTGCTCACTCTAAGCCCACGTGAGTCATGCTCGGTGTGAGAAACAAGAGGTTGCACGGACCTGACGATCACGTCGCGAAGGGTGCGTCCATGAGAAGCGAAGAGGGGCTTACGCGTTGGGCGGCCCATGGAGTTGGGACTTACTCTAGGATGGAGGCCCATGGCGCGGCAAAGCGCGGGGAAGATGGACCTTGGTCCGACGATGGGAGGTGCCTCGTTCCCTATCACGTCCTCCACTGACCTTGGTAGTGGGGAAGTACCGAGATACACAGGTGCAATCATCCGTACCAAAGGTTAGGGGCTTACGCTCTGAGGCGACCCTTCCCCTGCGAACATACACCACTCCGACAAGGAGGATCTCATTCCATGTGCGGAAGAGTTCCATTCCCGTGGAGACAAGTGGTGTAAAAAATGTTCGAGTTGGGGGGGACCCTTCGTGAGGGAGACGAGGTTGGGCCACAGTTTAACGTCATGTGTTGAGGACGTAGTGCTTGGCAGTTTAACGTCCTGCAGCTCGGACGAGGTGGGTTCACTCCACACCCCTAGGGCTTACATAACCGGTACCCTCTGGTCCTTGGGGAAGGAAAGGTGCCGGTAAGGCCATGGTAAAGGGGGGTAGTGGGGAGAACCATCGAGGGGTCCACGTTAGCGTGGCTATGCGAAGAAGCAATAGCCGTTAGCGTGCCTATGTGAAGAAGCATTAGGCGAAGCAACGCTACGGGAGGTGTTGTCCATGGGACTTTGAAATCACATCGTGCAAACCTGGAGGGTCACACGGAAAGAGGGATCGCTAAGCAGAGGAGTGTGCTTTGCGAAGTGGGGTGCCTTGGCCTTAGCATGGGGCATAGGTGGGAGTGGGAGGTGCTTCGCGAAGTGGAACAGTGTTCGCGGAGCACTGCCTCGCGACGAAGGATTGGTTCGCGAAGCAGGGTCCTGCCAAGAAATGTACTTCGTGAAGTGGGGCGATACTGCCTTAGCATAGGGATTACTCGTATGGGTTGGGTGTTTCGCGAAGCACAAGTGCTCCGCGGATGCCCGGGTTCCCTAGGGAATCCCCTTCCTTTGCGAACTCCCTTGAGCTTCGCGAAGGGCATCCCTCTCTAAAGAGGGGCTCAAAACGAAACAAATCAGAGTCGTCTCGCGAAATAGAAATACCTCACGGAGCTCATGATTCCCGGGGCAAAGCGTGCTTCACGATTCGGGAGAGGAGAAGCCGAAAGGTCGGATCGTCCGTCCTCGGGACTCAGGGGGAGTCGAGTATTTATAGGGAAGGGGCGCCGCGAAGCAGGGCTCGCGCGCAGCCTCCGGTGCTTCGCGGTGGCCCGCGAACGTCAAACGGGTTCGCGGAGGATTACCACCTTTGGAGCTTCGCGGCGGCTCGCGAACGTCAAACCGGTTCGCGGAGGATTACCGCCTCCGGTGCTTCGCGGCGGCTCGCGAACGTGAAACTGGTTCGCGGAGGATTACCGCCTCTAGAGCTTCGCGGGGCCGCCAAGGTGGGGACGCTTCCCAGCGGGGCTTCGCGGCTGTGCTTCGCGGCTGTGCTTCGCGGCTGTGCTTCGCGAGGTAGCGCGCCGGCTGTCTTTTTCATTCCTTCCTTTCGGGCCACATTTTTGGCGCCAACAAATGCCTCCCCTCAGACTTGGCGCCGCGGAGGGCGAAGGGTCGAAGTCTGAGGGATAATCGCAAAAACTGTCGGTGGTTCGCGATGCGTCATCGAGAAGGGGGGCCGCGATGCTCGTCGGGGCCACGGATCCGGACGCGCCGCGATGCTTCGCGCTGGTGAGGCGTGCCGCGATGCTCTGGGGTCGTCGCCTATAAATAGGGGGTCCTCCCTCTTTTGTCTTCACGTGCCTTGTCTTTTTTGTGCGCTCTCGATTTCGCGACGCTCCGCGTACTCCGCGACAGCACTCCGCGAATCAAGCTTCGCGGAGAACCGCGAGTCTCCGACTCCGCGTCCGCGCCAAGCGAACCTTTGCTTGTCTGCCTTGGCCGGACTTCGCGGTTTGAACTTGCGACCGACCTTCGCGATCCAGCTCCTCGATCGAGCTTCGCGATCGAGCTTCGTGATCCATCCGAAAGAATCCTTTTCTGAGGGCCAGAGTTAAAATGGCCCATCAAGAAGTTGTCTTGGGGGTCCTCGCAGATGCTGCTCGTCGAGATGAGATGGCCAACCGTCCAGGCCTGGGGGAAATGGTTCGGAGCCACTCGGACCACACTTCCTTGACAGACCTGCTGTCGGGAGGTCAGAAGGATTACCCGCAGTGCAAGAAACTGCCGTTGTACGGCTTCGGGCTGAGGGATGACGTCTTCATCCCTGAGGCAAGAAGGGATGAACCAGCTTGCTGGTTCAGGAGCACACCATGCCAGCACCAATGGTTCAGGGCGGCCGATGGTCATGCACAGGAGGATTTCACACCCTTCACTGCTGATTGCCTCTACAATCATATGAATGACATTGACGGGAGGCCACTGCAACCGGAGATGTCCCATCCTCTCTACCGCACCATGCTGAAGGCAGCTCTGCAGGATCCAAAGAAGGGATGGTCCGATGAGTGGGACCTGCGCCAAGGCGGCAACTTTACCGATGACTGGGCCTGGGCCTACTGGGTAGGTGCCTCATGCGAGGAGTTCGAGGCCGAGCTGAGGAGAGTGGGATTGTATGAGGCGGCATGGGCCTCCCAGTTCCACATTTACCAACCAAAGCAGCTGATGCTGGAACTGCTGAGTAGATGGTCGTCTGGGACCAACACTTTTCACCTGCATCACGGGGAGGTGGGCATCAGCCTGTGGGATGTCCACCAGATTTCCGGGGTCCTGATCTTGGGGGCCATGTTTGACGAGTTCCTCCCCGTTACAAGCGTGTGGGGAGATGCTGAGCAAATGCCACGGCTGGCGTCAGCGTTGATGGCGCTTGTCCCTGGAGAGGAAAAGGAAGCAGTGAGGGATGTCCACTTCAGAAGATGGTTCAAATGCTTCCGGAACTTCCCAGAAGATCGAGAGTTCCCTCCAAGGCCTCGAACTTGTCCGAGGGCAGCCCAGCGGGGCAAGGGACACTCATACTGGCGGGTCTTGGAGGACAGCCAATGGAAGACTTGGGGTTTCAGGGTTAGCACTGAACAACAGCCAATAGTCAGGCTGGCGGCGTTCATCGCGGCTCTCATCTGTGGGTGGATCCTACCGGTGAGAGATACAAGCATGGGGGTACGGCCCAGCTCGTTCATCATGGCATCGATGTTGGCCATGGGGCAGCAGATCAACCTGGGGATCCCGATGCTCGCCAAACTATACAGAATGTTGCGGCGTATTAGCGAGGGCAAGAAGCCGCCAAGAATATGCGGGCCCTTCCACCTCCTGTATAGGTGGATCGCGGCGCATATCAGGGGGATTTACGAGTATCCAAACCCCATTTCGCCGTCGGGATCATACTTTCGCCCCTCCATTCTGAACGCAGTTGGGAGCTTCCCATTCAAACTGGCCGTTCCGATGGTGCTGAATAGGGTGTGGAGGGCGGACAAGTTCAACTTTCATCCCTTCCCGCTGCCGACAGGGAGGCTTACTGATGATGGACGGGGAACGGAAGAACATCGGGCTTACCTCATGGCCTTCCGAGGTGGAGTTTTGGTGGATCGAATAGATCGTGATCCAATCTTTGAACCGTACACCCCACATCGTTTTGCGAGGCAGTTCTGGTGCCTCCAGCGGCTGACCCCGCAGGTATACTGGGAGGTGCGTCACGAGGAGCACCCGTGTGTGATGAGGCAGCTGTGGCTCATGTTCACACGTGAGGATGGAAAAATGCAGATCGCATTGCCTCCGTCCACCGCCGCCTTCGGCTTAGTGAAGGAGTACGCCATCAGCTGGGAGGCCGCTTATCCCGGGGAGATGCTGAAGCAGCCAACGATCCGGGTTGGTGACGGTGGGCCTCCTTTATCTCAAGGTCGGGTTCGGAGGGCATCTAGGGCCGCCCGCGGCAGCGGGGCTGCCATGGCAGAGAGACCCGCACCGGCCGAGGGTATGGCAGCAGCGGAGGATCCTGTGGTTCCGGGAGAGCAGGGTCATCCGGAGGGGCATCCACCGAGGGGATTCCGTCGGATATCCGCTCAGGCTCCGGGGAAGCGGCTGCGTCACATCGACATGGCAGAAGATGCCGTCTTTCCGGATGCTTGGGACATTTGGGATGTCAACCGGCAATTCCTCAGCCCACCGGAGATGTGGGCCCACCTGAATCACCTCGGGATGAAACTGCCGGGCCTAGGCCCAGTTCGGGCTGGATTCATGGTGTCTCCGGCGGAGGCGGAGCAATACTTGAACGAGCTGGAGGATTACTTCCACTCCAGTGGTGTTCCTCGCCCAATGACAGACCGGGTGAGGGTACTGTTGAATCAAATGGTCCCTCCACAGTTATCGGCTGCCGATCTGAGGGAGCGCTTCCCCCTGCCCAAGGAATCAGGGGACTATTCTCGGGAGGATGAGGCTGGAGGAGGGAGCCCGCTGGAGGAGGGCGAGGTCGGGGACCGAAGCTCAGAGTCCGACGACTTCGCGGAGGCTCTAGAGGTAGAATTCCGAACTTCTCTTCTTACGATATGTTCTTGAATCCCTATGGAATTCTCACCAATGTTTGAGCCATGCAAGAGGAACTTGTTCGTAGGCCTCGTTCTCGCTCCTTGGCGGGTGATGATGCGGGACCTTCAGAACCCGCGCCTATGGCTGCGTCCAGTTCTGCGTCTGGTGGGACCAGGGGGTCTGAGGTGGCTCCTCTGAAATCTCCAGACCTTCCAACAGTATACGGGGGGCCTCGTCTCGGAGTCCCATCAGTACCGGCCCAGGAGCAGCGCTCGGAGGTCGATCTTCGTAATTCTCCTCCATCGGTCTCCTCGTTGTCACATGTAGGCCATGCCAACTAACGTTTATGTCTCTTTCTGTCATACAGTTCTCCGACTGGCGTGGGCTGCTGCAGCGAGGCTGGTCGGGATGTCTGGCGGCGTCCCTCCCAGGGGCATGCTGGTGATGGTGGCGATAGTCCATTCACCTCCTCAAGCTGCGGCGCACACCATCACTAGCGGGACCACCAGCAGGGCCATACCTGAAGTCATCGAGGTGGACTCTGAGGAAGAGGATCAACCGGTCAGTCCGAGTCCTGTCATGCCTGTGCCGGCGTCAGGTGTCGTACCAGACTCAACACCCGATGCAGATCCCGCTGAGGAATTCCTGCAGGCATATCCTTCATACGAGCCTGCTGACCGCGCGGATTGGGACGAAACGGCCTCTGATGAGGAATACAGCAGCATAGTCCACCGCCGGTCGTGGAAGCTGATCACGCGTTTTATCAGGTACACTCCCCAAGCGCAATGGCTGGCCGAAATGGATAGGCTCCGCTCGCGGTTGCGCGAACTGTGTGCCGGGGGAGTGGATGCCCAACGCCCTCACGCGCTCATCCGAGACCTCATGGCTGAGAAGATCCGGGAGCATGATCGTGGGCTGAGCGTGGGATGGTAGCGGAGGAAGGCGACCAGCATTAGGAAGCTCCAGGAGGCTGAAGGCGAGGTCCAACAGATGCAGATCCGGGCCAACGAGCTTTCAGCCACTCTCGATGTGCAGTCCGAGCTAGTCTCACGATTGAAGGCCCAGCTAGCGGAGGCTGAGGAACATATGGGGAAAACCTCTGGAAGGATGGCTGTCGTCCGGGCTGAGGTAGAAAGGGCCAGGGCCAGGGTTGACGGATTACGCCCCGCCGCTGCTGAAGAGGAGCGGGAGTTCAATCAGCGGCAACAGGCTTTGGACGCCGCAAGTCAACGGGTGGCGGATCTGCAACGCTCTTTTGACGGAGTCAACCCATCCATGGGGGAAGTCAACCCCCGAGTATTGTAGCGAACCCGAAAGAAACTTTTATTAATACTTTTTGTGCTTCAACTCTTTCTTTCTCCTTTGTTTTGAGTTCCGTGGCACGCACGATTTCCACTGTTGAATTGCCTTGTTACATCCCTATAATGTATGCGGGACGTTTGGCGACAACTCCCTCAAACCAGTCCAGATTCCCGAAAGATGGGGAAGGCTTGCTCGGAGGAGGAACTTCCAGGATAGCCGAATTACCGTTTCTCCAACGTGCTCTTATGCACGAACGGGGCAACACCAGGGGCGCTGAAATCGGTTCAAACAGATGAAAATGGGAAGTGTGAATCACGATGCCCAAATTCGGAACACTGTGGGGATGGCGTGACAATAAAGGAAAACCGCTAACCGTGGCAGACAAATGGTATCCTTACTGCGTTAGCCAGAAATGGGGACAACAAATGAGCATCGACCGCTGACCATATTCGCAGCGCGGGATTTTATCAATTTGTTGTCGATCAATCTTTCAGGACGTTGGCCCAGGGCAGTTGGTGGACCATAGGTCAGACATCCATACTGTTAGGGGGTCCTTCCAGACATGACCAGTCTTTCGGAACGTTGGCCCAGGACGGTAGGTGAGCCGATGCGGCATAAGACCAGGCCGTTAGGGGGTTCCTTCAGACATGAAAGAGGAAGAGGGTCCGAATAAGGGACACGCAAAGCGTGGAACATGGAGTGGTGGTTTGTTCAAACAGAATCCAACACCTTGGTAGTTGTACCACCGTGGAGGGAGTACGCCAAATTGGGAGCATTGGCCTGATCACGGATCATTCTTTCTTCCAGACAGGGCCTCTGGCGAGGGCTGGAAATGGGGAGAAACAAGATTTCGTGATTCCAGGGGCTGAACCCTAGGTGAAATGCCTGGGTGTCTCTACGTATCCCACGTGATGATGGGAATCAAGCCGCACGTAGTTCTGGAAGCGCAGTTTAATGTCATACTGGATGAGGAGCAGCCTGACCTTGTTGGTACACATCCATCCAAAACTACTAAGCCCACGTGTGTCGTGCTCGGTGTGGGAAACAAGCAGTAGTGGTGGGAATTTCCCGACGCAGAGAGGGGCAGGTTAGGGCAAAGGGATGCTCGGTGACTACCGGCCCGATGACACTAACACGATCATTCAGCGCACCTAGATGCGCGAAGAGAAAGAGCCGAGTATGATGGAGTTCCAATTGAACATGAGGGAGTGGAAACGTGTGAATCATGGCGCTCAAGATTCGGATCACGATGATGGCGGCATGGCGATAAAGGATTACTGCTGACCATGTTCGCAACACAGCATCCTATCGCGTTAGCCTAAAATGGGGACAAACAAATGAGGGTCAACCGTTGACCATGTTCGAAACACGGGACCATGTCGCAAATGTTGTCAAATATCCGTAGGGACGTTGGCCTGAAACGATTGAAGGGCCCTTAGGTCCAGCATTCATGGAGAGCCCTTAAGATTAGTATCCACGTCGTCCGAGGGTCCTTTTGGATGTGGAAGAGGATGAGGATCCAAATAGCGAGCTCACGAAGCTTGGTCATGAGATGAGGGGAATGTCCCTGTGAAAATCCCATGTTTCGGGCTTTTTGTCAAAACACATCTGAATACAGCAACGAAACGTATTAGAGAGAGGGAGAAGATTCCTTTCCCTTGGGGTGATCTTAGTTTAGGGTCATAGAATTCGGACCATGGATGGGAATAAGGGATCAGGGGACGCATGACATCAAAACCTAACGTGAATAAGGACATAGTCCTACTTACCATGAGTTCTCTGGGGAAATGCTCGAGTCGAGGGACCGAACACCAGGGTTAGGCTGGGCCCGCGGGGAAATACCCGGGCGCTCCTACGTATCTCATAAGGATGAGAATCAAGCCATACGTAGTTTTGGATGTGACATGGTAGGATACCAGTGCCAGGGGAAAAGGGGAGTGCGGACGTGGCCCTTGCACTAAAGAAGCAAAATTTGATGTATCTTGTTTGTTCATTAAGGTGAATGGTTTTTTTTTGTGAAGCGACGGGCCTAGAACAGTAGGTCGTGATGTCGCCACAAGAATCAAGTCGTGATGGGCATTGAAAAATGGCATGGCACGTAACCAATACCCAACGTGATGTCCTCTACAGCGAGGTCACCACAATGCGGTGCCGTTTTTCGTCGTGCGGCCAGGACGATAATGTCACAGTTTAGGGTCATATGATAGGACCAAGCATGCATTTTATCGTCATGTAGCGCGGACGTAATAGAGACGATGCTAGGCGGGAAATGTTCGCAGTGTTATAAAACACAATTGACGGAGACATGATCCCACATCAGATTGTACGCCATACGGAGAGGGAAACCTTAAGTCGAGGGGCCTATACAGAGGTGAAACAGGGAGAGAGACTGGCTTCCTGAATGGGTTGTACCCGGAGACAGGGCGTCTGGGCGGTCCTACGTGTCCCATGAGGATGGGAATCAAGTTGAACGTAGTCCCGAATGGATCTTAGTTTATGGTCTTAGAGCTCGGACCACGGGAGCCCCAAAGGGCGCTAGATTGCAGCTTTGTCCCCCTAACATGCAAAGGTGCACTGAGGGATAGTGCCAAAAGTGTCGAGATTCCACCTGGACCTGATGGGGTGGAAAATGATGTGAATCATGCAACCAACATTCAAGGACTGAAGGGGCTGGCGTGACGACAGAGGATTACTACTGACCATGTTCGCAACACAGCATCCTATCACGTTAGCCTGAAATGAGGACTAACAAAACGAGCATCGACCGCTGACTATACTCGCAACGCGGGATTTTATCGATTTGTTGTCCGAAACCCTGGAGGGCGTTGGCCCGTATCGGTAGGAGAGCCCTTTGGCGTAGTATCCAGGCCGTTCGTGGGAGTCCCACTGGGTGTGAAAGATGATGGAAGTCCGACTAGAGGGGAACACGAAGCTTGACAAGTGGAAGGAACTTGATCAAGTTGAATCAGACAATCTTGGTCCTAGACTAGAGTGCTCTTAATACATGGGCGAACCACTGCAAGGAGTCAAGGGACTCAACTTTGAGGGTGACCGAGAAACGGGGCTGGACCCAAACTTTGGACATCCCGGTGGTCCTACGTATCCCATTAGGATGGGAATCAAGCCATACGTAGTTCTGAAGGGTGCCTTTTAACGTCATGCAGGACAGGGAACAGGAGGACTGAACCTCAGAATGGGGGTGTGCGTGGTGCAGTTGTTGCAAACCCGACGTGAATGAGGACGTAGTCCTACACTGCGCCACGCAGCCCTGTGATCAGGGTCCTGAAGGCAGGATTAGAGAGGTAAATTTTCTGAACTCAAGCTGGGTCCGAAGCCAAGGAGTCTTGAACGTAGTTCCAGATGAGAGTCTTAGTTTATGGTCTTAGAGCTCGGACCATGGATGGTGACAACTACCGAGTAAGCACAGATGTTAACCCAATCCCTAAGCCCACGTGAGATAAACTCGGTGTGGGAAACAAGGGGGGTATCCTCATTGCAATACTTGGGGCGCCCATCAAAGGGGAGTCAGCAGAGAGTTTCGAAGGACACCTTTGATGTAGCTTGTTCCTCGAACGCGCAGACGTGCACGGGGGAAAAGTACCAAGAGTCCCGAGACTCTACTTGGACATGATGAAGTGATGAAGGGTGTGAATTGTGTACCCGGCATTTGGGCTTAATGGGTTGGCGTGGCGACAGAGGAAAACTGTTATCCATGAAGGAAATACAGCGTCTGTATCGCGTTAGCCTGAGGTGGGAACAACAAACGAGCATCGACCGCTGACCATATTCGCAACGTGGGATTTTATCGATTTGTTGTCCGAAACCCTGGGGGGCGTTGGCCCGTATCGGTAGGAGAGCCCTTGGGCATTGTATCCAGGCCGTTCTTGGGGGTCCCTCCGGGTGTGAAAGATGATGAAAGCCCGGATGCGGGGATACGCAAAGCCTGGAAAGCGGGTGCGGACGTGTCCGAGTAAAGCTTGGCATTCCAGGTAATAAACCAGAGTACTCTTAAGCACATTGGTGAACCGCCGAAGAAAAAGGATCGACGAAACAGCTCAGTAGGGGGGGGCATGACGTAGTCATTACGAGATCGTCGTGAATGAGGAAATGATCTCACACCACACCATATGGTCCCCTCATGGAGGAAGGATAGGCCAAGGGGCCAAGATGGGATGGGGATTCCCGAGAGATGGGGCTGGACCCGAAGCCTAGACGTTCAGGTGGTCCTACATATCCCATTAGGATGGGAATCAAGCCACATGTAGTTCTTGAAATGCAGTTTCACATCATGCTGGACGAGGAGGGGAGTAATATACCCCTAAATAAGGGAGGTGTATGGCATGGTAAAGAAGCCGTCGTGAATGAGGACGTAGTCTTACGTCACACCATACGATCCTATAAGATAGGTCCTGGGTCGCGGCCCGGAAAGGCCACGGGGCCTGGGGCTGAGCCTCGGTCAGGAAGGCCTGACTGGTTTGTAGTTTAACGTCTTACATGAGGACGAGGGTCGGGGACCCGAGGAGGCCAAGGGGCCTGAGGCTGGGCCTCGTAAGGGGATTTGTACGGCATGATACACGATCCTGACATGAATGAGGACGCAGTCCTACATCACACCGTACACTCCGGGTGAGGAATCCTGGGCTGTGGCCCGGAGAAAAGGGGAAGTTATCAGTCAGAAAGGCCTGACTGGTTTGTAGTTTAACGTCTTACATGAGGACGAGGGCCAGGGACCCGAAAAGGCCAAGGGGCCTGATGCTGAGCCTCGTAAAGGGAGGGCGTACGGCATGGTACATGATCCCGACGTGAATGAGGACACAGTCCTACATCACACCGTACACCCTTATGAAGAATCCTGGGCTGTGGCCCGAATCGCTAGCACCACCTGGGGGAAGTTTTTCACCTTGGGACAGAATCCCAGTCAAGGAGCGAGTGAAGCTCAGTTGCGTTCATCCACGAAAGGGGCAAACACCTCCAGGGGGAATATGCGCTGGGTCGAGGCTTGCTCGACGTGGTTCGGGGCAAAAGTGTGCGCCCTGCCATGTCTTGACCCGAGGGGAAGATTTTGGCTTTTGGGCTGGGCCAACGGACGAAATGTCCGGGCGTTCCTACGTATCTCATAAGGATGAGAATCAAGCCATACGTAGTTCTTGAAGGCCATGCAGTTTAGCATCATGCGGTGAGGATGTGGGAGGGTAGAAGAACGGGAGTGTGCGCATGGTGCGACCTTTACAATCTTTGCGCGAGTGGGGTTGCATGAGTGGGGCCGAGAAAGCCTACTCCCTGCTACACAAAGATCCTCCATGGAGACTATCCCCAGGGGGAATAGCGGAAGATAAAAGCTCGGGGCTGGGCTCAAGACGAGGTGTCCGAGCGTTCCTACGTATCCCATGAAGATGGGAATCATGCCGTACATAGTTCTTGACATGCAGTTTAACATCATGCGGGACGAGGGGCATCTCATTCGGGGATGTGTACAGTATGGTACATGATCCCAACGTGAGGACGTAGTCCTACACCGTACCGTACGATCCCGTGAGAGGGTATGTCAGAGAGAAACGAGGGGGCCTGGGGCCAGACCTCGGTGGAAATGGGGCCAGGGGCCCAAAGAGGCCGAGGGGCCTGAGGTTGAGCCTCGGTCAGGGAGACCTGACTGAATTGCAGTTTAACGTCTTGCAGTGAGGACGGAGAGGCAGTTTAAGGTCATGCGGGACCAAGTCGCAGTTTAGGGTCGTGCAGGACCCTCTCGCAGTTTAGGGTCGTGCAGGACCACTTTTTTTTTTGCCCTAGGCAAAGTATCGCTTGAGGAATTTGGCATTGGTGGGAGGAGTTACACGCTCTCCATCTGTGGTCACCAAGGAGTATGCTCCGTTGGGGTAAACCTTATGGATGATATAAGGCCCTTCCCATTTGGGTTCTAACTTGGGTGGTTTCCTACCGGGAATCATTGGCGCTCGAAGGGCCAATACCAGGTCACCCTGTAGAAAAGAGCGGAGACGAACCTTCTTGTCAAAGGCTCTCGCTATCTTGTCCTGATGCCTTTCCAGATTGTGCAGGGCACGAAGCCGGTTCTTTTCCAGTGCCTCTAATTCAGCTAGATGGATCTCGGCTACCTCATCTGATGTCTGGTGATCATAAACTGCAGTGCGTAGCGACGAAAGATGGATCTCGATGGGTAGGACGGCCTCAGCTCCATACACTAGGGAATATGGGGTTACCTGGGTAGAGTTGCGAGTCGTCGTCTGGTAAGCCCAGAGGGCGTTGGGGAGCTTGTCCGTACAACTCTTCTTGTTCTGACCAACCATCTTCTGTAGAATGTTAGAGAGGGTCTTGTTGAACGCCTCGATCTGCCCATTCGCCTGCGCGTGGTAGCGGGAGGTATGGTTCGACCGGATGTCATACTTATCGTACAATTTCTTCAATTCAGCTGCCCGGAAGTTGGTGCCGTTATCGGTGAGGACAGCGTGAGGGACTCCAAACCGGTGGATAATGTTGGAGCTCACAAAGTCAACGATGGAACGGGCCTTGACTTCTTTGAGCGGAACTGCTTCTGCCCACTTGGAGAAGAAATCTATAGCAGTCAGGATGAACCTACACTGGCGGGCTGTTGCCGGCGGATACGGTCCCACTACATCAAGTCCCCATACCGCAAATGGCCAAGAGTACTTGGTGGGGTGGAGGGGTTCTGGCGGCCGATGAAAGAATTTGGCGTGTACTTGGCACGCATGGCATTTTTTGGCGTATCCAATACAATCGTGGATCATGGAGGGCCAGAAGAACCCTAACCTCCGGATTTGCTGGGACAGCTTCGGCCCAGTTGACGGGCGCCACAGGAACCGGCGTGAACCTCTTGCATAACTTGAGGTATCTCTACTCCTTGGATGCAACGGAGGAGGACACCATCGATACTCTACTTATAGAGGATCTGCTCAAGACTGGGGCCGCTCTGGAAGGTAAATTGCAGCGCGCGGCGTCGGATTCGCTCGCGCTCGGCCCGGTCGTCCGGGAGCTGACCATTTTGGAGGTACTCGACAAAAGGTGCTCTCCAGTCGGGGTTGGTTTCAACCACTACGTCTGACGAACCCGGGACTCCCGATATGGTGGGTCCGGCGGTGAGATGACTTACCCGCAGGCTATCACGGTCCTCATGGGTGACGGGAGAAATGACTCTCCGGTGGGCCACGTGTATGACCAAATCATCTTGCTCGGGTTCTGCGAGCGATGCGGCTAAGCCAGCCAGGGCGTCCGCTTGTCTGTTCTGCGATCATGGGACATGGGTAACCTCTGGCCGAGGAGAGAACTGGGCCATTAAGAGGAGGGTGTACTCCAGTAACGGTGCAAGCTCTGGCTTCCTGACGACGTAGTCGCCATTAACCTATTTGAACACCAGCTCGGAATCTCCCTTCACATGTAGATGGGGAACATGGATCTCAAGGGCCAACTCGAGGCCGGTAATGAGAGCCTGGTACTCTGCCTCGTTGTTTGTACAACCTTCTAATAGCAGGAACGAGTACGGTAGGACGGCTTGCGCTGGGGTAATGAAAACAATGCCCAAACCCACTCTGTTGAGCTTGGGGTCGTTGAGCCTTCTACCGGTGGGGCTCCGGGAGGCGCCGTCGGAATGCATTTGCCATCATGGGGCAGCATGATCGATTGAGAGGATCGTCTCTTCGAGAAAATCTAGGTCCAGGGATTGATCCGCGGAGGTTGGATGGGAAGCTAAAAAGTCTGCCAACGCTTGTCCCTTAATGGCCATCTGAGGCACAAACCTGATATCAAATTGCTGGAGAATCACCGCCCACCGTGCTAGTCGGCCAGTCAGCTTGGGGCGGTTCAGGATGTACTTCAGTGGATCTACCCGAGAGATCAATTGTACCTCGTGGTGTTGCAGGTAGTGCCGCAACTTCTACACAGCGAAGACGAGCGCAAGGAAGCTCTTTTCGATAGGGGAGTATCTGACCTCCGTATCGAGAAGCATGCGACTGAGATAGTAGAGACTGTTCTCAGTGACCTCGTTATTCTTCTTGGTGAGCAGCGCACCGAGGGATCTCTCCAGGGCGGTCACATAAAGGACCAGCGGCTTTCCGGAGACGGGTGGCATCAAGACCGGAGGTTGGAGCAGATACTGCTTGATTTCCTCGAAGGCGGCCTGACACTCCTCATCCCATTCGTAGGAAGCATCTTCCTTCATGAGTCGGGAAAAGGGCTTACACTTTCCAGCCAAATTCTCAATGAATCGGCGTATATAGGCTAAGTGGCCTTGCAGGCCTCGAAGCTCCCGAATGTTGTTCGGGGGAGGCATTTGGCTGATGGCCTTGATCTTATTTGGGTCGATCTCGATACCTCGGTATCTGACAACGAAGCCCAGAAACTTCCCGGAGGTGACTCCGAAGGCACACTTCAGCGGGTTCATCTTCAGGTGACGGGAACAGAGGAAACCGAACACTTTCTCAAGGTCTTTGAGATGGTCCTGGCGCTGGTGTGATTTGACTACAAGGTCATCCACGTAGCATTCCACCATTGTCCCGAGGATCGGTTTGAATATGCGATGCATGGCCCTCTGATAAGTGGAACCTGCATTTTTCAAACCGAATGGCATTACCCAGTAGCAAAAGGTACCCTGGGGAGCCCTGATGGCAGTGGAATCCTCGTCTTCGGGGGCCATCCGGATCTGGTTATACCCGGAATACCCATCCATGAAAGAGAGGGCTTGGAACCCGGCCGTGGCGTCAATCAACAGCTCCGTCACTGGGAGTGGGAAGTCATCCTTTGGGCAGTGGCGATTGAGATCACGGAAGTCGATGCAGACTCTGATCTTCCCATTCTTCTTCCTGATCGACACAATGTTGGCGAGACATTTGGGGTACTGGACCTCCTTAATGAAGTTGGCTTTGATAAGCTTGTCAACTTCGGCCTCAACCATAACACCATGAGAAGGGTTCATTTACCTGGGAGGCTGCTTGAACCCACGATGTTTTGCTGGGAGGCCCAGACGGTGGACGACCACTTGGGGATCCAGCCCTGGCATCTCATCGTAACTCCAGGAAAACACATCGCGGTGCTGTTTGAGGAAGTCTACATACTGTAGCCGCTCCTCGAGGGACATGGCCGCACTGATCAATGTGGGTCTTGGATCTGCCTCGCTACCAAGGTTCACCTGTACCAGTTCATCAACCGTGGTAGAGACGCCTTCCTCAAAGGCTGGGGAAGCATCCTCCAAGTCTTCCTCCCCAGCCATGGGGGGACTTCTTGCGATGGAAGATGCTTCTGGGCTCTCAAAACCCGAGGGGCAACTGGTGCCGGCTTGGGCAGCAGCAGTCATCAAATCAGGAGACTCACTTGTCGTTGAGACCATAGCAATGAATGCATTTGATCCGATCCCATCTGGCCTTCGGCCTAAGGGGCCACGCTTGATGATATCAAAGCAGTGGTGACGTGTCGGCCTGAGTCTGTTAATTCCAGCCCGGCGGAATAGACATGTATGGCGCACCGCCGTTGTCATCAGCTTGACGTCCCGGTACCGTACAGGGGTAGGAGGTTCCGGGATGACCCGAGCCTGGTTGATGTAGGAGTACGAGGTGATTTTCCGTCGTCACTTGGACATGGGAACATGCCCTCCCTGCGTACCCGAAACAACAAAACATTGTCCCATGTCGGGGGTCGTGGCCTCAAACCGGTGGATCGGGAGGATGTAGGCGTCGTCCATGCTTGCCCAGGGATCACTTGCGATCGGGGCGGGCTCATCCTCGCTTACCAGGATTTGCTTGTCCTTGCTTTTGTAATAACCCACATCCAGATAGTGGGCCTCACAAGAAGCGAAAGGGGACGCGTCTCCTTGGAGCACGCCTACTCGACCGTTGAGCGAGTACTTAAGGAACTGGTGATATGAAGAGGGGACCGCTGCATGCAGATGGAGCCATGGCCTACCCATCAATGCGTTGTAGGCGGTGTCCTGAGAAACAACCATGAACTCGGTGCTGGAAATTAAGCCACCGAACTGGGTCTTCAGGCGGATCTTGCCGACTGGGGTTTGCTTTGTCCTGTCGTACCCCTGGATCCTGAGGTCAGAGGGAGTTAAATCACCTTCGAACAGACCCAGCTTTCGCAGCGTCCGGGTCGGAATTAGGTTGATTCCAGAACCCGTATCAACGAGGCATCGGCGGACTTCCACACCGTTGAAGTGGCCAGTGATATACAGTGGGCGAATGTGCCCCTGTATAGGGGGGTCTTCATCTTCACCGGAGAACGAGATAACCGCCTGGCATTCGGCGTTTTCAATCGCCTCGGTATGGAAGGCTTCCGCAGCTTCCACTTCCGTCTCGAACTGGAGGGGGCTCCTTAGGTCCTCGGCGAGTGCCTCGCGCATTTCAGATGACAGGCGAAGGGCCTCAAGGATAGAAAGCCTCGCCGGAATGCCGGCCAGGTGCTTTAGGACATCATACATGCGTGCCAAACGCGAACCTCTGCTTACAGGGGGGTTTTCGGCATTTGGAGGCATAGCGGGTCCTGTCGGTTGAACTGGTGGTCGGCTAGCACTGGGTACATCCTGCTGCCTGCTAGTAGAAGCCTGGAGAGTAGTCGTCGGGCTAAGATCGGACAGCAGAGGCTGGCCTGTCGCCTGGCAAGACTGGCTGTGATACGAACGAGGCGACTCCCCCCGATCCAGCAGCACAAACGGCGGTGGAGGTAGAGCCGAGGGTGCTGGATGGGTCTGCGCGTGCTGAGATCTGCGCTGAGCCTGCTGCCTGGTCTCGGTAGCGTGCACGGCTTGGCCACAAGTGCCTGCTGACGTACCTCGATGACCGGCGCGATTGCGATTCCGCTGACGTTGACGTCGGCTGGAAACGTTGGGGCGGTCTGCCTGGGGTTCCCCCTTGTCGGGGGTCATATAGGGCTTTACCAGCTCCACGGTGTTAACTGAACCGTACCCTTGACTGTCGCTCGAAGAGTCATCCACCGCTGGGCGGATTCTGGGAGGAATTCCCATTTCAGGAGGCATAAAGTCGCCGAGAGTGTGGGATGACGACGGCACTGGCGGTGCACGTTGCTTCTTCTTGCGTCGTCGCTGCTTTCCCTTTTGGGCAGAGGTCGACTGTGAAGACGATGCTGAGGCACCGGCTACTTCTTCTGAAGGTTCCGACTGCTTCAGGCGTGCCCGGATGATACCCTGGGCACGAACGACGGTTTTTCGAGCCATCCAGTTGTCGTATTTCTGGGACCCGTAGCTAGGGACCTGCTGCCACTCACCTTCGCTGTCACTACCGATTTCTGATCCCGCAAAGACGCCTGCCACTTGCGCTGGCGCTGGGCCCAACTTGACTATCTTGTTGTTGACCTGGTCATGAAGCCAGTCTTTAAACACATAGCATCGCTTGAGGGTGTGCCCTAGGATTCGATGATAAGGGCAGTAGTTGGGGTGATCGGTGAGATGCGCCTCTGCCGGCCTTCTGCACTCAGGCAGACGCACGATCCCTTGCTCTAGAGCACTTCGGAAGTAGCCAGGGACCTGATTTTCGTTGAACGAATAGGTATGGTACTTTCATTCCGGGTAAGGAGCCCTGGGGGCCTGGTTCTGTCGAGGGACCAGAGGGGCCTACCGAGGAGGCGGCGCCTGGTTGTCTCACCGAGGTGGCAGTGGCGCATTGCGCGGGGGAACCTGTCGGTTCTGAGGCAGTCGTTGCTGGGTAGGAGCCTGTGCTTGAGGTGGAGGACCTCTGCGGGGTTGCGGGGGTGGTGCCACCGGTAGCAATTCCAGCTGCCTCGGGGCTTCTATTTGATCTACCGCGGCGGGTTCAGCCCTGGCGGCCCTCCTGGCTGGGATCATAGGGGGCAGCAAACGTGCCTGATTAGCCTGTTGCAGGGCCACCTCGAGGCGCTGGGCCTTATCCGAGAAATCTCTGAACCCTCCAGGGTAGTTCTGGGTAATCAAGGAGGGTACCAGCTCTGTCTTGACGTTCCCCACACACATCGTCAGTAATTGCTCCTGAGTCAGTGGCATATCGAGGGAATAAGTAAGTCCTTTCCACCGGGCGATGAAGTCTGCAACCCACTCATCAGGCCTCTGTTTGCACTTGAAGAGGTCCGCGATGCTGGTCTTTCGCGTGGTGGAGTTGAACTGGTATAAGAACTGCCGGCGAAGATCCTCCCAACCGGTCACTGATCTGATAGGGAGCTGGCTGTACCAGACGAATGTCAGACCTTCCAATGTCTGTACAAAACATCGGAGCTTAGCGGCTTCTTGCTGAGCCGGGGTCCCCAGCATGGGGCCACACCTGGAAGAGAAATGAGCCAAGTGCTGGGGTGGGTCCCCTGTCCCATTAAAAGGAGAGAAAGTGGGGTTCCCAAAACCCGGAGGCGCGGGCATATCATCCACCCACGCGGGATAAGGCTTTCCATCCGGTGGGACCACCACCTGCCATGTTTCCAACGCCTCGAGGCGGGCCTCGAGTGCCGCAATAAGGTCCTCTGGGTGGGGGTCCCTGTCTTGACGGGGATCCCTAACCACAAGCGCATTGCCAGGTTCTTCAACACGGTAGACGGCTTCGGCCGCTCGCGGGTCAACTGGCTGGACGACCTACTGGGCGACTGGGGGAACCCGGGTTGGATTCTTCAGATTGCCCCGTCGCTCAGGGGGGTTTGGCGAGATGTATCGCGCCCTCTTGCCGTATGTTCCGGCTTCCACCCTGTCCGCGGCAGTAGCATGATCAGGGTTGCCCGGAGGCATCTCATCGGGGGGAAGTTGTTCCTGCCCCTGCTGCCCCGGCCTGGGATTACCATAGTCGGGTTGTCGCTCTGCGGCGCATTCAGCCAAGAGTTCGTCAACCAGCCTCTTCTGCTCAGCAAGCTGCTGGTGTAACGCGGCCTTCTCAGGATCCTCGTCCGTTTTCTGCACAGAGGCGGACGAGTCGGAGTGATTGATGGTTCCGACGTGCTCTTTACCTTTGCCGGCGTTTCGACTGAGTACCAGCGACTCGGTGGGTACGGGCAGGCCTAGCAGGTTCCTCTGCTGACGGGTGACTCTCCCTGATGGGTCGAGTAGTGGCGGTGCACCCTCTGGGGGGAAGTCTCCATCAAGGAGTTCCAGTTCGTCTTCCCTGTCCACAATGTCGGCCATATGGACCGCGATTCCTCTCGATGGCATGTCCTCGATGTCGCATAGCGAATCGAGTTGTCGTCGAATAGGATCGAACAGAAGGGCAGCATAGTGTCCCCAGCCACGGACTTGCACATGGGGGGTGGATTCCCTCACGATCTTGCGGAGTGCCTTGAAACACTGAACGCATTTTCATTGGAGGGCACTCTGGTGACCGGGCGACTCGGGGTGCTGGGCCACAAGGAGCGCCGCTGCATCAACCAGGCGGCACTGTTTGTCAATCTCCTCGAAGTGCTCTCGACTCCTGGGGTACACTACCCATTCACAGCGGAGGCGGAAGTGTGTCGCCCACAGGGTTCGACAAAAGCATCCCACTTCTTCAGGGGTAAGCGACTCGGGTACGCGGAAATTCAGCGCCGCCGTGGGCCAGAACTTCTCTGGGAAGTAGTCCGCTGTAAGAATACTCCAGAAGCTCCTGGGTTCATCCTCGGGGTTCGGCCCTACATTAACCCACTCATCAACCGGGGGAGGCTGAGGGACCGGTAGCGGTATCGAGGCGGACCTCTGGGATAGCAAACTCGGCGGTGGAGAATACGGCGAGCGAGCAGACTGGCCACCGAATTCTGGGCCTTCCTCTGAAGAGCGAGGTGACCTGACCACAATGTCACGATAGGACGGGCTAACAGCCACTGCTTCGGGTACGGGAATCGCCGTTACCGGTGTCCGGTCATGTCGTGTCTCTACCACCGTTGACCCCCAAAACAGCTCCTCGTGATCCCGAGTAGAGGTAGAGGGCGCTTCGGGTGACGATGGCGGTGACCGCGCGGTCGAAACCTGCGGAATTCCCAGGATTTCTTCCTCCTGGATGTACCTGCAAAGAGAGACGGGAATCCGGTGGACCTCAAATTCCGGGAGAACGAGGCTGACGCGTCTGGTTCCTGCCCTAATCCTTGATACGGAGGAGCTGGGAGAAGGTTCCATCGCAAAATCGCATTCCGCTTCCGAATCGGAGAAGCGGGCAGGTTTGATCTCCACCTGGTCCTTCCCAGGATTCTTCTTGTGGCGGCGACGACCCGCTCTTCTGCCCCTGGGTGGCTCTTCAGGACAGGGTTGACCCCTATCAGGCATCCTTGGGGCGGCGCTGGCGCCGTGGCGGAGAGGGCCCCCACTCGAGGCAGCTGGGGTGCGAGGGGCACCAGGGAAAATGTCGAAGGGTACATCGGGAGGACCTCCATGAACAGTACCCATGTCGGCGGGGCCTCTTTTGGAACTGGCAGGAGCATGGGGAAGACCTCCACGGTCGATGCGAGTGGAGCGAGGCTGACCTTCACTCCTTGAGTTGTTGGGGAGAGGAGGACCTTCGCCAGTCGCAGAGAGGACGTGGGGGGGACCCCCACGTTGAAGAAGGACCGGATGGACGGTGCCTTCAGAAGGATGGACTTCATACCATGTACAGCGGGCGCGGGAAATGCTTCCGCGCTGAGCATCACTGCCACGGGGCAGGTCTTCCTGCAGGATGGGGGAAGCACAAGGAATGCCTCCATGACGAACCTCGGAGCGGGGAAGGCCTCCGCTCTGTGGAGTAGTGGTATGGGGAGGACGTCCGTACGGGGTGGCATCACCGTGGGTTAGCTCGCGGCGATCACTACTTGGGCCTGCAACCCGGAGAGTCAACCCAGCCTGCCCGTGGGGCGGTTGGGGTCTCGATCCTGGTTGGGCGAAGGGGTGCCCCTGATCAATGTATGCGGGGGCTTCATAATGTACGTCGGCGGTGGCTCAGGCCACTGTAGCTGTCGACGTGGACGCGGCTAGGCGAGCGTCCTCAGCCCGGGCCCGGCGCTGACGTCGGGTCAGGCGGGCTGGTGCAGGTGGTACAGGGACGTAGTCTGCCTGCTCTTCCTGCGGGGCCGAACGACGGCACTGACGTGGCCGGACGAGAGCTCTCACCTGGGGGCCCTGGGTCGGGGCCCTGAGCGGACTGAGCCGGACAGCGCCTGCCTCTTCAGCGTAAGGCGAAGAGTCGTCAAGGTGTTCCGGAGATAGGCTCCCGAAACGGTTGAACGTCTGGGTGGGGAGCAGGGGCTTCCTGCGCGGCCGGTTAGGGCGGCGTTGATGGCGGGGCCTGGAGGCCTCCAGGTCCAGGCGAGCCATATCCCTGGTCGGGATGACCCCTTCCTCCTCGTACCTGCGCACGAGGCTGTTGATCACCCTTAGTTGGATGAACTCTGATGGGGAAAGGGGACGTGGACGTCCCGTATTCCGTGATGTGGCAGCCGTCGTGGCGGTGGTGGCGCCATGTGGAGTGGTCGTCGTGGTGTTGCCCCTGCCCCTGTGCGGGAGAGGATAGGATGGTGACCGCATATCTGAAATAGCAACCTGGTTCCTGGCAAGCGAAGGGATCAACTCATCAGTACTGAGAGGAAAAGGATTGACAGCCAGTGCCCCAACGTTCTTCCATCCTCCATGTCTGTGAGAAGGATCCATGCCAACACGCTGCAGAGCGGAGTGCCCCACGTTCTACTACCCCGACTGCCGGTGAGTTTCACGACAGGCCCGCCATTTGCTTGGCGGGACCAGGCAACGGATATCTGAATCCGGTGACACGTCAATCTACTGGTGTCTCGAACGCTACTAATCTCCATGCTGAGGAGAAGACATTCACGTCGGGTTCACCATTTCTGTTTCCGACGCTTTCGCCGGGGCGCGCGCGCATCCGTCCGTCAGGGGGGGACGCGCGGTGTTGTTGCCCCGCATTCCCGCATTCCAAAGGCGGGCGGCATTCGTTCCTTGTTCAGGTACGTCTGCTCCTTGATCAAAATGGGATGATGGGATGTCGGTTCTTCCTTCCGTGGATTCCTCCTCAGAACTCGTCACCTAGTCCGGGTCTCCCTTATAGATTTAATACGTAGTTCGTGAAACTCTTCCCAGTGCCATGTTTCCATGGACACCGGTTAATTACACTGCTTCTGTCGGGACATTCCAAAGGGTCCAGTCAGGGCAGCAACCTTCGGTCAGGGGAGTAGTCACGTTGAGGCATCAGTAGCGTGTCTGGATGCTGGGGTACCTGGCATGTCTGTCTGTTATCCTTGATCACAAGACTTCTCGAGGGCGTGGAAGCCCGAGGCATCCCACATCGAGCGCGGGGAATTACATGTCATAGACACGTATCTGAGGTTTTCCTCAGCTTCCCGTGTTCAACACAGTGTATGCCGCGAGTTTAACGTCTAGCGGAGACGGATGAGAGTGAAATGGGTCCATCGCAGGGGCGACAGTGAAGTTGGGCTTGAGCCTTGACGAGGCTTCCTACGTATCCCCATGGCAGGGAATCAAAGTCCGCGTAGTTCGGGATGGTGCCGGTAAACCGACGTGAAGCTGGGCCTTGGCCCGATGGGTGTTGTCAGTGTACCGACATAAAGTTGGACCTTGGTCCGATGGGAGTTGGGCTTGAACCTCGTGGAGGCTTCCTACGTACCATGCCTTGACACGGATCAAAGTCCTCGTAGTTCAGGTGGTTGGGTCGCAATGCCTTACCACTGGACCAGAGTGTAGTTTAACGTCATGCTAGACATAGGTATAACACGACGTGAATTGGGTGATGGGTGGGCTTGAACCTCGTGGAGGCTTCCTACGTACCATGCCTTGACATGGATCAAAGACCTCGTAGTTCGGAGAATACAGTTTAACATCATGCGGGACGATAGTGAACCCTGACGTGAATAAACGACAGGTGGGCTTGAACCTCGTGGAGGCTTCCTACGTACCATGCCTTGACATGGATCAAAGACCTCGTAGTTCAAAAGGGAATGTAGTTTAACGTCATGCCGGACGAAGATGGGACCCGGCGTGAAGAAACGACGGGAGGGTGTGTCGGTGAACCGACATGAAAGTGGACCTTGGTCCAATGGGTGGGCTTGAACCTCGTGGAGGCTTCCTACGTACCATGCCTTGACACGGATCAAAGTCCCCGTAGTTCGTTAGGATGGATGGGTCGCAATGGCTTACCACTGGACCGGAGTGCAGTTTAACGTCGTGCTGGACGGGGGTGAGACCCGACGTGAAATGACGGGTGGTCTTGAACCTCGTGGAGGCTTCCTACGTACCATTCCTTGACATGGATCAAAGTCCTCGTAGTTCACTTGGGTTTCACCGGTAAACCGACGTGAAAGTAGACTTTGGTCCACTATTGGTGGGCTTGAACCTCGTGGAGGCTTCCTACGTACCATGCCTTGACATGGATCAAAGACCTCGTAGTTCAAAAGGGGTTTCGCCGGTAAACCGACGTGAAAGTAGACATTGGTCCACTATGGGTGGGCTTGAACCTCGTGGAGGCTTCCTACGTACCATGCCTTGACACGGATCAAAGTCCCCGTAGTTCGAAAGGGAATGTCAGGGTCGGTGCTCACTCTAAGCCCACGTGAGTCATGCTCGGTGTGAGAAATAAGAGGTTGCACGGACCTGACGATCACGTCGCGAAGGGTGCGTCCGTGAGAAGCGAAGAGGGGCTTACGTGTTGGGTGGCCCATGGTGTTGGGACTTACTCCAGGATGGAGGCCCATGGCGCGGCAAAGCGCGGGGAAGATGGACCTTGGTCCGACGATGGGAGGTGCCTCGTTCCCCATCACGTCCTCCACTGACCTTGGTAGTGGGGAAGTACCGAGATGCACAGGTGAAATCATCCGTACCAAAGGTTAGGGGATTACGCTCTGAGGCGACCCTTCCCCTGCGAACATACACCACTCCGACAAGGAGGATCTCATTCCATGTGCGGAAGAGTTCCATTCTCGTGGAGACAAGTGGTGTAAAAAATGTTCGAGTTGGGGGGGACCCTTCATGAGGGAGATGAGGTTGGGCCACAGTTTAACGTCATGTGTTGAGGATGTAGTGCTTGGCAGTTTAACGTCCTGCAGCTTGGACGAGGTGGGTTCACTCCACACCACTAGGGTTTACATAACCGGTACCCTCTGGTCCTTGGGGAAGGGAAGGTGCCGGTAAGGCCATGGTAAAGGGGGGTAGTGGGGTGAACCATCGAGGGGTCCACGTTAGCGTGGCTATGCGAAGAAGTAATAGCCGTTAGCATGCTTATGCGAAGAAGCATTAGGCGAAGCAACGCTACGGGAGGTGTTGTCCATGGGACTTTGAAATCACATCGTGCAAACCTGGAGGGTCGCACGGAAAGAGAGATCGCTAAGCAGAGGAGTGTGCTTTGCGAAGTGGGGTGCCTTGGCCTTAGCATGGGGCATAGGTGGGAGTGGGAGGTGCTTCGCGAAGTGGAACAGTGTTCGCGGAGCACTGCCTCGCGAAGGAGTGGTTCGCGAAGCAGGGTCCTGCCAAGCAATGTACTTCGCGAAGTGGAGCGATCCTGCCTTAGCATAGGGATTACTCGTATGGGTTGGGTGTTTCACGAAGCAAAAGTGCTCCGCAGCTGCCTGGGTTCCCTTTGGAATCCCCTTCCTTTGCGAACTCCCTTGAGCTTCGTGAAGGGCATCCCTCTCGGAAGAGGTGCTCAAAACGAAACAAATCAGAGTCGTCTCGTGGAGTAGAAATACCTCGCGGAGCTCATGATTCCCGGGGCAAAGCGTGCTTCGCGATTCGGGAGAGGAGAAGCCAAAAGGTTGGATCGTCCGTCCTCGGGACTCAGGGGGAGTCGAGTATTTATAGGGAAGGGGCGCCGCGAAGCAGGGCTCGCGCGCCGCCTCCGGTGCTTCGCGGCGGCTCGCAAACGTCAAACGGGTTCGCGGAGGATTACCGCCTCTGGAGCTTTGCGGCGGCTCGCGAACGTCAAATCGGTTCGCGGAGGATTACCGCCTCCGGTGCTTCGCGGCGGCTCGCGAACGTCAAACCAGTTCGTGGAGGATTACCGCCTCTGGAGCTTCGCGGGGCCTCCAAGGTGGGGACTCTTCACGGCGGGGCTTCGCGGCTGTGCTTCGCGGCTGTGCTTCACGGCTGTGCTTCGCGGCTGTGCTTCGTGAGGTAGCGCGCCGGCTGTCTTTTTCATTCCTTCCTTTCGGGCCACATTTTTGGCGCCAACAGGTAGGGTATACCGGTTTAGTGAAACAGGACTGAAACGAGGAGTGAACTCGGTTCAGAAAGGGACTTTGTCCACTAAGATAGTCTTGGAAATTAGTCTTGACTAATAAGAAATGATTATATATGATTATGTGTGTATGACACAAAGTTTCATGTTTTAAGTTATGATTATTGGGATTACATTTCACTACTATGATTTATCCCATGTTATGAAATTATGATCTCTTTTGCAGGTTAAGATTTCCAAAAGATATGTTCTTATGAATATGAAGTGATTGATATTTCTTTTGTTTACCATTACTGAGCATTTGAGATCACCCTTTTATGTTTTCTTTTCCCCAGGACATAATGAAAGGATTTAGGTTTAAAAAAAATAAGATCTTTATGGGAGATGTTGAAGATCTTTCACCACGATTAGAAGATTATATTTTGAGTTTCCAAAGACACTAAACTATTACGGTCCTTGTGTATGTGTTTTTGTTATGTACTAAGTATTCCACAAAAGTAATGTAATTTCTATGTATGTCAAGATTAGGGTCTCTACAGTTGGTATCAGAGGAAAGGTTTAGTCAACCTTTGGAAACTAGGATGCGAAAACGTTAGTGAGATCCCTAGAGATATTTCTAAGGTATGTCTAGGGATGTACCTAAGGATAAGTATACGTATAGGATACAGTCCTATAACTACGGTAACAATCATAGAATTTAACCTAAGATGTTAGATATTGAGGAACTCTCCCTTTATTATGTTTTTTTCCCTAGCATGATTTTTTCCTCTCACGCTATTCTTTTTGGGTTTTAGACGATGGTTGGAACTCGAAGGAACCGTGTTGATCAATGTAATGGATAATGCAATGATTGTCCTCCTGAACAAACAAATGTTATGGGAGATGGAGTGAAAAATCTTATTTCTATACTTACACAAGCTATGAATCATTATGGACTTCCAAATGAGCAGAGAAGGGAACAACATTCTATTGAGTCCTTCATGAGGCAATGTCCACCTTCTTTTAGTGGGTCTTCTGATCCACTTGTTGCTGAAAAATGGATCAGTACCACTGAAAAGATATTTTCAGTTCTTTAATGTTCTGAACATGATAATGTCATCTTAGCAGTATATCATTTGGAAGGTGAAACTGATCAATGGTGGAATCTTATCAACAATACGAGGCAAAGAGGTGAAATTGAGTCCATGGAATGGGACGAGTTCATGAACTTATTTTTCAATAAGTACTTCCCTCGTATTCTTCGAACAAAGATGGAGAATGAGTTTCTTGAACTAAAGAAAAAGGATGATGAATCTGTTGGTATATACGAAGTGAATTTTACAAGTCTTGCAAGGTATGCATCTAGATTTATCATCCAACCTAAAAGTAAAGTTGATCGATTCTTCAGTGGCTTAAAACCAAATCTTTGAAGGGAATTAGCTATAAGATACTTCAGTAGCTATGAAGAAATTGTGCATTGTGCTATCAAGGTAGAAATGGAAGTTGGTGTTACTTATTCATCTCATTGTTTTGACAAGAAACGAATGATGGAGTTCAAGGAGAAATCTCAGAATAATGGTGAAAAGAAGATGAATGTTTCCTTATTCTCAAAGTGTGGAAAGAAGCATGGTGGAGATTGTCTTAAAGGGACAAGTAAATGTTTCAAATGTGGAAAGGAAGGTCATCAGGCATTTGAATGCCGCAATGATGGGAAAGAAAATGCCTAATGATGCAAACAAAGGAAGGGATACACAGAATGAACCTACTACACTTCAATGCCTCAAGTGCAAGGAAATGGGGCATTATGCTAATAAATGCCCTAATCCAAGGGTTAGTGATGATCGACATGAGCAACCACTTAAGGCAAAGGACAAAGGGAAGTCACATGCGATCACCATTGGCGATGTTGAATATGAAAACAATGTGGTGGAATGATTAAGTGTTTATGTAATGGGATTCCAAAATAATGTTGTATATTGTATCGTGGAATATTGGAATATTTATATTTTGGTCTATTGTGTTTTTCAATAATTTTATGGCATCGGTAACCATGAAAAGTGATTGAAATATTTTTGGAAAACAGATGATATGCACATAATGAAGGGATAAAGAGAATATAATATGTTTGACAGTATTCATGAGCTCATGATTGATATAAGGACTAAGTGATATCATGGTTTGAGTATATAGAATTTTGAATATTTTGGTATGTGGAAAGTGTTAACTTTTAACTGCATTCATGTTTTCACTAAGGTTCAATGGGTATTCATTTTTCAAGATAATACACGATTAAGGCCTTTGAACGTTTGTAATGTGACCAAAAAGACATATCTTATGATATATGGGGATCAAAGATGGTATTAACATGCTTCTTATATGAAATATCTGGTAATTGTTTTCACTATAATATGACAATGGACTGCAATTTTATGGATAAGTCTAAAGATTAGAATGGATTATGTTGGACATAAGTTAGTATTGTTAAAGGATAGAACACTTTTTCGATATTATTGATGGGATGATATAGTAATATAGTTTCATAAAAAGGACAACCTGCAGGACGGGCGACAACCCATCGCGTCGGACAAGGCTGTGGGAATAGAACCCACAACCGAAGTGCGACTGGCCTTTATCTCCTACCACTGGCCTACATGAAGTCCTTGGTTAGTAGAAACTAGTTTTATTTTATTAAGCGGTATGATATATGAAGTATAGGTTCATTTTTGGAACCATATACGATTAATCTAATCATAAGATGGACTTATAACTTTTTCTAACCTTTTGTTTGAAAGAGATGGAATGACCCATCATTCTATCACATGATCTGCTAACACATCACGAATAACAAATTCAACTTCATTTCTTTAAGGGATGAAGTGTAAATTGTTCAATTCACAAACAACAGTGAGATTGTACCAAAATCATGCAAGTATTTATTTTAATTCATCAACTTTAGGGAAATGATCTTGAAAACCAAAAATGTTTTCCTAGTTCCCTTATGTCTGATTAATCAGATGGTACCTTAGATCATCACAAATCAATAGCTTTGTGATTGTTGGCTTTTTCATAGCCATGTTCTCTACCACTCTCCATCAGAACATGATGGTTAGATTTCTCTTACATATGCATATTCTCACCTATGTGGAAACCCAATGATTAGTTTATTTGGGTAACCATTACGTTTCATACTTTTGTTTTTAAAGATTGGTTTTCGTATTCCTTTTTACGATGTGGGTTTCTATTAAATAAACTTTTTAATAGTAAACCATTTATAACCTTGACGGATTTCGAGGGCGAAATTCATTTTAAGGGGGGTAGAATGTAACACTCTAAAATTTTATGAAAAATATTCTTTTAATTTCATTAATGTCTTGTGTTTTATGCTACACCAATATTACCTTGCACTATAAGCAACACTGTATTAACTTGCAATATACGCAACACTATTCTTGGATCGTGTTACACACAATTTTGATAATAGTTATTCTACGCAACATTGAGTATATATATATGTATTCAATTTATAAATGAAATATGGTTGGATTATGTTATACAAAATAACGAAGGATTCTTGCACATCACGCAACCCTGACTTGGCTTGCATTACACGCAATCGCGACCTTCGTCGATAGCGTGTGTTGTACGCAATACCGGGTTTACTAAACAATGATATATTATTATAATATTATTATGAACTAGCCGTTATGAATAGTATTAACTAAATTTTTAATCTTATAACATTATTATTAGTCTTACACATTTTCTAAAACATGGTATAAGAACAAAATAAATTTTTCGGTTAAAATAAGTATTTTTCAAAAAATGCAGTTTTGCCGCCTTTTGATGGCGTACCCACTTTAAATATAGTTTTTGACATGTTTATAAGTTCAATTTGACAAAATAAAATTCTTCTTTGGAATCATAAAATAAAAATTTACTTTGGATAAATTTTTCATATTATTCTGGTAACTTTCATATTTTGATGAATAGTAAAAACACGCTATATTTGAATTAAAAACAACTTTTTTCATCGCAATAATTTATATGGTTAAATTATAATATTTAATTGTTTTAAAGTATAAATAGAAAATATTTTTACCATTTAATATAATTTATGTCATTAGCATTGATTCTACCTTGAATTCGTGCGATAAATCAATTCAATCTTTTGCATTGTTTTAAAGAAAACCCCGTTTTCTTTTGACAACGGGATTAATTTTAATTTAATTTCTACAACATTTGTGTATTGAATTTGAAAAAATGGATTCCATATTTGGAATCAGTGGATACAAATTATGTTAATAAGTTACTTTTTATTTCTGGGAATTATGAATAGTAACTACGGTAAATTTTATTTACCATAGTTAAAGGTAAATCGAGTAATTAAGGGTAAATATAATATTATAAAATTACCCTAGCACATGTCAAAATCCTATTGGATGACTAAAAGTCGACCCATATCACCTAAGGGTCTGATTAGATTCAATTAATGGACTTTTTTCCATGAAAATAATTTAATTATTATTAAAACCAAAGAATGTGACAACATGTCACATTCTTAAATCTTATGAGTATAATAATTTTAATTTAGTGATAAACCTAATGAAACTTAGAACATGAATAGTCTATAGAATGATAATACAATTATCTACATTATAGAAATTTATTTAGAATTTTTAGGGATTAAATAATTTTCATTAATTATGACACAGTAGTGATGTTGAAATTATTTTATTAATTAATGTATCAAATAAATGGTTTTAAAAATATTAAAATAATTATTATATGCAATATTTAATGTTTCCACTAATTTTATAGATACATATGACATTTTATTGATCTATTAAAGCTTTTTTCGAACATATGATCTGTATATATTTTATTTAAATTCAAATAAATGAATAGTGTCAAAATTGAAACTATTGTTATTTTATAAAAATAACATATTATAAAATTGTTTAAAAATCACAAAATTATTTAAAAATTATAAATTAAATTTTATATGGTCGAAAATTCCATAAATTGTCAAATTATGGAAAATTCACAATACATATGTAATTATTAATAATAATTTAAAATTTAGAATATTATTACCACAAATAATATTAAATTGATAAATAAGGATAAATCAAGTTGATAATGTTTAAAATAAATTCCTAACATGTCTAAATTTTATTGGTTGATGCGATTACAACCCTATATCCTCTAATATTTGGATATGAGTCATTTTAAGAGGTTTTTAAGTGGGGTTAGATTTATTATAAATTAATATTTTTAAGATTTCCAAAGGTGCCCCTCTCCTCCCTTATAAAAGGGCACCTCCTCCCTCTCTTCCTCACACCACTTTGAGCCTTCAAGCTCGGCCAACCCCTGCCAATATCTCCTCTCCACTTCCCTATAATCATCCTAGAGGTTCTGGTCTTCTTCAAAGACCAACCCTAGTGCCCTAAGAGGAGGTTAAGAAGAGGTGCGTCAAAAAGAGGTAATATCCATTACCGATCCTTTCCAAATTCTTTCTTCTTCAACTTCTTCTTCTTTAGTTGTTTCATTATGAAGTAATAACATCAGTATCACTCATATACTGATATGTTATTATAAGTATGAAACAACCCTATTTCAACATCTATCCATCCTACGGAAAATGAAATCACCGCGCGTGCGTACGTATGGAATGTCGTCTCCACGCCGTGGTGTAATCTATTTTCCACCACCACCTTACTTGGATGGGTATAATGGTGTAAATAATTACTATATATGATTATTATAAAGTGATATTGATTCTGAAATAGTATACATACACTCTAATACAATTCCACAATCATGGGAATGATATCATCGCTCGTGCGTACATACGGAATACCGTCTCCACGATGTGATGTGATTTTTTCTACATGATCTTCATTGCATAATGATTATATAAATGAATTGAATGAATGAATATGATAAATATTACATTAATACCATTCTGGAAATGACGTATCTATAACCTAAAGAGAAGAATAAGAATATATTTGACAAAACACGCATAAGAACAAAAAGTTATAAACACCCAAATAATAAGTAGAAATGAAATATTACTACTAAGAAGCTAAGAATATGACCATATATGATATCATAAAAATAATTATGGTTCTGGAATAAGTCAATAACATTATTTAAATCATTATACAGGAGGTTCAGAGACTTATGAGGCAAATCGGACCTAAGGTAAGGGAAATATCACAATCTCATTTTTATCCGAGATTGTTTATACTTTGAAATTTACTGGGGTGTATTTTATCATCCAAATCCATGTTTCCTCAATATGTAATATTATTTCCATCAACCTAAAATTTTTTAAATCCAATTTTACCCTTTTTTGAGTTTTTAGTAAATTATATGAAAGGAATCTTTTGTCATTTTTCATACGAGGTACTTTTTGACTTTTCCGACAAAAGTACGAGAAGAATGTTTTTTAAACTTATACGGCATGAATGTATTTTTAAAACACTATTTCCAAGAAGCTTCCTTTACAAGTTTTCAAGTTTATTTTTAATAAACTTCTTTTAGTTTAAAATTGTATGACATGTTATGAAAGGAAAAAAATTTTGAAGTAGAAAGGATATTTTCCTCAAGAATGGAGTTCAAGTGTTTTATCAAAATTATTTTCCATCTATGATAATATAGGGTTTTTTTTCTATACCTATTATTACATTTATTTGATTATGTTGTGATGGAATTATTTTTATGAATTCCTTTATATTATATGAATTGTTTTATGATGTCATGTTGTTTAAGAATCCCATTTTATTTACATGGGTTATGCAATGATGTATGATTTATGATTTTGTGGCACACATAAGAATGGTATCATTATGAGATGGGTGGTACCTATATCTCCCTCCAATGCATTGAGTAATGATTTTATATCTCATGAGATAGACATGGCTGGAACGGTAGGTTATACCGGTTCAGTGAAACAGGACTGAAACGAGGAGTAAACTCGGTTCAGAAAGGGACTTTTTCCACTAAGATAGTCTTGGAAATTAGTCTTGACTAATAAGAAATGATTCTATATGATTATGTGTGTATGACACAAAGTTTCATGCTTTATGTTATGATTATTGGGATTACATTTCACTACTATGATTTATCCCATGTTATGAAATTATTATCTCTTTTGCAGGTTAAGATTTCCAAAAGATATGTTCTTATGAATAAGACGTGATTGATATTTCTTTTTTTTACCCTTACTGAGCATTTGAGATCACCCTTTTATGTTTTCTTTTCCCCAGGACATAATGAAAGGATTTAGGTTTAAAAAAAAGAAGATCTTTATGGGAGATTTTGAAGATCTTTCACCATGATTAGAAGATTATATTCTGAGTTTCCAAAGACACTATACTATTACGGTCCTTGTGTATGTTTTTTTGTTATGTACTAAGTATTCCGCAAAAGTAATGTAATGTCTATGTATGTCAAGCTTAGGGTCTCTACAATAAGTTCCCCTCCATCTGTCATGTAGGAATCGAAGTAGTCTCATGATTTGGTCCTTGTTGTCCACTGGTTTTCCAAGCAGACTTATAGTGCTCACTATTTCTTTGAACCGTATATAAATTTTAGATATTGGTTCATTGGGATTCATTTTAAAATTTTCATATTTAATAGTTTGTGTATTTAGTCTCATTACAATAACATTAGTTTTTCCCTCATGAATAAACACCTAAAGTATCCCAAATTTCATATACAGTTTTACAAGTAGATATTCTACTGAATTCATCATCACCTAGAGAACAATACAAGGAATTCATTGCTTTACAGTTATTATTATATGTAGATTTAGTCAACTGGGACCATGTGTCCTTAGCAGTAGCAGGCAATACATGTTGTTCTTTAATTTTATCCCAAATTTTAGTTCTCATACTCTCTAGATACATTTTCATTTTTAATTTCCACTGAGCATATTTATTACCATAAAAGTAAGGTGTCTTTTTATTAGCAACACCCTCAAATCTAGTTTCCATAGTTACTTATAATTTAAATAACTGAAAGTTTAGAATTGATAGAAAATTTATGATATTTAACATACAACTATAATAATAGTTGAAAATAATTTAAAAAACATGAAAATAAATAATCCTTTGATAATAAATGTTGTACAGAGTGGATACTCAAGAGGGGGGTGGGTGAATTGAGTTCCAATTAAAATTTTTGTTAAAAAATTTTGTATAAAAATCCCCCAATTCAAAAAATCCCAGCCAGTTAAGGCAGTAGAGATATAAATGCTTAATTACTCAACAAGTTTCTCTAAGGTTGACTAATACTCATTTGAATCAATTTAATCACTAATTAAACTTTTAAGATAGGTTTACTGAATTAATCATATATACACACTAACCAAAACTATCTATCAGTGTTAAAGTAAAAACCCTTTTATGTCTTTGAAAAATATAAGAAACGAATAAAACAAAACAGAGTAATTGAAGCTTGGCACAAAATGTAAACAAGATGTTCAATCTCAAGCCGATGCTTAATCCTTTTCACTTGGTGATCACATGCCACCAAGCTGTTTATATAAATAAACTTTTGATCCAAACCCTCGACTGAGGTTTACAATATCACATCTGGCTGTCCAGGTAACACTTGACATCTACCATATTTATTTGTGGGAAACAAATGTATGAAGTGATTGAGCATGAGGATAGATTGATATCCTCTAGTTATGCGTAGGAGAGAGTGTGTGTTATAAAAACAAATATACACACTACTCAAATAGTGAATAAAAATCACAACGGAGTTAAGAAAAATAATAGAGTTAAGAATTATATGTGTGTTGTGATGTAATGCTCTTGGCTCAATGAATATTGAGAAAATGGTATTTGAGTCTTCTTCTAGAGGTTTTCTTTAGAAAATAGTATCGTAGTTTCTGTAATCCAGCTTCGAGGAGTGAAAAGGATCAACTCTGTAATGTCTTGATTTATACTGAGCTTTTTAAAAAAAGATTCATGTTACATTCTTCTTGTAATCTCAAGCAATTAGTTCTTCTCAATTAGTATTCAAACAGTCTATGTCTTAGCATGTACTACTACTGTCATATTTTTAACATGAAAGATGATGTCTTTTCATACTCTATAATCCTATAGGCATAAAGATCCTTACACGTATATGTACCTCGTAATATCTACGGATTTTCCTATAGGAAAAATTAAATAATGTCAGAAACATTAATTTACTTATTTGAATGTTACAAATAAATTTGAATTAATGAATCTTGAAATAGTTATTTATATCAATTGGTGAGCCTTCTTCGGTCTATTTCCTTTAGTTGGATAACATTGGTCTGTTATCTTCCGTGTGTCATCTTCGGTGTGTCGTCTTCGGTCTATCATACATCGGTGTGTTGACTTCGGTGTGTCAAACTTAGGTTTCTCGACTTCGGTGTGTCGAACATTGCTATGTCAATCTTTGGTGTGTTGACTTCGGTGTGTCTATCTTTGGTATGTCGAACTTCGGTGTGTCAAACATCAGTGTGTAAAACTTCGGTCTGTCGAACATCGGTGTGTCAAACATTGGTCTTTCAAACATACCATATGTGCTTGGGAATATAGAAAGATTGTGAAGTGTCTATCCTACCAAACTAAGTGTTGTGAAAAAATTTATGTATAAATACATTTTAAACATATTTATTCAGGACTATAAGTTATTGAATAATTAAATTATCTGTTATTATATGACATAATTGATTTTCATTTAGATATTTATATTGCATGAAAGATTCGAATATGTATATTGACATCATTTGTGATTTTAAAAACAACAATATCATGGAGGGTCCAACAATTATAAATAATTTATACATTAAAAACCAAATATGAATCATAGTTATGAAATATTAATTACATTACAATCATGGAGGCAAACGATCATACGTACATATTATAAATGATTCCATTTTTCAACGACAATAATGGAAATAAGGTTACTATTATTTCCCTTTTATAGAACGATAATTATTTCTCAGATATCATACTATTACATTAAATACAGTTTTATATACAATCCATGTGACATGTTAATAAAAAATTATTTACATCGCTTCTCAAGGTGGTAGTTCACTGTACACACGAATGACATTATCATTATTAATGGATGAAATGATAATAAGATATATCAAATATTAATTTTAATGAATTATTAATATTAAATTTATATCTTATATAAACATTAAATTCATCATTTTAAATATCCACGATAGAAGGAGATCGAAAATGAAATAAATAATTTCTTATGGTGGATGAACTCCATTAAAGTGAATAATGGTTTCATTTTAATTTTCTGCATGTGGTGATTGAATTATGTTATGATATTATCATATTTACTTCAAATTATATTTGTGATACTGATTAAGTTATATGGTAATGAATTATAAATATATTAATTAAATTGAAAAATAAATAAAACAAATCTTCATGGTTATGAACATTTCCACTTTTTCATACAAAATATTTAGGATTGTATATTATTCCTTTGATTGGATGGATTCTAGATAAAACAAAAGAATAATGAATTAGGGTACGAAATTGATGAATTGGTTTAATAAGTAATTGGATGAACAAATTGGTTTGCTATGTGTGGAATGTATAGTATAGGGTGTTCCCTTAGATATTGTAGAAGGATTGGCATTCCTTTAAATTCCAAAAACATATCATTAATGGGATTTCATCCAAAAAAAATTCTAAATAATTAGAAAATAAAATATTTATGATTATATAATTTATATAAACACATCTAAAATTAAAAAAAAATTATAGATATTTTATCATCATTTTCTTAATGGTTATTTCATTTTACCGTATTAATATTATGAAGATGGTATAAACATTTTTATTATTTCACTATAAATTATGTAAAAACCTATGTAGAACATATTGAATAATATTAATTATTTAGAATAAAAATATATATTAAATTTTAACAAATTAATTCCATGTATGTGGTAGAATATAATTTAAAACAAAACCCAAATATGTGTAAAAAGACCATTTTATCCAAAAATGAATATTTTATGATTTATATGATCTTATATTATGTAAATAAAAAGTAACCACAATTATATATTTTGATTATATATATTATCATTCAAATAATTCTTAATTATTGGGTATTTAAATTATTTTAAATGGAGAACAATTATTCAAATTATAATAGTTTTAAAACAAATTTGTTTTGAAAACTATATATAAACATATATAGAAGTAAATTATAATGAAGATTTAAATGATAGAAATATGATTAAACATAATTAAATATATATATACAAAATTTATATTCAAAATAATTATAAATGATACTTATAAATTATTTAATTTATCAAATGAAATGAATGTTTTACACAAATCATCATTTTTCAGTATTCATTGAAAAGATATTTTTTGATTAAAACATAATAAAAAATCACCCTTAGTTAATATAAATAATATAATTTAAAAAAATATGGTTACTTCAAAAAAAATTAAAAATTTCCAAAAATTATTTAAAATATTTTTTCATGAAAAAATAAAATTTATTTTATGAGGGGAACATCGTAGAACAAACTATCACTATTAATATTTTCTACTTATTTATTTAAATTTTTTATGAAATTTATTTTTGTAGTACATTTATATATAAGTCACAATTTATTAAAAAATATTTATAAACCCTATTTAAAAGCGATTTTATATATTTGATGTATATATATTAATATTTTGATATTATGTTGTTCTTCATAGAATATACAAATTGTATGTTGAATTAAAAATTTATAATATTTTTCATTTAAACTCATTATATTTTATAAAACCCCGTAAATAAATTATGATATCGAAATTTTTAAATTTTGCTCAGTAATTAGAGGTTTCAAATTCCCAATTTTCATTATGGAAACCCTGTATAGTAAAAATGGTTTATAATACTACACATAAAAGAGGTAAAATGGAAATCCGATGGTCATGTTAAAAAACAGGGGAAAATAATTCCTAATTGGGGATTATTTTAGGAAAGTGAAAATATTAACATGGAAGAAATGTTAAAATTATTAAAGACTGTGTTTTACATAACTAATCACAATAAATTAAATGATCAAATAAATATTAAAAATAAAAAAAATCATTGAAAAATTAAAAAACCATTGATTCATATGATATGAAGGTAATAAGATAATGTTTTTTGAAATATATTATTCCTATATTTTATGAATCTATTTATTAAATGTATAGAGTACACCATAAAAATATACATACGTGATATCTTATTATTTAATAAATAATATTTCATCTTTTGGGTGTGATATGATAATATTTCACATCATCTCTTACCCTAAGGAATGAATCTATGGTATGTATTTTCTGTTCCTAAATCATTAAATTAAATTATAATGGATCACATGATCCCATCATATAAGTAATATATATATATATATATATTATATTAGTTAACTAAAACTAGAAATCGTTTGCAAAAGGTATGGTAATTCACAAAATTGAATTTGAATTTTTTTATCTCCAAACATAATCAAGGAAACCAATGGTATAATATATATCACTACATAAATAAATAACTATTTATACCAAATTACATTAATAACACCAGTATGAAATATGTATTTAATACAAATGTCTATCACAAACACTTCAACATTGACCTCCAAAAACATAATATCAATCATCCCAAACAATCATTTATCTAAATCAAAATGATTATATATATTTATACATTAAACCTATAAATCATTTAAGATAATATGATATTCAAATCACATCACATAGATCCTAAAGGAGGTGTATATGATATTGAACATAAAATCATCCTTAAAGTCAGAAATCCATGATCATATCCATAATTGTTATATTAATCATAATGTAATACATATAAAGTTTCCAAATTAAAATAATGATTATATTTATAAAATTTTCTACATATACAGAATAATTATTGAATCCCAATAAATAAATACAGAAATCCTTTTACATATTTTTTTTGGTACGAAATTGGACATTTCGAAGTCTACGATCTTCACATTATTTTAAATCATTGACTCTGATAATTAACATGTTTCACACACATTTGACATTATAAATCATGTATATATGTTGTTCTATGAAATAAATTTCCTTATATATGACATATTACAATTTATTTGAGATATACTTTATGTACTTATTCCCAGCTTCTTTACATTGGGGAATCTGAATATTGTCCCCTCTAGGATCATTGACATATTAATTTTATAAAATCCCTTCATCGATTTATATGATGTGTTACTAATTTAGAAGAAGTTCATGTTTTTTAACATATAACATTATATAATTATTGTAATAATCACATTATCATTATCTATAGTCACCATCCAATTTGGTTTCTAAAATTTGAAAAAAAATTCCATACAACACATTATTAACATGACTCAACTTGGTTCAAACTGTTTGTAAAAACAAACAAACAAATTATGTGAATTAATAGTCACATTGGGAAATCAAATGATCAATAAAAAACATTTAAATGATGTCTAAATCGTTTCAAAATGTTCTAAATCAATAAAAACATATGATATAATGAGTGAATTCAGGGTTATCATCTATCCAAATCGTTCATGATAGTACACAATCTGATTGTAAATTTCATAAACATACCTCCCATATAGTGTCATTCCAGGAGTCCAGAATTTCTTGTGGTTATGCACCATGTGTTTATTAAGTCAATTAAAATTTTACCTCTTGGATTTATTAACTATATTGTTAAATATCCAAGAGAAACATTATCTTTTTGTATCCATGAAGGGATTCAATTTTTAGGAAACCACTCTCTCTATCCTTGCCAAAAATTCACAGAAATTTTCAAACACTTATAATTATACTTAAACTTATACCTAGTGTTCTTAGTAATGTTTACCCATACCATTTTTTAAAGGTTATCAATTTCTAGTTCTGATACAAGATATATCAACTATAAACATGTACTCATATTGTTATATGATTGTCTATATAAACATCAATAAAATATAACCAAATTATCTTGATTCATATTTTATTTATCAGAATTAGTTCATAATAAATAAATTGAGTCTAAAATAAAACATCAATTTTTTTCTCCATATTGAGCACCTAAAAAATTTTGAGCTCCTAAACTATATAGTTGATTTGGGGAATACATATAAAAACATGAGTTCAAAAAAATGAAAAAAAAAATTGAAATGATAACATATCCTAACTAGTGAGTGAATTATATAACATGATATGAAAAATGAAAATACCCATTTTTATTCACATGGTATCATAACATAATAATCATGGAATCATCATATCATGGTAACATATGAAATTCAGAAGAGACATATCCCAAAGAAACAACATGATTAAAGACTAAAAAACTATAAAAATCCAATTGTGGAAAAAATTACGTTACATATATGATTTACTCCAAAATTTAATACCTAATGAATAATGTGTCTATAAAATTTCCTAATGAATTCGATCACTATCAAGTGGCATCCATTATAAAAAAATCAATCCTTGTAATTTCCAAATTAAAGAAGTCAATCATAAGGAATTACATAAGAAATACACTTAAAAAATGTGTTATATAATCATTTGACATGTCATAATAAATGTAAATTTAATAATGAAGTCATTATATAAGAGAATGTAATTCATGAATTAACTCATAAAAGGAAGAGATAATAATCATGTATTATATTTTACCGTCATATATTTTGAAAAAATATGCATTTTATAACAATAATGAGATATTCACAATGACTTAGATAGATAATTCCCATAACCCAAAGGGAAAGACTGTTTTTATATATCCCATAGACATAAACAATTTACCTCCATTATTATAAAGATTTGATTAATTAATATGTTAGTTATGTATACATCGGGGTTTTTAGGATGCTTGGAGTGTTGACCATATTCAATGGGGTCATTGTTATATCTTTTTTAGAATAATAATTAAGTAATAATTATAAAATTTATTTATCCAATATAATTTTTAATACATACATGAATCATAGATATGAATAATTATGTATAATAAAATAATGTAATGTTAGGTCATGCATACAAATGTGTAAAATTTTCATTTTTTAGTGATCATGTGACATGAAAATAAATAATGTTTCACACCACTTTGTGAGGAATTATTTCACCATACACAATAATGATATTATCAATTTCCCATGAATCAAAAGTAATGGTAAAATATAATGTATTAATCATATATGAATATAATATATAATGAAAAAATCCATCACTATTAACAGCATTGTTAGTTGATAATGGAAAAATATTTACATCAGATAGCAAGGATGTAGTCTACCAGACACACAATTGATGGTTTCCCTTACCATTTAATGGTAGAAGATATTGAAATATTGTATTTAATAATTATAAAAACATTTTATTGCATGATACATATATTTTTTGTTTTTTGATCATGATAGAGTATGATTTTGTTGTGGTTGAAGAATAAAAAAAATTATACATTAAGAACATTAAAACTTCATCAGACAACGTATTATGATTGTTAATAAAGCATTCATAGATTTTATTCCTGAAAAAAAATCTAGGAGGTGTTATGCTAATAATGGAATTCATTTGGTAGGGTCATAGAGGATTAATATTTTTAGGGGTTTGTAAAAGAGAGGATATCGGGTTACCTATCAAAAACGGGGAGAAGTTGAAATCTTTGTAAATAAAAAATTTATTCAAGATTAAGATTTCATAATCAAGGAAATGTACTAAAATATTGAAAATATTGAGATTAGTGGACAGATAAGGATGATAAAATTCAAAACAATTTAGTAGAAAAAAATCTTTCATCCTTTAATCCTTCTCACCACTATGGTCACTCACTTTTAACGTTTTAAGATTTTTACTATGGGAACTATTTTTTAGTTACTTTTCATTTCATTTTGAAAAAAATCAATGTTTATTTATTCTATAAGATTAATTATAATGATGAAAAATCTTGAATAAATATTTTTAGATTAAATTATAGATGTTTTAAATTTTAATTTAAAATAAAACCTGTAGATGTGTCAAATATTATTTTTGTATAACCAAATTTTTTTCAAGCATGCGATGTAATGATAATAACTCTAAATAAATTAATAATAATTAAATAAATTTATATTTAAGTTGATATATTTATAATATAATATATTAAATTCAACAATTTTTTTATAGGTAATTCAAATTAGTTTAAAAGAGAAAACAACATACACAATAAAATAGTATTAAGAGAAATGTATTTTTAATACTAAATAGAAACAATTACAAATATCCAATATAATGTTTATTAAAATATTATTATTTTTTTATTTGTAACCAAATAATTATTTTTTTTATTTGAAAAAATAATAATTTCAAAATAATAATTCAATGTTATTATTTTATTAACTGAATTGATTGTTTTACATCAAATAGGTTTTATCAATATTCACTAGAAAATAAATATTTTATGTTAATTACATATATATAATCCAATTTTACTATTTAAATAATAATATAAAATATAATTTCAATTTTATAAAATTAATATTCAAAATAAATTTAAATATATAATGTTAATTTTTTTCTGACTAAAACAATTAAAAATCATTTTTGCGTGTAATAATTTGTCAAAGAATAAAATATTTCTATATTTATTTGTTAATAATTTTTAAATATATTTATATTAAGTAAAAACATTATTTATACATCATAATGAATAAATTAAATATTCTTACATAAAATTTAATGGTTAGGTTCTCTAATTTATTCTTAAATAATAATATTTTATTATTATCTTATGGCTCACATTAACAAAGGGTTTTCTATTGAATGTGATATCAAGAATAGTGTTGATTTATAATATAATTATGTCATAATAGAACACCATAAAATATTAACCCTTTTAACTACCAAATTCCCACACACATAAACATATTCCCAAGGCCCATCATAGTTTCCAAAGCCATTATATATTAACAAATCTTCAAGAAAAAATGATCATATTTAACTATTATGTACTAATGTCCTTTTTAGTCATAATATAAATTTTCTTGAAAATGATATATATACAATAATTTTATTCAATCATTATCATTTGTGTAATTAATTTATTTCAAATTAGTGTAAAAATACTTATTCATTATTATCCATCAAATTATAGAAATACAAAAACCTTATGAGTGCATTGCGTGAACTACCAGCCCCACAAAATGACATTGTTACCTATTTAAGAAACTGCTACTATTGATAAAATTTTATACATCATATCTATATATGATTCTGAAATATCAATTTAATATCCACCTTCACACCATCTCACGAGTTGAGAAATAAATATGCGAATTGTTCTTACATGAAAATTGATTCCTCCATGATAAAACCGTTTTCATTTAGAATTACATAAATTATCTAAACAATTAAAATCAAGTTCAAAATTATAAATAAATTACACCAATTGGTTTTTTAATAATGATATTATTCCATATGAAACACATTTTGAACCATATATGAAAAGCATGTTAATGTGGGTAAAATTTTGTGTTGGTTTAAGAAACTATATTAAAAATTATTTGAAATAAAATTATAGATGTATTCAAAATAAAATAATAATAATATTATTATATATTTTGTAAATGATAATTATTAATAGGTGTTGGAAATATTATATTACATATAAAACATAATAATTAATTATAATATCCATTTATAAAAATTTCTTAAATAATTCATTATAAATTTGTTTATAACATAGCAAAAAACAATATTTGTTATTACATTTTTTATTTTTTAATTAAATATAACATATATTTAATATTATATTATCATATATATATACATATCAATAAATAATGTTGAATGAAGTAATGTGTAATAAAATAAATATTATTTTAGATATGTAATACAATTAACAATTTTTATAGTTGATTGTCGTAATACGCTACATGTGATTAATGTACACATGTTAAATAGTTACAATAAAAATTATGAAAGTGTAATATATATGATTATTCTTAAATATTATGGTTTAAATTTAATATTTTCATTTTATGGCTGGATTTATTCTCAAATAATACGATAGGAAATAAAGAAATTGTTTCTTATCCGATGTTCATGTTCATTGATTCCTGGTTTCATTTTTCCCATTATTATAATTTCATAGTATATATACTAAAACTCAGAATTAGATAATCTAAAAAAATTTGGTAGTTATTTATAAAAAATTATTCCACAATCTCACATGCATGTTCTTTAAGTAGATTCACTTCTCATATTGGAAGGTTTTCATTTTAAATTTTATTTCACTGAGACAAGCGTATGTTATATACAGGGATTACATTGGTATCGATTACATACCACCAATTTGTGATTTGTGATGTGTTTATACCATATATTTATGTTATTAAATTTTTATTTTCATGTTTTTTTTTCTCTTGGTTTCTTTATTTAAAACATACAATAGAACCATATGGTTTTTGTGACCTTATTCTCAGGGATCATATTAAAACATTATTCTATATTATCATTAATTGTTAATATATTATTGAAAATGATGAATTAATGTGTTAATCACAAATTAGATTCTTTTAAAATAAATTTTGACAATAACTTCTTATTCCTAGATGATTATAAGGTTTTTACAAAGAGGAATTTGTTAAAAAAATTAGTTCAATATTTAATATTTTTCTTTTATTTCCCAATTTTCACCTTTAACCTATGTTATATTTTTATCATGTTAGTTATTGTTTTTTATCTAACAATATACTTTTAATGATTAATTCATATGTAGTTTAGGTTTTCATTATCCTTTTTAACAATCTGAGTTTTTATAAAAAAAACTATTTCCAAATGATGTATCTTAAGATTATAAACATTGGTGATGTATCATGGTCATATACATGTTATATTTTAACTTATTTATCGGTATACATTTGTTTTGATTTACTATTTGTATGATTTGGGTGAAATTGATAAATTTTTTATGGAAAACGTGTTGTTCATGGTTGGCGTATGGCTTTCTAAATCTCTGTGTCCTCCCACAAAAACTGTGAAAACACAAATGGAGGGTTTTTATCACTATTTGTATATTTCTTTTCAAAATATGTTCTCGTTAGGGTAAAATGAGACTGAAAGGAAGAGGCATAGGGTTATGGTGGTTGGCTTTGCAAATAGTGTCCCCTTCCCCAGAAACCTTGCATGTGATATATATTTCATCAAGATTTTTTTTAATATTATTGAACCCACAGAATAAAAAACTATTCTCCATGGTCCAAACCAAACATATTTCATATATTATTTCAATTATATTTGATGGATTATAAGTCACCAATTATTAATTTCTTGATGAATCAATTACCTAATCAATGGAAATTACATTCTCATGTTTGTGACTTCTTCCCAGGTTGATTCTCTCATTCTCACATATCTCTTTCCAAACGTATAAGGATAAGTTATCCTAAACTAGATATGGATTAATTCTTTATATTCATTGATCTAAATTTGTTTAATCTTGATCATTGATTTTGGATCCAGAACTTATGATCAATTGGATCATAAATCTCCCACATAAATTTGGGGGTTTTTCATTAGGAAACTTTTTTTCAATAAAAATGAGGTTATGTCCTTATATTGAATTCAAAAATGACTAACAAAAATTTAATATAAATATTTTGGAAATATAAATTTCCAATTGGGGAAATTGAATTTGGAAATTTATAATTAGTCAATAAATTAATTGGATTGTAAAATTTATAAATTAATGAGATCCTAAAATTGGAAAACTAATGTGATTGTGAATTGGTTGATTAGTGTGATTAATAATTTTTTGATAATGGAAATTAAAATATTTTTGATTTACCATTATAGGGTTAATTTTTTATATGATAAAATTATGATAAACTGTTAAATATTGGATATTTCTTATTACTTTATTTGATTAATTTGAAGAACCATGTTTTCTAGGGAAAATTGATATGTTTTACCATGATAATAATATTTAATAATAATGTTAAAAATTAATTACCTTGATGAAAATGATAAATGTGATATATGTGTGATTTATAGATATATACGGTGTGTGATAAGGAATGAAGCTATAAATACCCATGTGGTGCTAGAACTGGGGTTATGGGACACAATGTATTTATATTAATAATATTGAATGTGATATAGAATAATTCTCCAAATACGAATAAGGTGTAAGGCATGAAAAGATGCTCAAAATAGTCTTGGTGAAATATAGGTGATATCAATGACCCATGATATTGGTAATAGACTGGTGTTCTTTGTAGGCATTATATGAATTTGTAATTCAATAAATAATGTAAACCCATGTTATAATGAATTGTGATTCCCTATGCCAAATTTTTAAGAATCTGGAATTTTCTGAATCATGTATAGTTGATTTAGGTGTCTTTGTGAATGAGGGTATTTATATTGTTAATTTAATAATAATATTAGATGGTAACAAAATTATTTTATTGTTTTAGATTATTCCATTTGATATTAGATATACAATTAAGGATTGTATTTTGTTTCATATGTTGTTTGTGGGGGCCTACTAATTTTTCATTGAACCATTGTCATGCATTTAGATAATTACCTTAATGGACATCATGTTTATAGCATAGGATAAGTGATATATACCTATAATAAATGGATGAATTTCGATATATAAATGGTGATGGAATAAATCATGGTATTTGGATCCACATGGGTGTTATAGTGTCTCTATGTTTTCCCTTTTCATTCTACACATGACACATATATGGGATGAAATATCTAGTACCTTATTTTTTTATAATGGTTTAGGTTTTATTTAACATGTGATGTCATTTTATATTGTTTTTTCATTATTCTATTTATTAGATATATAATTCTAGTATTTCTATTAATTTATGATGATCTGATGAAAGGGTAAAGAGGGTATAGTCTCCCCATGTTATGTTTTTGACCATCACTGTTAGTCCTCATCCGCCATGATACATTGAGGCACAATTGAGGTCATGTATCCAACCCGCTTGAGGCACATGAATGTGGTAACTATGTTATGATATAAAGACCATGAATTTTCTTGGAATTATTTTCTTAAATATATTGGAATTTTACGAGTCCGCGAAAACTGGCGGTGCATGATTCTGAGACCTGGTGTGCTCGGAATCAATTTTTGATGTTTTGTTCAGGTAAATTCAATAAATGTATGAGCATTTTTTATAACTTTTGTAATGGTTCTCAGAATTGAATTATCAGGGAACCATTGAACTCGCATCATTGACATTTCATTAAGAAGACTTTCATCTCGATGACAGATGGTCAAAAAGAAAAGTTAGTATTTCTGTTTTTGGTGGATGAATTAAATAAAAATAATGTTGTGAGAAACTTTATTTTTATTAGTTGGTTAAAACCTCCTTGTGGAGGATGGAGGTGGGGACCGCCACACATTAACCTCCCATAAGAGGATATACAGGTGGGGCCCACCCGAAACCAACCTCCTCTTCATTTTTAATGTGGTGGGGACCACCTGAGTTTAAATCCTCTTGAACCCCCCATTATGTGAAGAGAAACCACATGAGCTCCTCACTTAATTGTGCCACCCCACTTTTTAATTTATCATGCCAACACCTCTTGAATTAATTGTGAAATTCAAATTAAATTATTAAAACATAATTTTAATTACATTGGCTATTCCTTTGTTAAAAGGGGGGTTTGGAAGAGCACTTGGAGAAAATTATTATATCCAATGAAGAACGACCATCGAAGAATAATGAACATTTTATCTTCCAATGGCAGACATTTTCTTCATTGATATTCAAACGGAACAAGGGAGGAAGCCCTGTCTTTGAAGAACACCGACATCGTCGTCCTTCACCTCTTCATCTTCTTTTCTAGCATCAACAAATCAACATCCACTTTCTCACGCAAAGGTCAATGATCAACGATCAAAGTTAGGGTTATAGGCTTTGTTAATTGTTGCATGTTCATCGTTTTGACGCTAAACATGGAATGAGGTCGGCATGGGAGATTTTTGTAAACATTGATTGCAGATCGAAGAAGATGTTCTGAGGAATGTGTGGTGCCTTTTATAACGATAATCGATCCACAAGAACTCATCCGGTGGCCCGAGGAAAGTACGCCGACAGATGGAGCGACAATTGTCACTACATGGAAGACGGCATCACATCAGCACCATCGGAGGAGTAAACCACGACTGACGATCTGCGGTGGTGCAGTAGCATCTTTTGCAAGCCTCACTGCAAAGAAAACCTACGGTCGGAGCCGTCGGGTTGCCGGAGAAAGAGCAGCGCTGCCGCGCCATGCAGTAGAGGAAACAGGGTGTCACGGTCCCCTGGCTTCGGTGGTACAACGGTGGTAGGCACAAGGCCGACCGCGTGGAAGATCGGAAGCCTAAGATACCCGGTCACCGAAGGAGGTGCGGCGCAACTGCTCCACACAGGATGTGTATACTAGCTCGGCCAACCGGGAGTAGCAGGACCCATCATTGGGTCCCGCGTGATGCGGCCTGACACCACATGGCATCAATTTTGGATCTCTCCCAAACATCTAAGGCATTCAGGATACCAGGGGCTATGGCCTCCCCCTGGACTTGGCTAGGGTTGACCCCATGGGCCGCTAGCGACGGGCCCAGCATGGGCCGGACCCAGCGCGGGACGGTCCCAGTGCGGGCCGGGGCGCCCCTCGTGGGTCGGGCATCCCTGGTTTCCTGGGTCGGACCCTCGGACTGGGTCGGCCCCGTGAACTGTTTCATATCACTATCTGGATCCGATTCGGGCCAGGTCAGTCCGACTGGGCCGGACCGGACCCAGACCCGTTTGACCTGTATCCACTCTTTTGCATCAAACGTGAGCTACGAGCATCCGATTGATGATCCATCTACTGTGATGGAAACCATGGAAAGATATGGTTCATTCGGGTATACCCCACTCTATTTTTGACAATGTTGGGGTATGGATGGGTTGGATCGAACGTAAATCCAATCGGGCCCTTGGAACGGAAATTATAATAACTCTCAGATCGGGCGTCTGATTGACACATCTTCTTTCGCGTTGAGTTTCTTATTCAAAGAAGAATATTTTGGATACATCAACTTCGGAATTCATGGCAGTCAATGTATCGAAACAAGGATTTAGGAGCAGACCCTCCCATAATAGTGAATTCCTTGGGCGGAACCCTATGGCTAGTTGTGCACTGACGACTGTTCCTGGATCCTGTGTCGGTTCAACAACACTGATGACTGTTCGGGGATCTTGTGTGGGTTCGATAGCACTGAAGATTGTTCTTGGATCTTGTGTGGGTTTTACAGCTTCGATGACTGTTCCTGGAGCCTGTGTGGGTTCGAAAAATCCATTTACTATTCCTAGATCTTGTGTGGGTGCAGCTGTTATGATTTCTGTTCCTGGATCTTCTGTGGGTTCTATAGAATAGATGGTTCAGTGGATACATCTGATCATCTGTATCTCTCTACATAAGTTGTAAACATGTGTGATCTGAGTCAGTAACTTTGTGGTTTCCTCACGATTGAGAAGGATTACTTGATAACTAAGTTATATGTATGGGCAGATACCTATGTGGGGTTATCTATTGACTTCATACCAAGTGTTTTATCCTTGTTGGATCTTGTGGGACCTTGAGGGTCTCAGGGTCCCTACTGAGTATCATTATACTCACCCCTACACGGGTTATGCCCAAACCTCGTTTTGGGGGATGCAGAATATGTACAACACTGACCGAGGAAAAGTGTACTTGGAATGGACGGTTCCTGGAGATGGACCTCACAACGAGTCAGTACCTGGAGGAGACTGACGGATGTGGAGTGCTGAGAAGGCTATTTGTACCTACCCTTCAAGTATGATCCGTGGTGGACAATCCGGGAACTGTTTTTCAACTTTAAATTGTTTTTTCGCATTTCAGTTGTACATGTACATTATATTTCGGCTTGTATTTCCAGACCCTTTACTTTTTAGCTCTCTCTTGTTATACAGTTTTTTCTTAGTGTTCGGTATCCATCTGTGTGCTCTGTTGTGCGTGTTTACTATTATAAATTCCATTCCTTCCCAGATTTAAGGAATTACGCCTTTTGTGCTAGTCGCTATCCCCTAGCCTATGGATGTCGGGCATGGGTTAGTCACGACATAGGACCCAGGGGATGGGTCGTGACAAATTGGTATTAGTGGATTCGGTTCTACCGCAGAACATAAGACTCTAATATTTTCATTAAAGAAATAGTTCCCAGGGTAATGAATGTGCTTTTCAGTTCATGGAGTCCACTGTTAGTGCGGCGGCTGATGTATACATACACCAAGACCCCGACTTCTAATTTCTGACTCAGTACACGAAAACACTGATTTCATATGTGTTTTGAATAGTCTCCTTTGTTATCTCTTTTGAATCATCTCACCATGTATAAATTATTGACTTTGGCGCACCAGTTTCCATACAGGATGCCTCCATGCATACATCCAACCAAGGTTCAAGGATTTTTATGACATGGCATCCCACCGAACGATGAGGCCTTGGTGCAGGGTCCTATCATAGTGGAGGCTCTAGCGGTACCACTACTAGTTGGGCCACCGATTCCACTAGCCCAAGTAGCAGAGAATGCATGTAGCCTAAGTGCATTGCATGAGTTTCAATGCCTGAGGCCTCCCAAGTACAGGGGTGTGATGGACCCGTAGGAAGCTTAGGATTGGCTGGATTATTGGTGAGAGTATTTATACTGGTAGGGACACCTGCAGACCTTATGGTGATCCTTGCCACGAGTCTCCTTCAGGAAGTAGCTGGAAGATGGTGGAGCATGATTCTCCTTGTGCATGATGAGGCGACACTTCTATGGGAATATTTCGAGAGCCTATATCGGGTAGAGTTTGTCCCAACCACCCTATGTGCAGTGCAGATATAGGAGCTACTACATCTACAGCATGGTAGCGTGATGGTAGCTCAGAACTCAGTGAGGTTCACCAACCACTCATGCCACTCCACAGATATGGTACATGACCAATTCATCAGGGCTCGGACCTTCGAGCAGGGGCTTTGGAGAGATATCAGGACTTCGATGATCTCCTTCAGCATCCCGACGCTGGGGGGGTTTTAAAGTGAGCCCTCATAGTGGAGACTTTCCTTGATGAGCAGTCACCATTAGCGAGACCCACCACCATGCATCACATAACGAAGTCTTCTGCGGCTAGCAGCAGACAGATGTCGCAGAGGTCCAAGCGCACCAGACCATCTGGTGGAAGACCTCAGGACACGAGTCTGGTTGTACGAGGCACACGAGATAGAGCTATTCATTCGAGGATTAGGCAATGTTTCACATTCGGAGGGCAGGTTCACATGGCTCGTGACAGTCCAATCCATTGTTCGGAAGATCATCTTACAGTTGACGGACCTACTAGGTAGAGGTAGAGGTTCGATTGAGATGATCTCCAGGGAACATGCAGACATGGAAGAGGAGCTGGTCGTGTAGCTAATGGTGGATGAAGTTACAATGTGTCACCACCACCACAACCATGTGGTCCAACCTGACCGCATGGAGTAGGTGGACATTGGAGAGCTCAGCTCTAAGAAGCTTAGGCATATGATCATGGTTCTCCAGATATGTTTCATGGTACAATCTCTGTCTACTCCACCATAGCTGCAATTCTTATATACACAGATTCCAGTTAGTATATCACTACCACTGCACTTGTTCGGAGATCGAAGGTGCTGACGGAGCCATTGGCTCAATCCTTATGGCTATAGACTACTTCGGGAACAGACTCGATGATCACGCACTGGTGCCGACAGTGTGAGCATACTCTAGGATGCAAGATATTCAGCTGAGATCTCCTCATAGCGGCGTCGAGGCCTTACGACATCATGTTGGGTATGGACTGGATATCTACAGTCCATGCTCAGATCGACTGTATTAGGTGCAAAGTGTGGTGATTCCACTTGGATGGGACCATGTTTACCTTCACCGGTGATAAAGGAGCCTTTACAGAATAGGACAGACTTACTCGGAGTGGTGGTATAGCCAATCACTCATCAGTTGGCCTGACATACCCTTGGAATAGTATATGTAGAGTGTTCGAGCTATCTAGTAGTAGTGGACCAGTACATGGATGTTTTCCCTAAAAATGTTCCCGGTCTACCTCCTCACATATAGGTGGACCTTTACATTGACATGTACCCCATGACAAAACTGATAACTACACCAGCATATCGGATGGCTCCAGCTAAGCTTCATGAGCTGTAGTTATAGATGGAGGACTTTCAAGGGAAAGGATTTATCTGGACTATTGTTTCTCTCCGAGCAGCCCCAATTATATTCGCCAAGAAGGAGGATGGAAGATTGAGGCTTTGTGTCTACTACCATCACCTGAACCAGGTGATCGTGAAGAACAAGTAACCACACCCGAGGATTGATGACCTATTTGATCTGTTGAAGGGATCACTGTGTTTCCTGAATATAGACCTCAGATTAGGTTATCACCAGCTCAAAGTTCGAGATGAGGATATCCGGAAGATGATCTTCATATGTCGGTATGACCACTAAGAGTTCTTGGTTATTCCATTTGGTATAAAAATTGATCCATAAGTATTAATAGGACTCATGAACAAGATTTTCCAGCCATACCTCGATCTATTTGTCATAGTCTTCATTGACGACATTCTGATTTACTCGACTATTGAGGAGGAGCATGCATACCATTTGCAGGTAGTACTAGACACACTCCGAGAGCACCAGCATTTTTATAACCACTTGAAGTACAGGTTTGGATCCTATAGGTTCACTTATTGGGACACATTATCTCAGAGGTTGGAGTTGCAGTAGATATATTGAAGATTGGGGCGGTACTTGTTTGGGAGCCACCAAGGAATGTGACAGAGTACGCTGTTTCCTGGATTTGGTGGGTTACTACCAGAGGTTCATTCCAGACATCTCCAGAGTTTCATCACCACTATTTTTCTGGACGAAGAAGGGGAAACACTTCGTTTGGATAGAGAGATGCCATCAGAGCTTTCAGGAGAAGAGGTAGAGGATGACCATTTCCCCCATCTTGAAACTTTTAGATGTGGGTGTAGGGTACATAGTCTACTACGACGCATCAGGGACCACACTCTGGTGTGACCAGATTCCAGATCAAGATGTGATCACATATGTTTCACATAAGCTGAGATAGCACGAGAAGAAATATGCTACCGATGACCTGGAGTTAGCAGTAGTGGTCTTCTCCTTGAAGATTTGGTGGCACTATCTGATGGGAGAACATTTTACCGTGTACTGTAATCATAAGAGTCTCAGGTATATCTTCTCTCAGAATGACCTAAACATGAGATAGGGACAGTGTCTTCAGTTCTTCCAGGACTATGACTTTGAGATAGTCTATACTCCTGGGAAGTAGAACGTTGTTGCAGATGCACTCAGCAGAAGATCTGGTAAACAGCTTCTAGAAGAGGTGACAGGGAAGCTTGCTACTTTACAGATATCTTTTGTGGACCGAGATGGAGCTGCTTTTCTTCAGTCTCTTAAATGTACTCCCCCACTTCTTCAATTATTCCGGGAGGCACAGTGTGGATATTCTGACTGTGATACGTGACATGCAATGATATTCATAGGGCAGGCATCTGATGGATTTTCTGAAGGTGGGGAGCACATCATCCTCTTTATAGGATGTACTATGGTTCTAGTTTCACTTCAAGTGTAAGTGTTGAGGGAGTTCCACACATCCCCCCTAGAAGTACATCCAGTAGTGGAAAATATGTACCATGATTTCCGGTGAAACCACTGGTGGGCTGGGAGGGAGAAGGTAGTAGAGGATTTTGTCTCTCGATGCCTCACTTTTCGGAAAGTGAAGGTGGAGCATCTGGTACTAGAATGCTTGGTTAATCCTTTAAAGGAACCAGAGTGGTAGTGGGATGGGATATCCGTAGACTTCGTGACAAGACATCCATGTACATACATGGGTCATGAATCGATTTGGGTTATCATTAACTGACTCACCATGTCGGCCCACTTCCTACTGATCAGAGAACATGGTTCCGTAGAGATCTTAGGACACCTCTACATGCATTAGGTTGTGCGGCTACATGGAGTACCTTCTTCTATTGTCTCTGATCATTACACAAAATTCATATCTTGGATATGGAAGCGGTAACATGAGGATTTTGGGACATATCTTCATCGTAGTACCGCCTTCCATCCTCATACAGATGGCCAGACTGAGCAGACCATTCAGACCCTTGAGGACATGTTGTGCGATTGTGTTATCCACTTCTGTTGTAGCTAGCAGAATCACTTAACATTTGTGGAGTTTGAATTCAACAACATTTATCACTCCACCATTCGGATGGCACCTTTCTAGACATTATACGGGTAACCTTGCAGAACACCATTGTGCTAGACTGACCCAGGGGAGTCAGCACCTTTGGGACCAGAGATGGTACGAGCTACCTCGGAGAAGGTGCAGATTATCCTAGAGGGGATGAAGACTGCACAGAGCATATGGAATTCGTATGTTGGAAAGATACTGAGACCTCTATAGTTCCTAGATGGAGACTATGTTTTTTTACGGGTCTCATCTCGACGAGGATTACAGGGATTTGGCCGCGGTGACAAGTTATATCTGCATTTTATCAGACCTTTATAGATCTTCAATAGAGTAGGTAAGGTGGCTTACTGCATATCACTTCCTCCTCAGTTGCATCAGGTGCATGATGTCTTCCACATATCCCACCTGTGGTGATACATGCACAAACCTTCTCACATCATCGACCATGGGGAGATGGACATCGATTATGGGGTGACTATTATGGAGGTTCTAGTGGAGATTGAGGATCGATAAGAGCATGTCCTTCATGGATGGTCGATACCTCTGGTGCGCGTTCATTGGTAGCACAGGAACCTCTAGGAGTGCAGATGGGAGAAGGAGGCTCAGATGCATGATCAGTATCCCCATTTGTTCCCTTAGTTTGATTTTTAGCTTATGAGGATGTAAACCCTTAAAGTGGGGAGAGTGTAAAGACCAGAAATTTCCTTCGAATTTTTTTTCTTAAATACATGGAAATTTTACGAGTCCACGAAAACTGGCGGTGCATGATTCCAAGGCTCGGTGTGCCCGAAATCAATTTCTGAGGTTTTGTTCAGTTACGTTCGGTAAACGTACGAGTGGGATTTTATAACTTTTGAACTGGTGCTAGGAATTGAAATCTGAGGGCACCATTAAACTCACAATACTAATATTTTTTTGAGAAGACTTTCACCTCGATGACAGATGGTCGGTAAGAAAAGTTATTTTTTGGGCTTTTGGTGAATGTATTAAATAAATATATTTTTGTGCAAAACATTATTTTTATTATTTGGTTAAAACCTCCATATGGATGTTGGAGTTGGGGACCACCACACCTTATCCTCCCATGAATGGTTATGGAGGTGGGGCCCACCCAAACCTAACCTCTTCTTCATGTTTAATGTGGCGGGGACCACCAGAAGTTAAAACCTCTTGAACTCCCCATTATGTGGGGAGAATCCTCTTAGTCTCCCCACTTAATGGTGCCACCCCACTTTTAAATTTATTATCCCAACATCTCTTGAATTAATGGTGCAATTCAAATTAAATTATTAAAACATGATTTAATTTTTATTGGTCATTCCATTATTGGGAGAGGGGTTGGAAGAGCACTTGGAGAAACTTATTCTCTCAAATGAAGAATGGCCATCAAAGAACAAATACCACTTCATCCACCAACGATGAACATATTCTTCTTTGATCATCAACTGGAACAATGTAGGATGTTCCATCATTGAGGAACGCAGACAAAATCATCATTGACTTCATAATATTTGTTTCTAACGTTGAAAAATCGATGTCCACTTTCTCACACCTACTTCTATGATCAACGATCAAAGGTAAGGGTACATTCTTTGTAAATTGTTTCATGTTCTTCATTTTTCTTCAATGATTATAGTTAGAAGCCGTTAGATATCACCCTAACAAAGAGGGTGTATACTCAACAAACATTGCCCGACTCCTCTTTCTTCATTGTGGAATTTGACGCTAAGTGCAGAATGAGACCAGGATGAGAGATTTTCATAAAAATTGGTAGTGGATCGAATGCGACATTCCAAGGAATTCATGGCTACTTCCAGAATTTCAATCGGGCCACCAGAACACGTCTGGTGGCCTGTGGAATTTTCGTCGATGGATGGAGCGACAACCGTCACCGCATGGAAGGCAGCGGTGCAACCACGATGTCGGAGGGGTAATCCACGGCTGAAGGTCCATGGCGGTACAATGGCGACAGGCTCAAGCCGTACCCCAAAGAAAACCAGTGGCCCGAGCAGCCAGGTCACCGGAGAAGGCACGGCGCAACCGCGACGTGCGGTGGAGCCCAAAGGTGGTCGCGAACCCCTGTCCGGAGTGGTGCAACAGAGACCGGTGAAAGGCTGGATGCAAGGAAGACTTTTTTTCTGAGTGACCGGGTCTCCGGAGGAGGTGCGGTGCAACTTCGCGGCACGGGAGGTGGCTGGCCGCTCGACCAGCTTGGAGGAGCGGGACCCATCGATGGGTCCCGCGTGACCAGGATCAGTGCCACGTGGTGCTGATTTTGGATACCACTCGAATGGATAAGCCATTTGGGATACTAGGGGGCACGACCACCCCCATAGACGCATCGTGGGCATACCCGATGGGCTGCCAACCGTGGGCCCAGTGAGGGCCGGACCCAGCGCGGGTCAGGCTGCCCATGCCTGACTAGCCGTCACTGCGGGCCGGGATTCCCTCAAGGGCAGGGCCACCCTCACGGGCCAGGTGACACCCACGAACCGGGTTGGACCCGCAGACCTGGTCATACCCCAGTCTAGACACGGGTCGTGCCGGGTCAGTCCGACTAGGCCGGATCGGACCTGGACCCGTTTGACCTGTATCCACTCTCTTTCCTGTTACTTGAGCTACGAGAATCCGATTGACGAACCATCTACAGTGAAATAAACCATGGAAGGAAACGGTTCATTTGGTATACCCCACTCGAGGTTTGTACACAGTTGGTGTATGTCGGGGTTGGATCGAACATAAATCCAACTAGGTCGTCAGAACGGAAATGCCAATAACTTTCAGACCAGGTGTCTGATTGATGCACCGTCTGTCACGTTGAGTTTATTATGGAATGATGGATCTTTTGAATACATAAAAATGGAATTTTTGGCTGTTTATATAATGTCACTTGGATTGAGGAGCGGACCCTCCCGGAATCAAGCATGATTTGTACGGAACCCTTTGGCTTGTTCGGCACTGAGGACAGTTCCATTATTCTATGTGGGTTCAACAACACTGCTAACTATTCTTGGATCCTATGTAGGTTCAATAGCATTGATGACTGTTCTTTGATCCTATGTGGGTTTGACATCTTCGACAACTGTTCTTGGATCCTCTGTGGGTTCGATAGCTCTGTTTATTGTTCCTGGATACTTTGTGGGTTTGATAGTTCTTATTTCTTTTATTGGATCCTGTGTGGGTTTGACATAATATATGATTCAGTGGTTACATCATAACATATCTATCTTTATACATAAGTTGTATACCTGTGTGAGATGAGTTAGTAACTTTGATTTTTCCTCATTATTGAGATGGATTACATGATAACATAGGTATATGTATGGGCATATACTTAAGTGGGATTATCTGTTGATTTCATACCTTGTGGTTTATCCTTGGTGGATCTTGTGTGACCTTGAGGGTCTCATGGTCTCTACTAAATATCTTTATACTCACCCCTGCACGAGTTATCCCATCACCTCGTTGTGTTGGATTCAGATGTCAGATATTGCTAACCGATGCAGAGTGATGTAGAACAAGACAGTGCCCGGAGGTGGACCTCATGACTAGTTGGTACCCGGAGGAGACTGACATACATGGAGTGTGGAGGAGGCTATATATAAATACCCTTCAGGTAGGATCCGTGGTGGAAGATCTAGGAGCTGCTTTTCTTCTTTCAGATGTTTTTTCCCATTTGAGTATTACTTGTACATTACAGTTGTTCTTGTATTTCAGGCCACTTTACTTTTTAGAACACTCTTCTTATACAGTTTTTCTTAGTGTTTTGTATCCAGATATATGCTCTATTTTGTGTTTTTATAATTATAAAGGCATTGCCTTACCAGATTTAGGTAATTACGCCTTTGGTGCTAGTCTCCATCCCTTGGCCTATGGATGGCGGGCTTGGGGTAGTCACGACACGGGAACTGGGGGACGGGTCATGACATACGATGAATCAAAGTTTTACCTTGATATTCCCAGGTTGTAGAAGTCAACATAGACCTTGATTCTAAACTAGGGGATTATTTCTTTGATATACTATACTGGAATCATTATTTTTTAACAATACATTTTTCTGTGCTAGAAAGAGATGATATATCTATAGTGAAATCTATTATAATTGTTGAAAAGTGTGACATTACATCCAAGTTAATATCTTTTTCCCTAAGCAGTTATCAAAATTGGATAATCAAGATCTCAAATTTGATTGAATGATGAAGTGGGTTTTCATTAGAGGATATGTGGTTTCTACGAGACGACCTCATTGTACATATTCATTGATTAAAAGGTATCACTTAATGAATTTTTACTAGGTAGATTAAAAGTATAGTTTCTAGGGGAATGATTAGTTATGTAAGAAATTAAACGAGTGCTATTCTACCAGTGCGGTATACCAGGTTACTTACACAATCATCCAAATGACCACCATTACAATGGAATGATTTTAATAGCATGATACATCTACAGAGTGGTATAGCTCAGTGGACATAAATTTTTGCATAGGGAATATGGGTTGGAAAGATACATGAAGATAATCCTGCACTTAAAAATAATGAACCAAAACCATAAATATTAATAGGTACTATTATTGATTTTTATAAACATTCTAGTTAAATAATTGACAATGGAGTATCTCGTTATTTTATATATTTACAATTATTGAATTGGTTTTTTATGGTGGTGGAGTTCATATGTGCGGTTTTGAAGATTAGTAATCCTTTTGATGTATGGTTGAGATATATATTTTTATCAAGTGGTGTTCTTTCAATGATGAAGAGTATAATTTTCATTTAGATCTTAGCAAACTTGAAATTTTTTGATTTGACATGATATTGGGAATAGAATATTTTGTAGTATACCTATACCACATTGTTTCATATCATGTGAGAGTGAAATTTACATCTCATTAGGGATTCCTCTATGTGCATCATAGAGAGTGGTATATTAAGATTCAAAATGCATGAAAAGATCATTATTAACAAATGTAGATAAATTACATTGTTGAAAGTATTTTACTTGATGACTATTTCATGACACATTATTTTATACCTTTTATATTTTACTAGTTCTCAGATGTATTTCCTTAGAAATTATCATGGATACCACTGGATAGTGATGTTCTATTTTCTATTTATCTCATTTCCATAGATGATTAGTTATTAGTACACCAAATATAATGGAAACAATAGATATTCATGATGTCAAGACTCACATGGAATAGTTAATGGATAATGGATTTATTTGTCCACATAAATTGCCATGGGTTGTCCTATATTGTTTGTTAAGAATACATATGGAAAATTCAATTTATTTTTTGCATAACCCATGACGATCCATAAGAAAGTGAATGAGTTTTATACTCTTCAGAATATCGATGATATATTTGATCCGTTTAGAGGAGACAATGTTTTTCATGATTGAGATGAGATCAAGTTATTATCAGTATAGAGTGCAACATTCTGATATGACACAAAATACATTTAGAATTATATATTTCTTATTAGAGTTAGTAGCTATTCCATTTGGGATGATGAATGTTCCTACTATGTTTATTTCCATTATTAACTAAATATTCAACTAGTACCAGGATCATGTTGTGGTTGTTTTTTTGGATGACATCTTATTTTACTGCAAGAATCCATCCGATCATTCCCAACATATGGACATCATCTAGAGTACACTTTGAGAGAATCACTATAATCAGTACATTATATATATAAATTTTTGATATAAATGGAATACTTTTAGGATCAAATAATATCATATAGAGGTGTCTTAGTGGACCTAAATAATATAAATATAGTATTTTATTGGTAGAAGCCCCATAATTATCATGATATCCATAGAATTCAAGGTTTTATGGGTTATCATCAAAAGATCTTCCAGAACATTCCCCACATTAAATTACCATTTTGGATAAAAATAAAAAAGGTATTATATTTTAATGGTCTCGTGAATGTTGGAAATCCAGAGAACAGTTAAAAATGTTTTTGAATAATACACAAAATAAAATCATACACAAAAATGGTGGGATATCTCTGTATTAATGGTGGAGGGTTGAGTTGTGGAATATTGGTCAGGATTTTTGTTTACCACTATAATTATTTACCACATTCATTATCTCTAGTTATATATAGTATGGTATTCTTTGAATTTTTTGAAGAATTATCTATTGGGAGAAATGTTTTATATATATTAGGATCACAAAGGCTCATATTAAATATTTTCAAAGAAAGATTTGAATCTCTGATAGTATATATGGGTTCAGTATATGTAGATACATGATTTAGATATAGAAAATTATTTCATGAAATGAAATATTTTTACGGATGCACTGAGTAGGAAAAACATACTCAGTATGTTCAAGAGTCTAGTTTATAGTGGAACATGATGACCTTGTTAGCTAAAGAGCATGTTGTTGTTCAAAAAGTCCAATAGAATATTTCCAACTTTTCAGTATCAATGGAGACCGCCCTTCTATGCTAGATATATGTTAGGGTGTTTTAGGATCGTGATGTTTTTTCATTGATGGAATTCTGTGATGGTGGGGAGTATACTTGAAATTATACCTTAGATGTTGAGTAGACCCTTATTTTTATGGATGATTTTGTGGGTCTATGTTTTTTTCTGTTGATTTGATAAAATATTCTCATCCCATAATGTTAGAGGTACATATGGGTCTAACTTAACATTAATGTGACATATGTCAGATATATTTTATATTCAGAAATAAAAATGAAATTGTATGTTCCATAACATGATGTTATGATTTATAATGGTTGAAATGCAATGCCCTTGGTTTCAGGTACATAACCCATAATTATGATTCTCATGAATATTACTATTATTTTTGAATGTTGGTAGATTTTGGAGAACATTTGGATAGTTTTTAGGGAAAAAGGAAGGCATACAGGATGTGCACCGTTTTTATAAACAATAAATAATCATAAAAAACACTCATAGTTGTAGATTATAGAATATAGACTTCCCACAGTGGGTGCACGACTACGATGTCCATGTGAGTAGGTCAAGAGAGGATATATATAGGAAATATCAAATTCACAATTTGTGCACAGTTTTTCTAACCAGGAAATTCAATCATCGGCATGGTTAATGTGAGATCATAATAAAGAGGATCTCACATGTTTGGACTCTATGGGATTTTTTATTCCTATTAAAACCTAACTCGGGATTATACTCCATTGAATAATGAATAACATCTCTAATTTTAATTGGAATCAATAAAGAGAATTTCCTTGGCAATTAATTGCCTATCATATGATGTATGTCATCATTCTTCTGCATTCTAGTCATGTTTTATTTGATCTACTTAGATATATGGTTTGAATCCTCATTGTTTATCAGATATACCTTCATTATGGGTATATATACTATTTTTTATAAAAAATATGTTGATATTTGGTCTCTTTTTTTAAGATATGATACTTATGGTGGTTTTTTAAAATTCCTACCTTGTTTTGTGAGCATTCTTCATTAGTTTTTTGTTTTCATAAAAAACATTGAAGAAGGTGGCTTCACACTCGACTATAATTAGTTGATTTATTTGGAATGCATCTAAATTAAATATATTTTGTGGATTTGATCGTGAATTTGATGTTTATAAATTTTTTGAAATCTTTTATAGTGAAAGTTTGTTAAAATTTGATAATTTGAAAAATTGGTGTCCTTCAATAAAGTGCATTGAATCATGATTTTGATATGATTTTTCGAAATGGTATTTATTGGGAATTGATGTAATTATATTTTATTAAAATTCATTGTTAAATGGAATTTTTTTAACTAAATGGTTTATTTTAATATGTTTGTTTAATTGTTCTCAATATTATAACAATTTTATTGAAATATATTTAATAAGTTTATTTGAACAGTTTGGGCATATATGTGTTGTGTGAGTTCATGTTAGACATTCCCATGAATAAGGGATGTATACCAATGGGGAAAAAGGTGCATGTCCCTATATTAGGGGAATATGTTAGTGGGACATGAGGTAATTGAATGAGAGAATGTTAATGAGTATTGAACTGTCAAAACAAAAGAGGAATGTGTGGGTGTGTGTGAACCTTTTAATAATGAAGAAAAAATGAAATTGTTAAATGGTATTAAATAAATGTTTGGTTTTTTTATGGAAATATGACATGATAGAAATTTGGTTGAAAATCATAATTGATTAATCTTAGTTATAATGTTTTTTTAGAACATGTTTATATTAAGTTATAAATTTTATTTGTAGAAATTTTTAATATAAATTCTAATATTTAATTGTTTCTAGAATTTCTATCATAGTGGAGTGTGTAGGGAAGTCAATGGGGAAAGCCTGCTATGATTTAAACTCACCATTTCATTGGAACTTATTGTTTTTTGAGATGATATCTTCTATGACCTAGTAAAAGGTAATGTATCACATGTATTTAGAAACACCTCTTGATACATGGGATTTCTGTCAATGTTAGAGCATGGATATTATGGAGAAAGTAGTATTGTGAATGTCTTGGAGTTTCATATATTTATATTCCACTATTTAATATGATAGTAACATGTCATCCACTATAGTACACATTGTTATTATTTTTATTTAAATGACGTGGTCGAGTTGTATTCCTTTTATTCAATCATCATATAGTTAGTTGTTTGGTTATGGTAGTAGGGTTAATGGTTTTATTTCTTAATTGGTAAATCATACCTCACTTTCATTTGAAACCCTTCTTCATTTATTGATAGACATTACTGACATGGGGATATCTTTTAAGGCAATGTAATTATTCATCCTATTCTCATGATAATTAGAATAATTGGGTAATAACAAATTGTATCAATTTTTTATCCAAAATCATTCATGAGATAAGTGGTACCCACTTATTTTACATTTGGTACATGTAGTCATTAATTTCCTCGACTTCTAGTTGAATTCATTATTCTCTATTCCTTTGTAGGAATTATTTATGGGAGTAGGACTGTCAAAATATGAAATGTAGAACATAAAATATCTAGCTATTGTTATTATTCTGATCTTCTAGTTACCAAGGAGTTTGGTACATATGTTTTGATGGTACACATATATGATATTTGAATCTCATTATCCTGAGATTAGGCAATGAGATGATAATTTAATGCATGTTAGATGAATTAATTACTACATTGAATTCCTATTTAATTTTGAGTAATGATTTATGATTTTTTGAAAATGTGTAACTTTTTTAAAAATGATGCAATTATTTTTAAAAGACAGATTTCGGGAATAGTATAGTTGATACATTTTTATAAAGTTTTAACTTCAAAAATAATGAGTGGATTTTTCAAAAATGGATAAACATGGAAATTATTATTTTTGTAAAACAATGTGTGTTTGTAGACATTATAGAATTTGAATTGATATTCCATCTATTTCTAGAGAGTGAGACTTAACGATTTAGTTTTTTTTAAATGGCACTCAGTATGTATCATAGAAACCATCCAAAATAAGTTGTGGAGAATGTGGTTGTAACAGAATGACATGTGTACCAAGAACAAGTTCAATTTATCGTCCATGAATTCTAAGAACTGGAAACGAGGAGTCATAGAAGTGATCTCAAACCGTTGGACCATTTAATCTATATTATGAATCATAATCAACCCATTTTCCAGGGATATTATGAACCCAAAATGTTTGATGAGTGTCTAAATATGATGAACCCTGTCATTGTTTTCATTATCACACCAGCAGAGTAGAATTTAAAACTAAAAATCTCTATGCTCGATTATCATGCACGCCCATGGTGGGAATTAGTGGTGTATTCAAAATTTTGGACAAGTCCTAACATGGGTGGATATTGATGAATTATCAATAATATTTTTTATACCTTCACATTTAAGATCCAGAAAATGACAGATTCATATATCTAGAAGGATTAAAATATCCCTTTCGTAGAATATGATGCTTAATTTGTGAATATATTGCGCGTTGAAGGTGATGTTTCCTCGAGTGAAGACATTAAAAAACATATATTTGTATCAAAGATAAGGTATGATATTTGTACAAATATTGTTGGCTCTGTATAAATGATTACACATATATGGTTATTTAAGATATAAATGATTAATGTGATATCTCATGAACTATTGGATGTGGAAGTATATTGAATCCTAAGAGAAATGGATGGAAGTCAAATGATGGGAGGAAGTAGAATATTGACACATATTTCTAATGTTGGAGTGAGACTCAAAATTATATAGCTAGACCAGTGAACCTTACTCCATAGCCTGAGCAATGAGGGTTTTTTCCAATATGGTTATTTAGTCCAAAGAATGAAAGATTGTATGAAAAACCAAATATCATGTCCTAACTTCAATAAGATGGGGAATCTTAAGTGCTATTGTCCTTGAGCTCTCTGGTCATGTTATCAAGACAATACCCATGTCTTGCAAGAATCATTTACGTTGAGATGATGAGAGAATCATAATCCATCTCCTCAGTAGAATAGGTCATACCATAGTGATTCTAGGAATGCATTGACTTCGTATAATGGGAAATTAAAATATGTTAATAATGAGAAATGTGTAGTAATAATGCAATTGCATGGAGCTATTCATGTGATTTTGGATAATTCGATTGGAACATCTATGGTGAGAGGTATGATTATATTGAATTATACCCTAATCTAAGTGTTTTTTTACACTACTGCATCATATTCCTACATTGCTTTCCACTCTGTTGATTTTCTATTTTCAAAACATGAGATGATGTCTTCCATGTTAAAACAAAAAACCCCACTCGGTAAAAGATAATATTTAGCCTTTGTGTGTACTTAATGTTCTATAATAAAAAATTGATCAAAGATAAAGTGGAAGTTCTTCATGTTGGAGAATGATGTATTTTATATAATCGATGATATAGATAGGTTGACAACATTCAAGGCTCACATCGACTATAATAATACAACAGTCTGGTATACAACAAAGGATGGTGTTGAATATATATTCAAGGGAAAATGTGATGTAATGAAAACTACAATGGTATTGTTGGCATAAATAGTTGAGAATATGTATTTCCAATTGGATTTAAGTCCTTATATTCGATATAATTGATTCATGATATCAGTTTTCAACCCATTAGGGATCTTTTTCAAGATGTTTTTTCTGATGAAATTATCTATTTTACCACAGTTAAGTGATGTGAAGTTTATGATTATTCTCCTCCCATGGTATAATACTATCTCACATATGACATTTATAATACATCCAAAATATTTAATGTAATTGAATGTGTAGTTGGAAGATCATGAAATGAAATGTTTTATTTACCCGAGCGCATCTTTGTGGGCTACAACAATCGACTTTTTGAATAATGCACATGAAAATATATGGTTTTTTGTAAATTATTATAAGATTAACCAAGTTATTATAATTAATAGATATCAACATGTATGCATTGTTAAACTTTTAAATCAATTTTAGGGAGCTCTGTGGATCCATATAATTGATTTCTGATTAGGATATCACTAATATCATGTTTGTAATGGGGAAATTAAAAAGATATCTTTCAGTATAAGATGTTGATAATATGAATAAAATTAATGCCTTTTAGAATTATAAATGTAGAGAAAATCATTTTGGAAATTTTGAATTGGATATTTCATAGATATCTTTGTACTTTTGTTGTGGTGTTTGTGCATGACATATTGGTGTATTCATGGAAATGTTATGATCATGAGAAGCACATAACTATAGTGTTATAAAACATAAAAGATCATCATTTTCATTACAAATTTTCAACGAGTTGTTTTTTGGATGAAAGAGGTAGATTTTCTAATCTCTGTAATTTCTAAAAAAAATTGTTTATGTGGATCCAGAGAGGATAGAAATTTTTATCTATTAGAAACCACAGACGAATGATTTTTTCGTAGCATGTTTTCCTCTACCATCAAGTTATTACCAATTCTTTGTTCTAGAAATATCATGAGTAGCCTCACCAATTCATGAGTTGAATATTAATAATTATCCATTCCAATAGACAGAGTAATTCCAAACGTTTTTTCCAGATCTCAGTCATCATCTTACATCAGAACCTATATGGATTTTTATATGAATAGGATAGGGGTATGTTGTGTACTGTGATTCATTGAGAACTAGGATAGGATGTTATATCCTATAGGGAGACCACATGGTTTATTATGGAAAATGACTTTTAAGAATGAAGGATAATAATTTTGAACACATTATATGGATTTAGTTATGATCATCCTTGCCATGAACAGATGGTTTAATTATCAATTTGGTGAGAAATTTATAATGTTCACAGATCATAAGATCATTGAACTTATTTACTCACATTGATATTTTTATATAAATAATTTTATATGGATTTATTATCTCAATATGATTGACATCGAATTGATATATTCACAAAATAATGAATTTGGTGGAAGATTCACTAAGAATAAAGTGTAATGCTCAGTGGTTGAAAGAAGAATCAGATAAATGGTATTTATTTTTTGTCCTAGTAAATGATCATGTGTAATGTGAAGAATGAGGATTTGATGCATTTTTTTCATATTTAATGATTATGGATTTGGTAATGTTGGTTAATTAAGAACATACATATGATGGATAATGCTTGGATGTGAGTTCAAAAATCAATGGTGCAGAGAACATTTGAGGGCCAGAAATGTGGTCGGTGATTGGTTTTGTGGTTTAGAAATCATATGGATATACCTATGGATTGTTTGTCAAAACATCTCCATGCATACAACGATTCTAGATGGTTTTTACATTTGGGTATATAGAAGATGTATAAGGTATTGAAAGAACAATTTTGGTGGATTGGTATGAAATAAAAAGTGGCTGAGTTCATTTCAAGGTGCATAAATTTTCAAAAAGATATGAGAGAACATTAATGTATAGTTTTTATATTTTAGTCTTTACCAATTCCATTGATGAAATTGGAGAACATAGTGATGGATTTTGTTTACGGTCGACTAGAAATAGTTCAAAAGCATGATGAAGTATAGGCGATAGTGGATCAGGTCATAGAGTCAACTAATTTCATCCACATTCAGGATTCTCATATGTTGGAGGATCCATTCAAAATATTTATCAAAGTAGATGTAAAGTTATATGGAGAACCCATTCTTATTTTCCTCAGTAGATATTTGACATTCACTTCTCATTTCAATAAATCCTTAGAGAAATCCATTAGCACTAGTTGAATTTGATTTTAGTGTATCATCCTCAGACCAATAGCCAGTCTGATTAAATTATACATAAATTTAAAGACATGTTCTGAGCTTGTATGATGGATTTTTCTGGCTCATGGTAAGTGAATATAGCATTAGTTATGTTCTCATATAAAAACAACTATCAGGCCTTGATACATATGACTCATTCCAAATCATTTTATGATCACCCTGGTCATTATCCACATTTTTAGGTGGAAATAGGTGAAAATATACATGTTGTGTTGAGCCTTAAACATGAAATAATGGGAATGATTCTGTTGAACTAGAAATGGATAGATCCATCCTAGATCCAACAAAAAAATTTGGGAATCATTGTGGAAGAATGTTTCCATTTTAAATGGGTGATCATATGTTCTTGATGATATCTCCATGGTTTGGACATCGTTATTTTTTGATAAAGATAATGTTATCTGCTCGATATATTACACATTTTGTGATACTAGAATAGGTTAGAGATTTTGTGTATTGGATGTAATTACAAACAATGTTTTGTTGACTACATAATGAGTTCCACGTATCTTAGTTGAAGAAGTATCATCCTAAGACCTTCTCAACAGATCAGATCATATTGAACTAGAGTTGGATGCATCATTGGTACATATCACGATGCAGATTTTGAAATGATAGGATAATGTTTTTCATGGGAAAATCGTTAGTTGACTACTAGTTTTATGGAAACATCATCCAATACAGGATGTGACTTGGGACCATGAGAAGGAAATGAAATAGCAATGGTAGAAAACCGTCACAGAAAGTATGGTTTTCGACGTTCTTCCTAGTTTCTAGTATTTAACCCTTATATTATAATTCTCATGAGTATAATGACTCTGTTTGATGGTTGGTAGTGTTTTTATAATGTTTATAAAGGTTTGGTGGATAATGGAATGACACGCATGATGAGCATGATTTGTCTAAAAACTGTAAAATCCTAGAAATAAACATACAGTGTCACAGATGTTAGATAGTAGGATTGGTATGATGGGTGCAAAATAAATGAATCATTATGAGGAGGTAGTGTTAGGGTCCTCTAAGATATTAGCTAATGCATGGTTACCTCATGTTTAGTCTAAAGATGTGACTGGACCATGTGAGGGATAAATTTTATATCCTAAAAAAGTAGATCTCAACCATTTTTGACTCTATATAATTTTTTTTCTTAATATGCATATGTATATCAAGATACTTTTATATTGATGGTTGGAGAACATCTCCCATGTGAATTGGAATCAATACAGCTCATTTAAATGGTCTTTGGAGGCCCGATTCGTGAGGTATATTACCATTCTTCTTTGTTCTTATCAAAATTTCATAGACAAAATTAGATCTACTTCACATATCTTCTAGGTTTTAAATATATATTAACATTATGGGTAGATATATGATTTTTCATGCAAAATACATTGATATTTTGTCTAATTCATGATAGTAGAAGATATCTAAGGTTGTTTCGTGGAATTCATACATGGTTTCATGAGGGTTCATCATCCGTTATCTGTATTCAACAAAACCATCAAGGATTGTTTCTTCACTATCAACTACAATGAGTAGAAAAAATATACATGGCTTTAAATTGAATATATTTTTTGAAATTGATTCTAAATAGTCTATTTAAAATTTTTTGGACACCCTCATTACTGAAGGTTTTGTAAATTGTGGAAATCTAGAAAATTGGTTACCTTGAATTTAGTGATCAGATTCTAGAGTTTAAATTGATTATTTTAAAGTGGATTTTATGTTAAATGTTGTAATTGTATTTGATTAATGTTTTCCCATTAAATGGAATGGTTTTATTGAAATTATATGGTTGACTTGAATTGGTTCTCTTAATGTTTTTCAATCTACAAATGTTTTTTTTAGAAATCATTTGAAATTTATTATTTGAATGGTTTTGGAATATATGGGTAATGTGTGTTTGTGGTTGATGTTACATTGCATAATGGAGGATTACCATAGGGGTAATAGGTTTGTGACCCTGAATCAAGGGTTGTGTCATTTGTACATGAGGTAATTGGATGAGAGACTGCTCATGAGTATGGAACTGTCCAAATGAATCATGCATGTGTGGGTGTGTTTTGAACCATTGAATGGTGATGACAATATGATTTTTAGAAATGGATTTATATACATATTTGTTTTTGTTTTCATGGAAATATGGAATTCTGTAAAATTAGTTGAAAATAGTACTTGTTAAATTTGGGATATAATGGTTTTTGGAACAAGTTTATATTCAGTTATAAAAAAATTTATGAATATTTTTATATAAATGGTTTTTTATAAATGTTTCTAAATTTTCTATTATAGTGGAGTTGGTAGTGAAGTAAATTTTGAAAGGCTGATGCATTTTATAATCACCTTTTCAAAGAAAAATCACTTATTTTTAGATTCTACCTTCATGTACATGGGAATGGGTAAAGTATCAAACATATTTAGAACCACCTCATGATACGTTGGTTTTTAGGTATATTGAAACATAACGATTGTGGAGAAAAGAGTCATGTGGTTGTCTTGGAGTTTCATGAAGGTATCTACCATGGTTTAATTTTTTAGTTACATTTCTTTTATTATAGTACACATTGCTGTGGTTTGGATGTAAATTAATTAGTCGAGTTCTTTTCCATTTACGCTTGAATCACATAGTGAGTATATCAGTTGTGGATTTTTTTGGTAATGATTTTTGTTATTAGTGGAATAATTATCTCCACATCAATTTGAAACCCTTCAGAATGTATTTCCAGCCATTGGAATATTGGGGATATCTCTTAAGTAAATGCAATTATTCATTGTACTATCATGAAATTTAGATTACGTGATTTATTATATGAAATTTAAGAATCAATAACCTATTGGTTTACAATAATAGTTAAAAATTATATAATTAAATTGGAATGATGTTACCATGGATTTAATGGTGGGTCACCCAAGGAAAACGTAAAATATATCCACTATTTGGTTGATTGTAGACTAACAATCAAATATAATCCCATTTTTTGACTTTTGTGTGACATTCTTAGTGGATCGATTGTGGGAAATTTACGTTCATGAGATAGAGTGTAATCATAGTGTTCCACATATCATAGTTCTATATCATTAATCTATTTTTAATATGAATTTCTATAATTTATTACATAAGGTTCATGGAATAAATGTATTTATGAGTTCAATATTCGACCAACAGATAGTTGGGTAGCCATAAAGTACTATTCATGTTTTGGGGAATATGTTATGGGAATGAGTTCATTACATTTTAAGATCTTGGGAAAAGAACTTATTGACCATTGGGTTCATATTTAACAATTTCTATCATGAGACTATATAGATTAAACTATATGAGTATCATTAAAATAAGTAATTAAGATAAAATCTATGCTAGATAAAGGCAGGTGAGTAAGAATTATTGGTAATATGTATCCTTTAAGAGATATCATAGTTAGTTCGGGTCATTCAAAAACATATGGAAATATCTTAGAGTATACATAAGGTATACTCTAATCAATGTCAATAACTCCTATATATTATTTTGGGTGATCATGTGTTCCTTCTGGGATATCATAGATTGGGTCACACTAGTATTCAGAGGAAGGGAATGATAGTTCCTAGGTTTTATTGACAGTTTGAGATTGTGTAGAGAAAGGGGAATGTGTCATAACAATTGGATAATTTAAAAATATATAGTTCTATACATGATGTTTTAAATTTGTGACAACATCAATGGTGTATACTTGAAAATTATCATGTGAACGTTATTGATGATGATTATAATGAGACATGTGACCACTTTGAGGATAATTTAATTCATGTTATGGGTCAGGGGGATAAACTATATGGGGGAAATGTTATAGTGATTATTTTATTATTATTTTTGTGATGCCCTATTTAGTAGTAAACATGAGAGAGATAGAATTAGATAATTTGTATTAGTGTCCAAATCTATATAAATCCAAGTCATATATATGCTTGAGAGTGTTGCTTAGGGATGAAATATTATAAGTTAGAGATATTGTAAGAATTGACCATTTTTCAAGTTGTTTGGTCCCCATTTACTTGTACAATTTTACACCAGTTTTTTTATATCTTAGTTGAGTTTTAATTCAATTATGTTTGTGTTTTCTTTCATAATTTTTGAAAGAAAAGGGAGTTTCACAATTAGTTCATAGTTTGGCCAAACTATGTGACCACCCTTCCATTTCGTAAAAACAATAATATATGGGTATTTCATGATGTAGGCATAGATTGTCAAACTATATGCCCCTTATGTAAATCCATGATCCCCAAAAGATTTAGTGCACCATTGAGTTTTACAGTTTGGAATTCATTGTTCACCTACCTAATAAAATGTGTGAAAGAGACATATTTCTATGAAATTTTTTATTTAAATTCCCAAAACCCCTGTATTATCATCTACTCACACTACCTCTACACCAGCCTATTCCAACAATTTTGAATCACCTAGAAGGGTTCCAAGGATCTTCAAAATACATTAATGATGATTCTATAAATTGATCAAATGATTATATCTTCTCGTTTATGTGATTTATACCTAGATCGGTTCACTTTCTAATCTGTCTCTCTCTCCCAATGAATTGGGATATGTTTCCCTCTAATTAAGATAGTTTATATCATAATTTTAAAGGTTATGATGTTGTTTGATCTTGATATTAGGTTTTAGTAGTAGATCATATGTACCATTATGATCTTGTTCATTTCGCTTCAATTTGGGGATTATTCATTCGGACAACATTTATAAATGTTTTTATGGTTAGTGTCCTAATTTCTATTTCCCATAGTCTTGATTATAATTTCATATGTGTATTTCTGTAATTGTGATTTCTACACTGGGTAGTTTCATTTTTGAATTGAGTTAAATAAATAACTAATGAAATTATTAAATTAGAGAAGCAATGGTATTTTAAAATTTTTTAATTAATGAGGTTATGATATAGGTTGATTAATATGATTATGAGTTTATTAATATTGGTAATAATATGATATTTTTATTAACATTGATGGGTACAATTTTTTTACGGGAAAATGTTGATAAATAATTTAATGGTGAATTGTTTATATTATTCCATGTGATTAATTTGAGTGACCATATTTGTTGTGATAAATTGAAATAGTGCACCATGATGAGAAAGTTTGAAATGATGGATAATAATGACTAACATTGATGAATATGAAAAATGTAATATATGTGTGATTGATTGATAAATTGGGTGTGGGACAAGTATTGAACACCCAAATTCCAACAAGGTTACAGAAATGATGTTCTAGGACCCAGTGATTGCATTTTAATATTAATGTATAAGAATTGGATTCATGCATGAAATACTAATGAGGTGTGGGATAGGGACCAATTTTACAATCACCCATGGGGTGGTAGAAATGAAATTATAGGCCCGTGATATAAGAATTATAATTATATTCGACATAGTCATGATATGATATTGGAATTAAATGGACAATGTAATACCATTTTATAATTAATTGTGACTCCATTTTTGATAGGGTAAACACCATGGGACAAATTAATGAACGTATTGTTGGTTCAGGTTTCATGGTGAACACATGTAAATACGTGGTTAATTAAATATTAATAAAAAAATTCATACTTTTAACCTTTTTATAGTTTCTTTTATTTTATTTAAATTCATAAAAATGTAATAATGGAAATTTATTCAGATGGTGTTGTTTGTGGACTACTGTATTGTACTCACACCCTACCCAGACTATCTAATCTATACATAAATAGAAATTAAGTTTTCAGGAAAACATAAGGTAATGAGACCTAGGTTAGATGACTGGGTTGGGATGGAGAATTGATAAGGGATCCGAAAATTGTGTTCGTACCATCTTGGTACTATTAGTGTGTATTTATTTAGGTTTTTCATTTGAAACATATATGGAATGTCATTTCTAGAACATTAGTTTTAGATATTTTTTCATATTTTGGTTGTCATGTGATTTTGTTATTTAGGTTTATGTAATTATTATATTTATTGGATATATCAGTTGGTTATTGTTATTTACGTACATTAATTTGATCCTTTGGTAAATAGGGTATAATATCCCAAGGTTTTACATTAGACCGTCATAGCTAGTATATAGCCTATTGAAAATGGAGCGGTGTGCCTAAGGACATGTGGCCATTCGAATCCGGGCATGAACATGTGAAACTATGTTCAAGACAACTCATGTATAAATTTCTCTCCATCATAAAAAATAATGGTGTTTTTTAGAAAATTGAAAAAAAATATTTCGAAAAAAAATTAAAATGTTCATCATTCATTTGAGAATATTTATTTTTAAAAATATTTTTTTCAATAAAATTCAAATAAGTTTATTAATAAAATTATGACATATATAGGTATCCATAATAATGATTCTTTTTAAAGTGAAAATTTTAATGTAATTTCACTAATTTTAGACAAATCACTATATTTTTTTAAAATTGATATTATTATTGTTTATTTTAAAATTAAATGATTTAAATGAATTTACTCATCTCCTTTTAATTTTTTTTTGTATTTGAATTTATTTATTTGTAAATCATTATAATAAGTTGTTTAAATGAATTCTCTCTCACATCTAAAATATTAATTTTGAATGTAATTTGTAGATCTTTGTTGTAAGAAGGATATGTTTATTATAAGGACTCGGCCTTATAATATTACATAATCATGAATTAAATGAATAATTCCCATAGAGGATCATTTTAGGTTTAAAGTTTTAGAGAATTAGGAGATAACTATTATATCTCAAAAGATTACAAAGTAGACACTTCTACTAAGTTTCCATAAAATAAAAAACTCTTATAAAGAAACATGTCTAGTTCAATGTTTTAGATATCATGTCTTTCCTTGATCCGATCCTTGACCCTATTCATCTTTATATCCTATGGAAAACACTTATAAACTTGGGATGAGCATAAAAAGCCCAGTAAAGGATACACAACGAAGGAAAACTGTTAGTTTTTCAAAACAACAAGTAAACCATGAATACTTTATCAAAGTAATACTTTTCACCTTTATAAAGTATTAAATACTCTTCACAGAATAAAAGATCACTACATATCCTTTGTAACCAAAATATTAACATAAACCCATATAAAGAACATATAACATATAAAGGTAACTTCGGACATAAACATACTTAAATGGAATAATCATACGGTCAACTTCCACACATATCAATACATGGAATAACCATACGGCCGACATCCATACCCAATGCATTGGAGGTTATAACGTAACCACCCATCCTGGTATTCATGGAACCACCCGTCATATGGTTTATCACGTAACCACCCGTCAAATGCCCAAGTACCATTATAAAAGCATAAGACATAAAACAAATATAATGTAAAGAAAACATTTCCACAATTCGGTCACAATATATCACTAAAATAAATTGACATAAAAAATACGTTATAAAAACCATTATTAATACCAAAATACATAAAAGATTATATGTTATTTATTTTATTTTATAACATTATGGCTTTTGTAGGAAGCCAAAGACCAAATAATACTCGTAGTGGCGGAATAGGTCGTTTTCACCACGCACTTTAAAATAAACATACCTTTTTGTCATTTAGTAAATCGCTTTGTAGAAAAAGTTTCCCTTTGAATGAAATGGAAATTCAAATGTGTTTTATACAGTGTATAAAATAAAGTCTTGTATTAAAACAAAATATGCCTCAATGAAAGGATATTGAGAAGAAGTGTCGTTCAAAGATGATATCCTTAGATTAAGGATAAATCAATTACATAATTATGCGTGAAAAATAAATACACCAAATATAAGGGGATATTAAGGGTCAAACAGTCAGATTCATTCAAACATATTCATAGAATGACATATTGAAGGAGTAAATGTTTAACCCAAATAATTTAAATTGAGTTAATAAGTTCCCTTGCATAAATTTGACAGCCTAACGACGTCACTTTAAAATTTAGAAAATGATTTGATTAGAGAGAAAATGGTATCTCATCACTTGGACATAAAATTTACATCAATAAAGATATAGATGAACATATCCCAACATAACAATATGTAAATAAAAAGACCCATAAAAAGTAGTCTTTTAAAAATCGGCGGGTGAAAGGTTGCCTTACCGATTTGGGTAACTTTCTAAACGTAAACCCCATGAAAGAATAACTATAAAAAATTTATATATATACCCACAAATTAAATTATGTTACACAAAGATTATAATAATGGGAAGTACATACACCAATCAAAGTAAATGGTGGAAAATTTAGCATAAATCTCACAGGAATAAAAGTGAGTTGAAAAATCCATTACGAAAACTCGACAGCCTAACAGAGCCACTTAAAACATCCAAAAATGGATTTATGAGATCAAATAGGGTCTCTCATAATATGAACATAAAAATTACAGAATGAGTAATATAAATAAACATCCACAAACATAATAAAGATTATCTTAAAAGAAATGACATAAAAGATAGTACTTAAAAAGAAAGAGAGAGGTATGATCCCTTACCTCGAGTCTGACTTGTCTTTTTCGTTTCTTTATATAACTGAATAATAAACATTGGTCAATTTAGAATTTCTTAAGGAAATCCTTTAATGATTATTATTCATTTCATATCACATATTATAATTTTATAATAATTTGTTAATAATGTGAGTTCATATCAGACGTTTTTGTCGATGTTTGGTACATGAGTCAAAAATCAACATGTTCGAAATTGATGGTCCCTATAGTTATAAGTAAATAATCTCTAGAATAGTATTAATGATTTAAATATCATATATATCCAGTAAGTATTCATTTTAAACTATTCCATAACATTTGGAGATAAAAAAGAAATGAAATGCACCATTCATTGAGAGATGGTAGGCTGTATGTACGCATGAACGCTACTTTCATTTCATTGTCATATTAAGGGAATTAAAAATAAATGAGAGAGATATATATTATAATTCCACTATAATATATATTTTATATAGGTCACATATGTTCATTAATCTCATTCTTTATATATTCCATGTATTTCATGAACGAGTCACATCACTTGAGGGGGCAGTAGTCCACACTTCCTCGTATGAAATTATCGCATTTGCACAACATGCAAAGAATAATGGTCTGTTTTAAATATAAAATACAGAAGCATATAGAAAACATAAATACAATATATATCATATATAAAATACAGTGACATCATAATGGCCACCATGAAAGGTGTTATGAGAAGATTGAACAATCATCGTTTCGTGAGGCAATAATTCACCACCATCAAAAAGAATATGTTATTTAACCATTAGACAGAGGTGTGTGTATGTTTATCACGAATAATTCACTAAAAAAATCCTATTTTATTTAATATACTAGGTTTTTTAGAAAATAAATGAATAAAAAGAGTATAGGGGGTTGGAGAAGAAAAATAAAACAAAAAAACACAAGTGAAGACATTACCTTTAAATTGCGTAACTCCTCTTGAAATGAAACAAAAGGTTTTCATGAAGAGCTTTCTTCCAAAGGTAAGGATCCTATGATGAATATAGTTATGTGGAGAGATAAAATGAGCAGATTTTGGTTGAGAAAAAGGATTTAGAGGTGTGGGTTAGGGGGTAGAGGTGGGGGCCTGTTATAAGAGAAGAGGAGGGGCACTCTTGGAAAGTTATAAAATATTACTATATTATAAAATTATTTTCGGATTTTAAAGGCCCCAAAAGGATATATTTAAAGTGTAAGGTGATTATGTTTCTAAATAAACCTATCCAATATGTTTTTAACAAGTTTAAGACTTATATTTTACCCTATCTTCTAATTTTATTTAAATCGTTCATTTATGAGTTAATCACTGCATCGTCACGGTGTCATAAATTAATTACTTTATATAATGTCTTAAAATTATAAACATACTACTATGGTGTAGGAAATATTTTTATATTTATAATGGATATTTATAGTAAAAACTATTTCTTTTATATCCCCATGTAATAATTGTTTTAGTAAAACAATATATCATTGTAACATTTTTATTTTAACTTAAAATAAAACGTTATTAATGTCATTTTCCTTCCAAAGTGGCTCCATGGGGTCCCCAAGTTGACCCATTGATTGTCTTGGTCATACATGATTCATAAAATAATGTTATGACATGTTTCATGGTCATTTCATATTATTATAACATTATATTTACCTTAAATTAAACTAATTACCTTTAATCGCGATTTATAAAACATAAAAGCTACTATTCAAAAAAAATATTTTAATCCCATTAAACCACATTTTACATCCTAATTAAATCCATGTATGTTGGATTTTTGAAATTCAAATCACAGAAGAGGTAATGTTTCATTTAAATGAAAAATCAGTTTTTTAACTACCACTTAGTGGTTTCACTATTCCTCAAAAATTGACGTTTTTCAGAAAAATACCAAAAATTCACCGTAAGATATATTTGATATTCTGATTTAAAAAATGATGCCTATTTTAAAAAATTCAAAACATAAAAAGTTTACTTAATTAATTTAATAATTAATTCCCACTGTCAAAACAAATAGCGTGTTTTTAAAAAACAATATCTATTAAAAGATTGACACTAGTTTAAGTCCAATTTCAAAGTGAAATTAATTACAATGACCAACATTGAATTAAATGGTAAAAATATATTCTAATTGAAATTTAAAACCAATTAAAAATATGATCTAATCATATAAATAAATTACATTAAAAAGATGTTTTGAATTAAAATAAAACTATTTCACTAAAACTGATCTTTATCAGAAAAATTTAAAAAAAATCACAAAGTAAATTTTGGTGTCCAGATTCTAAAGAAGGATTTAATTTTTTAAAATATAACATAGAAAATCTTTAAAAGTATATTTAAAAAGGGTTCACCATCAAAAGGTGGTTATTCGACCTTTTAAAGAATATTAGAAGATTTATGCTTAAAATTGGATCATTTGCATTTTATGCCTCTAAAATTTATTAAGAAAAAGTAAAAATATTTGACAAACATATATAATCATTTTGTAGTTAGTTATGTTCATTCCCACAATTATAACGGCTAGGAGTTAACTACCATTTAAAATAATATTATTTTATTATTAGAGTGCAACGTATGATTTCAAAGAAACTCATTGTTGCGTATTGGGTACGCCATCGAGCATAGAATTCCCTTTAAATTAATATTAACATTTTATTCGCAAATATGCATAAATATGAAAAAGTAGTATTCTTTATTTTCCTAGGTTGTTACATCCTTCCCCCCTTTTGAGAATTGTGTCTTCACAATTTTTTAAAATTGGGCTTGGAAAACTAATTGAAAGCCCCACATCAGAAAAGGAGTAAATTAAGCTGTCACTTTAATAGAATGAAAGGTAAGCACAAAGGACACCTGAGTTAACCCATACTAGGATTCCATGTAAAAAAACATGAATATGGGAGAAAAAACAAAGGGTTGTGTTCTGAGGGAATGTGATATAAAACATGTTTAAGAGAAATTTAACCACCAGAAAATCACAAACTGGTGATGGGTTAAACGGTATTTGATTCCCTGGTAGGAAAAGTTAATGGAAAACATTTTTGTTTTAAGATACTTTTCATTGAGGAAATTATTTATGATCATAACTAAATCCTAAGGAAATATACTTGTCATGTAGACTCTCATCTCCTACTAGATTTCTTACACAAACTCATATTCTCTCCAAAAGATGAGTATTTAGGATGACTTGCTCACATTAAGAGAGCTATAATCAACTTCTAGAGAATCACCTAGTCCATAAAAGAGAACTATATACTTCCCATGTCTTTAGACCTTAACCAAAACCAAAAATTTTATAATAAGATGATATAATCCACAAATGGATAATCCTTTATAAAAAAGAAAATCTATTCTTAATCTCCAAAATTTGTCCAACAAAACCCAAAGTTCAATGAAGACCATTCAATAAACAATTTGTCCATAAAATTCATCAAAGTAAACCAAACTAATATTGAATCCCAAATATTTGAAGGATTTAATCACATAGTCTTCCAAGGTACAAAATAACATTTATCTCCAAATAACATCAGTTTCTATTAAAGCCTCATATTGAAAAGTAATTAATCAAATCACATATCATCCATGATATGGTAATAATTTCCATAGATAACCCAAAATCTACTTACTCTTGATTCATAAAATCATCTAAATATAAATAATTAGTCAAACTAACCAGGTACTTCACGTAGTCCAGTGGTAGGCGATAAATACCAGTCGCACTTTGGTTGTGGGTTCGATTCCCGCATCTTTGTCCGACATGATTGGTTGTCACACGGTCTGTGTGTTGTCCTTTTTCAAAAAACTATATAATTATTAAAACATTCCCCAAAATGAGATGAAATCATCAAAAATAATCATAACTTATTTTAACCTCAAGTTTATCTCATGCCTTTAATTTTCCATCATATAGTAACACATAATTACCTCAAAAGTAAGGATCATATAAACCCTAATGGTTACCTTTATAATTATCACCTGAACATCCGCATCGAGTTGGTTATCTCGTACAAGATGCATTAGAGAACTCACCAAGGTTCAAGTGGTTTATCATGACTCCTGATAGTTGGTTTAGAATAACTACGATATTTCTCATTGAATCCCACATTTCATCAAGTATCTTAATCATGGAACCACCATAGTTTCCTTCAAACCCATTGTCACTTTGGTGCCTGCTAGATCCATCCATTTACTAAAACCAAAAAGGTCAGTGTGAGTATATCAACAAAATCATCATGTACTAAGGAGGAAGATAAACACTAAGATATACATATCGAACTTATCTCAAACTCATTCCAACATTCAAAAATAACAATGACTCTATCTAATATAATAACCATTTTGGTTATACAAAACTTGTCACTTATGCTTAAACAACACTCTAACCTCTAAAGTTATCTAAACCGACCTCTGATACCAATTATAAGGACCCAACCTTATAACATTACATAATCATGAATTAATTGAATAATTCAAATAGAGGATCTTTTCAGGTTTAGAGTTTTAGAGAATTAGGACATAACTATTACATCTCAAAAGATTACAATGTAGAAACTTCTACTAAGTTTCAATAAAATAAAAAACTCTTAAAAAGAAACATGTCTAGTTCCATGTTTTAGATAGCATGTCTTTCCTTGATCCCATCCTTGACCCTATTCATCTTTATGTCCTATGGAAAACATTTAAAAAACATGGGATGAGCATAAAAAGCCCAGTAAAGGATACACAATGAAGGAAGACTGTTAGTTTTTTAAAACAACAAGTAAACCATGAATACTTTATCAAAGTAATACTTTTCACCTTTAAAATATAGTAAATACTCTTCATAGAATAAATGATCACTAATTATCCTTTGTATCCAAAATATTACCATAAATCCATATAAATAACACATAACATATATAGGTAACTTGGGACATAAACATACTTAAATGGAATAATCATACGGTCAACTTCCACACATATCACTACATGGAATAGCCATACAGCCAACTTCCATACCCAATGCATTGGAGGTTATAAGGTAACCACACGTCCTGGTATTCACGGCACCACCAGTCATATGGTTTATCATGTAACCACCTGTCAAATGTCCAAGTACAATTATAAAATCATAAGGCATAAAACAAATATAATGGAAAGAAAACATTTCCACATTTCGGTCAAAATATATCACTAAAATATATTAACATAAAAATTCAATTATAAAACCCACTTTCAATTCCAAAATAAATAAATTATTATATGGTATTTATTTCATTTTAAAAACATTACGTCTTGCTGAGGAAGCCAAAGACCAAATAATACTCGCGGTGGCGGAAAAGTTCCTTGTCACCGTGCATGTTAAAATAAACATTCATTTTTTTCGTTTAGTAAAACGCATCATAGAAATAGATTCCCTTTGAATGAAATGGAAAGTAAAAGGTGTTTTGTACAGTCTATAAAAGAAAGTCTTGTATTAGAACAAAATATTCCACAATGGAAGGAGATCGAGACGAAGTCCCGTTCAAAGATGATATCCTTAGATTAAGGATAAATCAATTACATAATTATGTGTGACAAATAAATACACCCAATATAAGTGGATATTAAGTGTAAAATAATCAGATTAATTCACACATATTCATATAATGGCATATTCAAGGAGTACAAGTTTAACCCAAATAATTGAAGTTGAGTTAAGAAGTTCCCTTTGCTAAAATTTGACAGCCTAACGGCGTCACTTTAATATTCAGAAAATGATTTGATGAGAGAAAAAATGGTATATCATAACTTGGACAAAAAATTTACATCAATAAGGATATAGAAGAACATATCCCAACATAACAATATGTAAATATATATACCCATCAAAAATAAGTCTTTTAAAAAGAGGAGGGTGAAAGGTTCCCTTACTGATCTGGGTAACTTTCGAAACATACAACCCATGAAAGAAGGACTATAAAAAATTAATGTAAATAAACATAAATGAATTTAAATTACACAAAGAGTAGAATAATTGGCAGTAAATACACCACTCAAAGGAAATGGAGGCAAATGTAGCATAAATTTCATGGGAATAAAAGTGAGTTGAAAAATCCCTTACGAAAACTCGGCAGCCTAACGACGCCACATAAAACTTCCAAAAATGGATTTATGAGATCAAATAGGGTATCTCATAATATGAACATAAAAATTAAAGAATTATGAATATAAAGGAACATCCCAAAACATAAGAAATATGATCTTAAAAGAAATGACATAAAATAGAGTACTTAAAAAGAAAGAGAGAGGTAGGATCCCTTACCTCGAGTCTGACTTGTCTTATTCGTATCTTTATATTCCTAAACAATAAACGTTGGTCATTTTATAATTTCATAAGTACATCCTTTATAGATTATTATTCAGTTAATATCACATATTATAATTTTATAATAATTGGTTAATAATGTGAGTTCATATCCGACGTATTTGTCGATGTTTGGTACATGAGTGAAAAATGAACTTGTTTGAAAATGATGGTCCATGTAGTTATAAGTAAATCATCTCCAAAATAGTATTAATGGTTTAGATATCATATATATCCAGTATGTATTCATTTTATACTATTCCATAACATTTGGAGAAAAAAATAAATGAAATGCACCGTTCATGGAGACGGTAGGTCGTACGTACACATGAACACTACTTTCATTTCATTGTCATATTAATGGAATTAAAAATAAATGAGAGAGATATATATTATAATTACATTATAATATATATGTTATATAGGTCACATATGTTCATTAATTTAATTCTTTATACATTCCATGTATGGCATGAATAAGTCACATCACATGAGTGGGCGGTAGTCCACACTTCCTCGTATGAAATAATCACATTTGCACAACCTACAAAGCATAAAGGTATGTTTTAAATATAAAATACAAAATAATATCGAAAACTGAAATATCGTATATATCATATATAAAATACAGTGACATCATAATGACCACCATTAAAGGTTTTAAGAGAAGATCTTACCATTATTGTTTCGTGAGACAGTAATTCGCCATCTACAGAAAAAATATGTCCTTTAACCATTAGACGGAGGTGTGTGTAAGTGCAGCATGAATACATAACATAAAAACATTCTATTATATTTAAGATACAAGGTTTGTTACAAAGTAAAGGAATAAAAAGAGTTTAGGGGGTTGGAGAAGCAAAATAAAACAAAAGAACAGAAGTGAAGACATTACCTTTAAATCGGCTAACTCACCTTGGTTTGAACAAAAAGGGTTTCTTGAAGAGATTTCTGCCAAAGGTAATTCTACTAGGATAAATAGAGGTATATTGAGAGACAAAATGAGAAGAGTTTGGTCGAGCTAAAGTCTTGAGAGGTGTGGTTAAGGGGGTAGAGTTGGGGGCCTTTTATAAGAGAAGAGGAGGGGTACTCTTGGAAAGTTATAAAATATTACTTTATTATAAAATGATTTTCAGATTTTAAAGGTTACAAAAGGTTATATTTCGAGGATAAGGTGATAAGGTTTCTAAATCCACCCATACAATAGGTTTTTGACAAGTTTAAGACTTATATTTTACCCTAACTTCTAATTTTATTTAAATCGTTCATTTATGAGGTAATCACTACATCATCACGGTGTCATAAATAAATTAATTTATTTAATGTCTAAAAATTAAAAAAAATACTATGATGTTGGAAATATTTCTATTTTTCTAATAGATATTTATAGTAAAGAATATGACTTGTATAACCCCATTTAAATTTTTTTTAGTAAAATAATACATGTTTGTGACATTTTTATTTTATCTTTAAATAAAATGTTATTAATGTCATTTTCCTACCAAAGTGGCTCCATGGGGTCCCCAAGTTGACCCATGGATTGTATTGGTTGGACATGACTCATACAATAAGGGTATGACATGTGTCATGGTCATTTCATATTATTATAACATTATCTTTACCGTAAATTACACTAATTAACTTTAATCACGATTAATAAAATTTAAAAGTTACTATTAACCAAAAAATTATTTTAATCCAATTGAACCACATTTTGCATCGTAATGACAACCATGTATGTCAGATTTTTGAAATTCAAATCACAGAATTTATAAAGTTTCATTTAAACCAAAAATCAGTTTTTAACTACAATTTTGTGGTTTTACTATTCATCAAAAATTGAAGTTTTTTATAAAAATACAAAAAATTCACCCTAAGATATATTTGATATTCCGAATTCAAAAATGATTTTTATTTTGAAAAATTCAAAACATTAAAGTTTGATTAATTAATTTAATAATTATTTACTGCTATCAAAACAAATAGCGTGTTTTTAAGAATCAATATCTATTAAAAGATTGACACTAGTTTATGTCCAATTTCAATGTGAAATTAATTCCAATGAGCAACATTGTATTAAATGGTAAAAATATATTCTAATTTCACTTTAAAACCAATTCAAAACATGATCTAATCATATAAATAAATTTGATTAAAACGAGGTTTTGAATTAAAATACAACATTTTCACTAAAACCGATCTTTATCGGAAAAATTACAAAAATTTACACAAAGAAAATTTTGATGTCCATATTCTAAAGAAGGATTTTATTTTGTAAAATATAACATATAAAATCTTCAAAAGTATATTTAAAAAGGGTTCTCCACCAAAAGGTGGTTAATCGACCTTTTAAAGAATATTAGAAGATTTATGCTTAAAATCGGATTCAAAATCATTTTAAGCCTCTAACATTTATTAGAAAAAAGTAAAAATATTTGACAAACATATATAATCATTTTGTAGTTAGTTCTGTTCATTCACGCCATTACAACATGTAGGCATTAACTACCATTTACAATTATATTATTTTATTATTATAGTGTAATGTAATATTTCAAAGAAACTCATTGTTGCGTATTGGGTACGCCATCGAGCATAGCATTCCCTTTAAATTAATATTAAGATTTTATTCAAAAATATGGATAAATATGAAAAATTAATATTCTTTATTTACCTGGGATGTTACATTTATGATTTTTTATTTTCACATATATTTACCCTAAAATGATTATTTTTTATGAAGTAATGTTATCATCATATTTTTAGGATAATATGTCTGGATTTATTTCAAAAATTTAGTGTTCTAATAGTAAATGATTTCTTTTAATCATATTATGTGATATTTTAGATACTTTTAAGAAAACTTTTATTTTTCAATGGGTTAATCATTTGATAATAATGATTTTAATTTCATGTGTCACAAAAATTTATCAAATATGAATTCTATTTGAACTGTATCATTCAAAATTTCATTTGGAAAAGTCTTATATATAATGTTATTTAAATATTATATTAACATTTTAGAAATAAATTAGGTTCATCAAATTGTTTTTGATTGCATTAATACCTACTCTGAATATTACATTTTTAAATTTATGGAATTAAAAAATTTAACAATGGGTGAGTATTATTTTGATAATAAATGATTGCAATTTGAAATTAGAACATTTTAGTACGTCTCTATGTTCATAGTGTGTTAGTGTGATAGTATTTCACACTACAAAAAAATATTGAACATAATAGTGAGTAGATAAGTTCATGAGGATTAGAAATCACATGTTTATGCCATGTCCACCTTTTAGTTTTTTTTATCAGGTTATTCAATATTTTATTAATTAATCCTAATTGTTAATGTATTACACTATTTTATATCATTAACACATTTTATATGGTTCATTATATTATTTCATAAAGACCATTTATTTTTTGGTTCTATAATATTTTTTCAATGATATTTTATAACTAAATATGAATTTATTATTATTATAAATTTTATATTGAGTTTATATTATGTTATTTTTTTTATTCCAATATTCTAATTCGTGTTTATGTTATAAACATTTATAATTTTTCATTTTCTATAGTGTTTTCCTCCCTAATTTCTACTGTTTTTAATCCCAATGGTATGAATATGAATCCACCATGTGAAATGACAATAAATAGACAAGAGATGTACATTTTTAGAGAAATTTTTTCATATTTATTAAAAAAATGGGTTTGTGGAACTGATATCGATGTAACTAATCATTTCAGTTTATGGGTTTTGTGTTAATTTATGAGATGATTTATATAAATCATGTCATTTGTATATTACATGTATAATTTTTACCATTTCTTTATTTACTAGAACTATTCCAACCCCATACAAATATTATTTTTATTTGAATACTTATGATGTAATCTTTGTAAAAAAATTCATTATCAAACGTCATAAGAAGAGAATAGGGAAATGTACTAATCAATCCACCCATTACCTAGATTATCCATTCTCTCTGGATGAATGTTTCCAAAAAATCATTTGTTAGTCATATCTCACAATCCATTTCAATTCATCCACACCATAAATCCTTTTGGAATCACAAATTTGTAGATTCTTGAAGTAATAATTGTCTACAAATAATTCAAATATACTAGATAAAATAAAATTATCTTTTTTATGTCTAATGTGTGGGAGGTAATTTACCTTTCCAACTAGGGAAAATATAAAAATTAAAATCCAATAAACCGTTTAATTTTTTATGGTGGAATAAACATACATCTCAATTGTAAAATATATATATTTCATAACTAGAGAAAATTAAAATCACAAGGTATATATCTAAATATATATATTCATATCTTTAAGGGATATATACATCTCGATAATCATGACCAAAGAGGTAAGGGGTCATACCACAATATTGAATTTCCATCAATCAAAAACTCATAATAGGAATATGAAAGGAATTAACAATATACAACTATCTCATCCCTCATATATTCATATTATACATATAAGATTAACTAAATATATCTAACAATATGAAAAAGTATTTATGGGAGGAAATAGACATCTTTTATTATATATTCGAAATATATAATATATTTATGTAAAATTATGTGTATTGGTATAATTTTATAAATAGTAAAATAAATGATTTTCTCAACCCATACTAGAGAGGGAGAATGTTTATAGTTACTATCAACAAAAATTATCCTTAGGAAAATGTTTAGTGTAAGATAGAATTCACCACTACATTTAGTCATCATCAATTTCTATATCACATTTTGTATCACATATTAGTGTCGATGATTATAAAAAATCAATCAAAAAAATTAATAACCACTTATCAATAATTATTGATATCTCATGTGTAATATATTATACAATATCATTCATATAAGATTCTAAATTATAATCCCATAGTGATGTGAATAATAATCTTAAAATGAATAAAAAATATTTCATAAATTTTAATCTAATTAAATTCCCTCATATAATGGTATTTGTTTCACCTAATCATCATTAAAAGAGACAACATCCCCAATGGATCTTTACAATCTATACTCATATCCACCTATCAAAAATAATTTACAATTGATATAAATTTTAATCAAATAATTATATTTTATCATTTTGACATAGTTGAGAGTGTATTCCTCCTTCGAAGTTTCATTTAAAATATATCATGTATATAATATTACTAAATTATAGTATCACACCATTTCCATTGATTTCCAAAATTGGGATATAAAATATTATATAAACATATACCCAGATAATGAAGATTTTTATCTTTTTAATGTTTCATTTTTTATTGATTTAATTAAATTATTATTATTTCATTTCATATAATGCTACTTCATATGAAATAATTTCAATTATTAATGTCTAATAATTATTCCATATCCATTATCGGCATAATGTTTTATACACAACTATCATTCCCCTTGAATTATATAACATCCATATGTTATTATAGTAAAGTTATTCAATATATTTTGGAAAACTTTTTGATCCATGAACTAGGACGCGATAAGATAACAAGACATGATGTGCCTTGTTTTTTATATTATAAAAATATTACATATATTATATAATGTTCCCATAGGTTTTAAAAAATAATGGAAAAAAACCATAATAGTGTCTCTAATAAATATTCGCAGAGCACCCTTGAATTTGGAATGTGGGTTTTACATTCTGAATGATGAATTTTATTTGTATATGATGTTTGTATAAAAAGAAGTGGTATGGGATGTAATAAATTATGCAGTAAATTTTATTAACTATTTTACATGACCTATATACACATCTAAATATATTTTTATGGAAAAATAACATGATTCTCTAGATACCCTTGAGGATTTTTTAAGTGATGACAAAGGATCATTGGGAGACACTTGTATTGTGGATCAATTATTGTAGAAATGATAAAACTACAAATTGAATTAAATTCCATGGAACTTGACTTTGATCATTGTGAAAATATAATCTTTTTTAATGATTTTTCATAAATATAAATACATAATATCTATCCTTCAAATAATTTAATCATTTTATTGAACCATAATGAACATTAATAAAATCCAAGATCATATTGATCCACTAGTAATTAATTCTTTCTTTTTTGGCTTTATAGTAAGAATATTTTATGAAATTATCATATTTATTTTATGGTTTTTAATTAATCCTTCGAACATAAATATATATATTTAATCCTAAGAAATGGTAGCTGTCTATTTTTATAGTCTTTTTCTTGAATTTCATTATTCATTCATCTCACATGCTTTATATTTATTATAATCGATGGAGGTACAACCAATACGTAATAATGTATAATATCATAGAAATCCATTGTTTAAATTGATCACCATCACAGTTTTAGAGTAAATATCACGGATTGGTCAATCAAGGATGATGATTACGGATTATTAGAGGTAGACTGTGGTTAATTTGTGTTACTTAGTTGCAATGTTAAATTAATTATGTGGTTTGGTGCTACATGAGCTGATCCTTGGGTGGATCAAATGATGGGAGTCCTTCCATTAGTTATCGGAGTTTTTTTCTAACCTGTATCCATTATATTTTTCCATGACTAATGGAGTATTCAATTATGGTAGTCTAATTCAGTATAAGTTCTAAGGATATGTAAATTCATGAAATGTCTCAAATACATGGTGTTTATTATAGTGAAACACATTGTTTTTTCTTAATTCATCAGGGCTAGGGTTTACCAATATAGAATAATATCATTTTTTATGTCACATGTGTCCCATTCAAGGTGACCTTGTGGTTTTTGATCAATATATAACCTATGGGTATAAGGGAATATACATGGATAGTAACACATGAAATGAAGGGGTACATTGGGAAGTCATAGTTCTGATACATGGATAGATATATGGAAATGACTTGAACAACAGAAGAAAGACTAGAAGTACATGTTCATAATATGGAATAATTTTTAGTGATGGCACAACCTCTACTAATTATGTATGATTAATCAACATAAAATTTAAATAGAGGAGAACAAGTGAATTGGGTTGGAAGGACCCAAGGATACCTATTGTAGGGAACCAACATTGTGTATACCCAAATACAATGTATACTACTACCAACGGAAAATATTTTCTTCCATATAACCAATTTAGGCTACTTTTTATTGTGTTTCTTCCATTAGAGTATCCATATGATGGTATAGTGTGTAATTATCTAGTCATCAAAGGATTATAATCGCATCTATAAGTTTATTCGAATAAAAACATTTAGTTCCCCTTCATGGGACCATTGTGGGATCCACTATAATTACATTATATTTCATAGTTGGGGTTTTAATAATAATCGTGAACACATTATGGGGGATTAAGATTTCCAATATAGAAGGTTCTTCAATATTTCATTCCTAAAATTCACTTAGGGTCCTTGGATTTATACCATATCTCGGTAAATATATCTATAGAGAACATGTGTGTAATTATTCATGGTGAATCTAGATTAGGATGAAATCTTGTATGAGAACCATTAACTATATCATGGATTGTGGATAAGATTCCCCCATGTGAGAATTAATAATAATTCATGAGAAAAATTTTGTTGGTGGTAGTATGGCCGAGATCTTTTTCAGACACAGAGTTCCTTATGTATGTCTATATGTTTTATCATTACTATTAAAATGTATGATATCAAGGTATACATGGATTTTTTTGAGCTATATAGCCTCTATAAAAGTTTTTTTTAATTTCATGGTGTCTTATTAGATATTATTATAATCACATATCAAGATTTTTTTCCACTCCTGTATTGTCTTCTATACACTACAAGACAATTTAAATATTCTTAAAATGACCATTAGTTGTTGGAGTGTATAGAGGTAGAAATATAGTTGTTTTACATAGTGTTTAATTAGATAGTATCCCCCTCCATTATAGTTCGTTGCAATATTTTATCAGTTTTATATTTTTTATATTTTGAAATATAAATATTTCAATACTTTTTCACTCTGATATTTGATATATATTATATATGAATTATGAAATGAGTTGATGTTTTTTTATTTCAATATGGTATTTTTGGTATAGAGATGGGTGTGTCTTTAAAGATAAATTAAACTAAGACCCCTCAACCATATGTTACTCAATCTAAGTGTTGATCACTATCTCATTTAAAATTAGTGGTGGGATTTGGGTATAAAATTCTAGAACCTGAACTATCAAAATCAATTTCGAAATCTAGAACATTACATTTACAGCTGTATTGCCGATAATTTTGACCCTAATTATTAAATAAAAACCTTTCATCATCAAAATGAATATGTGTATCAATTACATACATATTAATAGTTTATGATTATCGTATTATAGTATTTGTAAAAACTATGAGATAAATATACCTATCAATTCGGACTCATAAGTCATCAAAAGATCATTTCTCCCAATTAACCATGCTTTTCTTATTTTACAAAAGGTCATTAATATCATCACTGTAAAATATTTTATATACCTAAATCATTCAACATAATTCATTAAAACAATGGGATAAGGAAACGTAGTAAGGGTGATCTCAAATGGACATTAATGGTATGAATATGCATTATCCATTATATGTTATAAATGAGCCTAAGAGTGCGTACTATTATCATTATGTAATCAATGTGCATGATCCAATCATAATTTAACAAATTTTTATCAATACCCAAAACATTAAATATTAAAACAAGAGTCAAATGTCATTAAAATAATATTCTTGAGCTATGGGATATCAATATCTATCATTTGAACCATTATAAACACATAGTATGAAAAGATTAAAAAATGTGGTATAGGAACATCATCTCATTTCCCACTTAAAGAACACTATCAGAAACATTACTAATTGAGTAAGAAATATTTAAAACTTCTATCTCAAGAGTACCCAATGAATCAGGGTTCTATCTGGGTACACACATTGAATAAGATATAATGGGCTCACACATCACTATATGGGTTCTCCCCTCATTTATAATGTCCAATAGCTAAATACAAAGAGAATTCATCAAAAATCACTGAAAAAACATTATTTTTTAAAAATATTCCTGAAAATTGTAATGAAAATGGGTTATAAAAAATATCATTGAAACATGATTATCACATTGAAAAATGGGTTCCAAAATAGTCTCATTAAAACATAAATAAACCATGGAATATAAATAGGCACCTTAACAATATCATTTAATCAAAAATAACAAAACATATAGAAATGGTTTTTATATGACACACATTTAAATGTTATCTACCCATTTAAATGGAATGGGATTCATAAAAATAACATTATCACATATTTGACCTATGGAAAAGAAAAAATTTCAACATAATTTCTATAGGACATAATTATCCAATGGAAAATAATTTTGTTTCATAATGATATAATTGAACCAGAAAAACATTCTAAATAATTAATGAGGATGGTATTAATAAAATTTATCACTAGAGGAGGAAATATAAACATATTGGTTATTAAATTTGATAAAGGGAAATGAAAAAAATATCATTAAAAACATTCTAGTTGAAAATAATATTTAAACATTTCAAAGAATCTATACATCGTTGAATTATTTGAATCACAAACCTCATGAATGGATTAAAAATAAATGAATCGTATAATATAATTATAATAATAATGAAATTACATATATAAACTGTCAATGAAGAGGTATATATTCACCTCATAAAAAATTACATGTTTATAACATAAATAATGTCATACAGAAGGAATAAGGATGAAAATATCTAATAACATGTTGGAAACATTGAAACCCTAAACCCCATGAAATAGATATCATCGAAAAGAAAATAAAATTCCTTACAAACAAATTTATGATTGATAAAATAAAATTATGTTATGTATATACCCCATATTAAATAAACTAGTTTCATAATAATACAATATGGATCAATGAAAATAGAACTAGATGAAGTTCCATATAACATGACTAAATTTTGAATCATGAGATCCATGAAATAATACCATCAATTGAGACATTTAATGTTAATAATTAAATGAAAATACTGATATAACAAGTCCTCTAGTAGTAAATACTCAATATAATTGTAACAGGGTTCATAATGATACTTATGTATCAATTCAATGTAAATTAATATGAAACCCCTTACATTGAGTTTAATTTTTCATAGAAGTAATCTACATTCATAAAAAATATTTTAATTATGTACCTTCATCAAAACCTTATCCATTTTTATTATTACATTTATTTCACTTATAAAAATGTCTTATATAGTAATGTAATTGAAAATTTTTATGTCGGATGTTTTGACCATATTCAGTTTATGTTTCAAAAACATAATCGGTTGGCCAACTAAGGTGAAAGGGGTCATTATTAAAAAATTTACCTAAAAATAAAGATGAAATAATTAAAACATTTATATATATCTATGAAACATTTTAAAAACAATCATGAAATAGGTTTATGAAAACGATCCAACAATGTAATCAAGGAAGGGATAGTCTATACGTATGAATGAGTAAGGTTCTATTTTTTCAATGATCATTATTTAAGGAACGTAATTAAAATTTATCAATAAATAATGATAATTATATAATATATACTGTATTATTTAATTATAAATATTAATATAATTAATTTTATTTCTATAAAATGAATCAGTTCAAGTTGAATAGATGGCAGTCCACATGTCCATGAACACCATTATAACATTTTGAGTTTCTCGGTGGGTATTTTAAAAAATGACATATTATATTTATAGAAAAGTTTATATTTTGATGAATATCATATATATTCCATGTCATTCAGAAAAAAGTAATATCATTATCAATATATTCAATTTAATGAGTGAATGTATCACATAGATAGAAGGATGAAGTAATCTGCACTTCCACAAATGATGTTATCATATTTTCAAAAAATTGGAAATAATAAATGAATTTTCATTATAAAATCTAAAAAATTATGATGAAAATAATATCATATATATATAATAAATTTGGTGTCCATTATAATTTCCATCCTTGAGAGGTTGTAATATAATAAATAATGGAACCCTTTCATGAGGTAGTAGTTAAATAAACCTGATTGGTATTTTGGTTACCCAGTTGATTGAATTTTGTGTTGTTGAAGGTAGAAACCATAAAAAAAATATCAGAATGTTTAGGATAGATAATTTTTTATATAATAATGGAATTAGATGGATTTAATGGTGGATATTTAAATGATACATTAATACACGTTGAATAATGTTGCATCTTTTTTTGGGTAACTCTATTTGGTTTGCACCAAAAGGATTACTTGTAATGATAAATAACAATATTAGGACTAGAGGGTCATATATGGTGGTTCTGATCATATTTGTGAATTGTTAGTATGAATATTCTTTTATTTATTTTTTAGTGGAAAGGGATGAGTGAATGATTTTTTTCAAGTAGAGGAACAGTATTCTTATAAATAAAAAACATTAGTCATTATTAAGTTATATATTGTAGCTCATGTGCTTAAAAATTTCACACGTAATGGATTAAATGGGATTTTTGGTATATAAAAACTAAATAAACACAAAAAAAATCATTCTTATCATATTGATCCTAATTATTTACGTGTCATTATTTTTATCATTTTAATTTTTATTAATTTAAATATTTTTTTTGTCCTATGTAAATTAACTATTAAGCGTAAATTAATGTGATATTTTGTAAAATTTATAGACCCACAAAATAATTAATATTATATATAATCTAAAAAATATAAATCACATGTGTGTTTGAAATTAAATATAAAACAAACACAAGTAATAATAAAAAACACTCCATTAGCTCGAATTATCCTAACAATGATTTATTAACTATGGCCGAATATTTTAATTATAAAAGGTAATTCCTTATAATAATGGACAATATTTTATGTTAAAAAATTCATACAAATCTCATTACCGAATATCAGATATTGAATATTTTTAAATCATTTAACAAAATATGCTTTATTGTAAGAAAGAAATAATTCATGTTTTTACATTATTTAAATAATTAGAATTTAAAAAATATAAATAAACTTTTTTAATTAAAATATATTATTTTAATAGCTATTTAGAATGAAATATTCATATAAAAATATATTGAAATGCGGTAATTCCTTAAATTTACATTATTTTTTATTTTTTATCATTATTAACATTATTTATTTATTTGCATTCATTTTAATAATCCATGTGTTTTAATTTGTTAACTGTTTAAGATAAATAATTCATAAAAATATATAATGAAATTATCATCATTAAAATAAAAATTTACCTTAAAAATAATTTTTTATAATTGAAACAGTGTAATTTCTTCCATACTCAACAGTTTTATAGGATTTAAAAGAATAAAAGAAACATTTCATTTTCTCTATTCATTAAAGAAGATATTATATGGGTAAATTACCAGGAAAAATGTCACAATACATCATAATTTTAGAACCATTATGGGATATAGTTAAAATAGAAGAATAAATTGCCTTTTGGTCATATTTCTAGGTCATTTGGTAATTTATGTTTGAGGTTTAGTCCCTTATTATGCTTAATGTTACTTTATTTTTTGTAATTATTTTTAAATAAATTCACAAATAATTTTAGTAAAAATATGTTTAAGATTATTATTCTATATATATTATAATTTTTACAAAGGTGTATTTCAATTTCATTAATTTTAATTCATAGATTTGGAAATACAAAATTTAAAGTTTATCCTACAAATGTGGTTAGAAAGATGGGTTTTAAATTGCAATTTCTTAAAACATCATTAGGTATTTATATCTAAATTAAATTTGATAATTATATTTATATTCTAAATTTCATTAATATATATAATGTTGATATATTTTAAAAAAATTAAAATATTATTTATCACAAAAAATTAACTTTAAAAAATAAGGTTTTTGAATAAAAGGTGGTATTTTTTACTACTCACCAGAAAATGAATCCTCTCATAAAAATATGAATAATTCACTATATTCTTATTTTGATGATTCAATTTCAAAATTAATGTTTAATTTTCATATAAAAAATATAAAAGTGTAAAAAAGAATATTTTAAAATGGTGTTCCATTAAAATGTGGTAAAAATACCTCTTCAAAATATACATCTTGTTATTTTTAAAATTATATTTACTACTTTTTAAATCCAATAAAAATTATTGAATTAATTTCAAAAAATTCCTAAATATTTGAATGAATAATATAGTTAGTTATATTTACATATTCTAATATGATGACTATGTGATATGATTTATATGAAATAATAATATCCTTTTTATATTTTTGTTTGATATGACACAGTCAAGAATCTAAGTCTAGTTATTTAAGGGACTATATGTTTCATGAATCAAAATATAAGCTTGGTGTTTCATTTTATCAAAACTAAAAAATGTGTTATGTGTAACAAAATATATTATAAATTTTTAATTATTTGAAAGTATATATTTCATTAAATGTTGGTTTCTGAGATCTTACCCCTTAAAATTAATTCCTCCCTCAAAATTCATCTTAGTTATCAAATGATTAACATTTATAAACACAATAAATTTATAAACACATCATAAAAACTTTTAATAAAAATAATATTAAAAATGGAATGTTTAAAACATAAGGGTCACCACAATTTATGTTTAACTATGATTTCACATAGCGTGAATATAGATTGGAATAGTGGAAAATCATATATAATTATAGATAGTGATTGAACTCATTGATAAAAATAGTTAATGGACAATCAAATTTTAAGGGACTCAAAAATATAAATATGTGATTATCAAAATTCCCTTGGTTATTCAAAATTCAGTTTACCTGGATAATCATTTTTATTCAAGATTATTTTCCTAGTGTTGAATATTTCACTTACCTTCAAGACTAATAGAAATATTTTGTTGACATATAATTACTTAATGATTATAACATCATATTTTAATAAATTTACAAAAAATTCTCACCTTACCCACCGAATTATGATTATTAATGTGGAATTTGTTTTCATTAAGAAATAAATCATCTTTTTAAATAGCATATCAACCAAATGATATTCAAGCTCTTCCAGCATTCATGAGACAATTATTAAAAAGAAAATTTTTATCTCATTGATATTCAATTTAAAAAACATGTAAACCATGAAATTATACACTTGTATTCTAAATTCAATAGTAATAACCAATGTTTATACTAAACTATTCAATAAATAAATAGCCAAAGAATTATTCAACTATTTACTAACATAGTTTGAAAACAAAAGATTAGAATTATTTTATTAAATAATCATTCCATAAAAATCAACCACTATTGATATTATAAAATTAAATATGTCTCCAAAATGAACATAATCTAATAAATTTCATGATAAATGGGAAATTTTATTGGCCATTTTTTTTGTGTGATACCCTATAATCCATTGACAAAGTGTTCAAGCCCCTCCACATAGCCTGGTTTGATGGGTTGTCACCCAATATATGTGTCCCCTAAATTTTTTTCATTGATCATGAAAAATATAACCTTTATAAAATCACTCCAGGTTTATCCGATGGATATTAATTATATAAACCCAAACAAAAAATCTCCATAAATTTCATTATTAAACAGAATATTACTACAACATAAAACTCATAAATGAAGAGTCTGAGTATTTGACCTAATTTTTAAACATTTTCTTATACATATATTAAGGTATCAACAACTATTAAGATTATTTCATATGAAAACAATGCATTTCACAATTTTATCAATACCGGCCATTGATACCAACTATAACAACCCAAAACTCGCACTCTTAGATCCTGTGATGAAATCAATAAAATTACATTTCAATATATGATTTTGATATTTATGGCCAAAAAATTTCCATCAAACCCATACAATATCATGGGGATACCAAGATTAACTTATATACTAGAGTATGAGTTAGTTTTATAGTGTTACATATTTTTGAAGGACCCTTACATATGAAAATCATATAAACAAAGACTCATAAGTTCAAAAAATATCAATTATCACCTTTCAACAATCAATTTTTATTTCAAAATAGGTCTTCATCATCATCCATGAGAAATATATTAGAGACATAAATTTTTCAAAATCATTCTTTAAAACATGTGGGAATGGTAACAAATGAATGCTGATCTGAAATGATAGATAATGGTAAGCATAAGAATTACCCATTAAGATGTAATCAATGTGAATAATAATTCATGAATGTATGATGAGATAATAAATTTTAAGGAGTGAATCACAAATGAAATCCCACATGTCAATTATGAAAATATACAATATGAAAACATGGAAGATTCAAACGTCAACTGTAATAGAAATAATTAAACATTTGATATCAATCTCAATCATTCAAAACATTATGAACCCATATTAATAAAAGATAAAACTTATGGTATCATGTAACATCACCAATGATAAACATTATAGAGAACATAAAATTGAATAACCAATATGTTCAACTCCCATCTCTACAATACCAAATTCATCAGTGCTCAATCTGGGTACACCAATTATATAACCAATAATGGGCTCACCTGGTTCTATTTAGTCTCACTCGTCATTAAAAATGTATATGAACTGAATACATATATAATTCAGGAAATCTAATTGAAAAAGAATTTACTATATTTATTATATATTTATCCAAATGTATGGATATTAATTCCAAAAAATATCTTTGAAAAATGATTAACCAATGTAAAATAAATGGTTTCCAAAAACATTCTCTTTGAAATGCGAATAACCAACGTGAAAGGAATATGTTCCATAATAGTATCATGAATATATTATAAACCCATGCAATGGAAATTAGTTTTATAAGAAAACACTCAAAAAATGATTATAAAATGTACAATAAATGGGTTTCATAAAACTTTATTTAGGACATCACTTACCTTTAGATAAGAAACATGTTTCACTACAATATCTTTATGAAATAGTCATCTCATGGAAAATAATGAGCTTTATAATGATTTATTGAAAAAGAAAAATCAATAAAATAGAGAATGAATATGGTATCAATATAAAATATACACTTTTTTATGATAATTAACCACAATTTGTGTGATGTTGATGAATGGAACAGACTTTAAAATATAAATGATAACACCCTAGATAAAATTAATCTTTTAACATTATAAATCATCCCATACTACTTTAAGATATTAAAATTGTAACCACATAAATGGTGTAACAGTAAATGAAATATATAATATCTTTATAATAGGGATATTAACAATATAACAAGTCAATTTATAGATATATATACATCTCATAAAATAATATAGTAGTGTAACATAACAAACATCACATGGTAAAAAAACATTGAGAAAAATCCAATTCATCTTTGGTAACATAGAAACCATTAACCCTATGAAAGTTATATCATTAAAAGGATATTTAATCTGCAAAATATATGTAAAATAATTAAAAAATACATAAATGGAATAATATACAACAAATAAATGAAACTAGGTTCATAACAATACACCATGCTTCAATGAATGGAGATTGAGGCTAAGTAAATTTTTACTTCGGAAAATTTTGAATCATTAGCTCGATGAATGAATAACATCAACAGAAAATTTTAATATTATGAAAAAAATGAAACGCATTATATAAAAAGTCATGGGATTTTAGATACAAAACATAAAATCAAAAATCATGGTCATTATAATTAATTCTAAATGGAATTTTAATTGAGACAACACCCATTAGGATCAACCTGATTTTTCATGTTGGTCGCTAATCTTGTTTAATAATAGTATTATCATAATTATAAACAAGATTCATCACACATTCCAAGTTTATTATTAAATTTATATCACTTATAAAATATTATATACAATTAACTAATATATAATATTTTAGTTGGACATTATTTCCAAATTAATTTATGTGTCATAAATGACATTGGTAGGTCAACAATTGTCTAACGGGTGATTATTAAAACATATAATGAATAATAATTAGTAAATAATTATCATATTTATACAACAATTATGATTTATAAAATGAATAAATTAATATGTTTATTATAAATGATCTAATGGAACAATCATAGAGGTGGTTTGTTTTACTTACTAAAGAGTAAGGTTCCCATCTTCAATGATCCCTGTTTAAAAAATATAAGTAAAATATATCATCCAATTATCATATTAATATCATATATAAAATGTAACCCCCTTGGGATTTATAAATAAATATAATATTGATTTCGTGAAATAGTGAGTCTCTTTAAAAGAATACTTTGTTATAATCTATCTTATAAGCATAATCTTCCACCTCAGTGATTTGAATTTCAAAAAAATGAAATACTTAGTTGCATTCAGTTAGATAGTTTGAGTTTGATAAGAAAAACAAAATTTTTGGTGATTAGTAATACACATTTTTAAATAGTAATATGAATAGTAAAATGGCCCATAGGAACAATAAATCATTTTATTATCTAATTGTATTAAGGTTATAATATAATGAGATATTTATTAAATTTTCAAGGTGATAAAAAACAAATTATTATTTTAAAATGTTTATTTAAAGAATAAATTGTGATTTTATAAAAAAATTAAATTTTTAATCATTAGTAATTTTTTTTTAAAAAATGAGATTTTTTTTGGATTCTACATATCCAAATCTTTTAAAAGATAATTTTTCATATTTTCCCATATTATATCAATTTTTAGTGAATAGTGAAAATCAATAATTTATGAAATATGTAATATAAATGAATTTGTACATCATAAATGAGTTATGGATGATGTAAAAGACCATTGGTACAAACTAACATACATGTATTACTGTTTTTGTGACAATTTGTTTTCTTTAGAATAATAATAAATAATGTGTAAAATAATAGGAAAACCATCCTCTCAACTATAACCCCACCTCACTCTCTATTATCTTGACTACTCTTAATTAATGTCCATTTAATAAATTTTACCCAAATAACCTTCCAATATCTACCCCACACCCATAATACTTTTTTCTCATCAAAATACCAAATCATATCCCATAAAATGCAATAATGGTTTATAAATTCAAGTGGTAAATTAATCATTTAATTTATTTTATATTTTTTTAGTTCATTTATTTATTTTCATTCCATAACACCCTTAATTTAAATTATATGAAAATTGAAGTCACATAAATGTAATCAAATTTTAATATTCTAATATAATATTTCCTCATCATACCTCTTTACCCATCTTGTTATATTAATATTGGAAACACCATCTGAGATGTGTTAATTTATCAAATTCAAGGAAAATGGGTTTTCAATTTCAATTTACATTTTAAATTCAAGATAGGAAACTAATTTTGCGTTGAAAATAATAATAATATATGAAATATTTCCTACTTAATTTTCTGGAAGCATTTTTTACACATGTTAATAATTTATGATTCAATATGAGTTTGTGGTGATTGAAAAAAACCCTCCAAATTGTTCCAATTGATTATCATTATAATTTAATCTATTGATTCATCTTCTCAAATAACAAGAAATATTAATTAGATTATTTATACTTTTGTATTATCATTAATAACTCATATATTAAATTCTATTATTCAATTTATATTTTTTCTGACCTTCCATAGTACTATAGAAATGATCTGATCATGAAAAATAATGAAACATGTACTCACAAATGATTATATTGAATCTATTAACACATAAAAAACAATAAATTATCATAATAAATTTAAAATAAATCAGATAAAAATATAACAGGTTCTAAAATAAGTTATTAGTATGTCTAATTTTATATTCCAGTAACTAATTTTGAAGAGAGGAACATAATTGTACACAAGGTAAGGGTTTTCTACGCGAACCTACAGGTTCCATCAGGTTAGTCTTATTCTCTACATACCATAATTAAATTCATATTATTTTATATTTAATCCACATAATTTATTTCTGGATGATATATATATGTTTACCAACTAGAATACTACATTAATTTATTGGGAGTTATATGTTTCTAAAATGATATTCCATAAATTCTTCCTGAAATACAAGCTCGATTGAAGAAATTTTTTTAAATTCAAACCTATTATCATGGTCACTATAAAATTAGTTTCTAGAAAACATTATCGTAAAAAAGTTATGATTTATTTAAAAAAACAATATTACTTCACTTTTGGTTTTGTACAATTATTTTACAAAATGAACTTTTATTTTCAAAGAAAAAGAGTATTTATCTCCAGAATTACTCAATGATTTTATTAGAATTTCTTAATCAATTTAAATATTCATGATGATTATTATGTATTATTGGGACTAGTATTTTATGATATTATCTACCATATTTAATTTAATTGATTATGATTGGATAAACTGCAGATGTTCTGTCTTAAATCCATTCACCAATTTAATATATATGGTTAGTGTTTATGATTAATACCAGGGAATGTTATTTACATTTCATATGTTTGTTTCAATATGATTATATATATTTTTTATGTTTATCCCCATTAATATGAGGAAATAACTAGACTTAATAAGTATTGGTTGGGAATCTACAGATCCTTTTGGTTTACTGAACGATCTCACGATACACATAAGAGTCTTGTCACAAAGCCTTGATATTATGGTTACTTATGGTCAATGAATGGGGCCTTAAATATAAGGTTATAATGTCCCTAATTATTCATTCTCTCATTATGAATGTATTAATTTAATGTTCATGTCATTATTTGACTATAGAAAACCAATGATTATTTTTTTATGGAATTATTTATTCATATCTTATTCATGTTGTATTATGTTCATGATTTGTAAAGGCATGTGTTTTTAATTATTCACCATGCATAATGCTTATATTTTTTACTTCCTCAACTATATTTCATACACTTATTGAGTATTTAGTCTCACACATTTATTATTTTTTATTTTTCCTAGTATGTGAAGAAGTATATTATGAATGAACTACATGGATAACCATGGAGATATGGATTTTTTTTCAAATAAATGTATATCTTGTATTGTTGTTTAACATGTAATGTAGAAATTATATATGTATCATATTTCCAAATATTTTGATCTACTAGGTACTTCGTGATGCATATTCGTATTTTATATTCTAATATAATAAAATAAGGAACAGACTAATGGAAACTAGGGTCGGGTTGTGTCCTTATTTTTGGTATAAGGGGACATTTAGTAGAAATCATAGAAAAAAGATTTTGAAAATATTGATTAGGGAAAACCCCCCATATGATAATCATTGAGGATAAACATAAATGAAGATCCTGGAATTTTTGTAAGGAATATAATTTTTGGATCATCCTAGAAAATACATCCTTGTCTTCATAATACATGTGGATGTGGTTCTCGCATAGTATTACCGAGGAGTAACAACTCCAATGTGGAGTTTCGGGATTGACCTGGGGTATCTTTGTACATGAAAATGTGCCTTAATATGCACCTAGTTTAACACTCCCACGAGATATTCATAAGATAATTTACATTTTCTTTACAATACATTATGAAATATGTAATTATAAATTTTTACTCAAAGGAACCATATTTATGATTATGATATTTTCTATGTATATGATTTCAATTGATGCTATGTATTTTTCTTCATTGAGATTAAAAATGATGATTCATATCCTAATCTAGTGTATTTCATCAATTATAAATATTTCAAAGTATAAGGAATGGAATCAAAATGAATGGGTGTATCCCATGAATAGAAATTCCTATGATTCATGATAATGATTTTGGATCTGGTTCAACAACTAGTGTTGAAAAACATATAAGTATACTATGATAGAAAAATCATGTTGTGAAAATATAACATACATTTTTGGAGAATCTTGATCCCTAATGTGGAAAATATATCTTAGGCCACTTTATGTGAAAAAAAAACCTCCAACATTTAATTGGCGTATAAACCCATTTTTATTAGAGTAGTGGATAAGTTCGATATAGTATATATTTATAGCTTCAGGAAGTAATAAAAGTAAGTAGGTTGTCATGGAATTATATCATCTATTGGGAGTGGATAATCCATGAATGTAATTGATTAAAAACTAAATGGAATATAAAGAGAATTATAATATTTAATATATAAATTTTAAGTACTTTTTCCGATTAAAATATTTTTCAGGCTAACGACTATTTGATATGAAATAGAAATTCGTGAATTTGAGGCAGAAGGGAGATGATAGTGTTTCCATGTATGAAGAATAAATTTCAAGGCTGGGAAGGCCTACCACATAGTACATATTTAGTAGAAGGATAAATATTTATCTATTATTATATAGTTAAAAAAATTCCTCCCAAGGGCAATAGTCCCCGAAAATTTATCATCATATGAAGATGTAGTCTCATGTTCAATAAATGTATAAAGATAATTCACTACAACATGTGACTTCAAAGTAAATAATTTAAAGATGATTGATGTAGAAAATTATGGAAAACTAAAAAATAAAATGGGGTATAATGTAAGAGTTGACATTCTAATATATAGTAATTTTGGGAATAACCATTCTGGTACATTCTTGATCGGAATAGTTGTTTTTTACAAGAGTGAAGAAAAATTCAAATACTCTAATATTTTCAAGGGAATGAATGAATAATACAATTTTCAATGATATAATTAATAATATATGGTACATTATGCACATGAATTGTGTAATCGTCAAGGAAACATCCCCAAAATAAGGCCATTGGATCAAGACACAGCTTACGCAGTCACAACTACCGAGGTTGGAGTTCAAAACTATGTAATGTAAGGTACTTAAATTATTTCCTCAACCATAAAAAAATGCATTATTATATTTTATATATTCATATTATTTCACATATTCCCAATTTTTAATGAAAATTTGAAATTATAAATTTTAGTTAATAAGGGAGTTGTCATTCAAAACACCAAAGTGGTGTTTCATCGTAAGAATAATTTGTTAGGAAGTACCCATTAAGGAATATAAAAATGTTTTACCTTATTATTTAATTATCATAACCATGATTGAGTTTTATATAATCTCCGGAATGTATTGGTATTCAAATTATGATAGGAAAAATATATTTAATGATGAAGGAAGTTACCATTTTTGAGAAAGATGTGGAATCCTTAGCATTAGGGCAGAAACATCGCCATCTGATTATCATCTAGATCCACCCTAAATAGACATACAAAATTCAATTCACTGGGAGGATGGTCACATCATAACCATGAGTGAGTAAAGAAGTGTATAATTTTTTGATGTACCCATTACAGATGAATATATTGGTTTTTTATAGAGGATTTACTGAGACATCCTCTAGATTTAGAAGTTCAGTTGTCTAATTATTTTATACCATGTTTGAGAACTATATCAAAGAAGAATTATAGAATGGCCACTATAGAATAAGTAGAAATGTAGAAATAACTTCACAAATATATTGTTAAAGGATTTATTCCCCCATGTTTTTCTATATGGTGATCCCTTGTACTTTTCATTTAGAAAAATCATGGACAAATATGGATGTGAATTTACTAGAGGGAAATAGATTATATAACAATAACGAACATGTATTTATTACCTCACATTGATGATTTATTTTATCAACATTATAGATATGATTATTTTTCAATGAGTGTCCCATAATCTATATATTATTTGTTTCATGTGAGGGAAGACGATATTCCAAAGGCAACATTTTGTACTAGGTATGGGCATAATGAGTTTAAAATAATGAATTTTTGGTATTCTAATGAACCATCTGTTTTCATGGATATATATGGATAGAGTTTTCATGAAATATATTGAAGATATTATGGTTTTATTTATTGATGATATCTTGGTATACTCCAAAAGATATGAAGTTCATGAAAATCAGTCTCCCACTATTCGGATTACTCTTAGAAGAAAAGAATTATATAGAAAGTTTACAATGTGTGAGTTTTGGAATTAATATATTTCCTTTTTTGGACACATTATATCTATGGATGGAATATCTATTGGTACTGTGATGATAAAGTATATTCATGAATGGCCTACTCTATCAAAAATAACCAATGTTCATAGGTTTGTTGGTTTATCATGTTATTATCGACATTTGTTTCAGACATTCACTAGTTCGTCAACCTAAGTGACTATTTGTACTCATGATGGGGTTATGTTCATATGGAAAAAAGAATATGAGGACTATTTCAATGAATTATAGAGGATATCAGTGAATGTTCTGATCCTAACTCAACCATTGGGGAATAATGTGTTTTTAATGATAGTGTTATTCCTTATGCATCATGGAAGAAAAATATTAATGAAGAAAACAATCATACTCATAATCATAATGTATCTGTAGTGATATTTTCTAAAAAATATGGAAATTCTATCAATATGGTAAAATTAGTGAGATATATATAGATAATATGATTATGAAATGTATCTTCTCACAGAAATAACTAAACATGAGGAAAAGGCGATGGATCAAACTACTGATGGATTGTGATTGTTCCATAAACTAACACCCAACAATAGAAAATATAGTTGTTTATGTATTATGAAGAAAGACCATCGTGTTTTAATGAAAATGTGGATTTCAAGGAATTTTTTATTAATGGATATTTTAGAGAATTAAGTGGAATTTATCAATGTAGTTGTAACATAATTACTTTTTTAACTGGTTTCCCAACCATATTTATTGGAAATAATTTAAATTTATCCTCCTGATGATGAGATTCATAAAAAAATTGTGAAAAATTGGATGTTTCAAGACTTTTTATATGAGGATAGAATTTATATGTTTTGAAAGATGATTTCTTTTCAATCTATAACTGATATCAGATGGGATTTTTTGGAAGATCCAAATAGTTTAAATTTATCTATTCATTCTAGTATTGCTATAATTTATAGAGATATGATGGAATAGTTCTGGTGGGATAACATAAAGTGAAAAATTGCATATTATGTATCAATTTGTTTTTTCAGTAAACATGTGACAGTTTAATGAAAACATCTCTGAGGGTTCATGTAACCTATACCTATTTTTACATAGAAATCGGATGACATCATCATAATTTTGTCACCAGATAACCCAAAACTCCAAGAAGTCTTGAATAAATATGGGTAATTGTTGTTTGAAATACCAAATGAGAAAATATCCTCACTATAAGGGATAATTTTTCATTGTAGTTCCTCGTATAACTCTATATCAATGATGTTATGAAACATCATGGGGCACCTTTCCACTTGTATTAGGTCGTGAAACATGATTCACATCGATATTCTGGAAAATTCTCTATAAATATTTGGATGCTGAGCTTCTTTTGAGTATGTCATACAACCCAAAAACCGAAGGGAAATTAAAAATAATGATCCAAACATTCGTAGACAAGTTGAGATCATGATAACATCATTTTTACGGTATGAGGGATCAATAATTATATTTTTAGAGTTTTCTTTCTATAACTGTATACATTCTATCAATTATATGGCACAAAATGACGCATTGTATGGAAAGAGATGTCATACAACAACATCCTGGAATTAATCTTGTGAAATAAATGTTGTGGCTCTAGACCATTGGAAGTAAACAACAACAACTGTAAAGACTATTCAAACCCATATCAATGAAAATACAAGTATGCAAAACATTTATGCTGATAATCAAATTATGGAAATAAAATTACATGTAGGTGGTCATGTTTTTGTGAAGGTGTCTCCATGGAAGGAGGTTATAATATTTGGGAAGAATAAGAACCTAATACATAAGTATATTTATAAGGCCCCAGCCTTAAAACTTACTTAATCTTGAGTTATTAAAAGATTTCACATTGAGGATCATTTCAGGTTTAGAGTTTTAGAGAATTAGATCATAAATCATGAATTTCTTTCCACATTTAAACAAAGTGGTTATATAAAAGATAGTACTCGTTTTTCCCCATCAACGGAAACATATTTAAAATAAAACATGGATTATTCCTTGATACTTCCTTGACACTATCATCCTATAATGTACCTATCCCTTGACCTGTGAAAAACATTTCAAAAACTTGGTATGAGCATAAAAAGCTTAGTAAGGGATATAAAAATATGGAAAGGAAACATGAGTACATGTATACATAAGAATGAAATCATACTTTACCCATAAAACATATGTACTTTAACATACCACATAAAATCATGAATAAATCATAGAAATCATAAGACATAAAATAAACTTGAGGCATTCATAACATTCTTACGTAGGGAGTAACCCTCTTGGTTACATTTAGAATACCCATCACAGTATATTCCCTAAATCAATTCGGAGAAACTTTAACGTTTAACCCCGTCGTGTTACCCAATGCATTGGAGAGCTATATCGGGCTCACCCGCCCTTAGTTTTTCACGGAACCACCGATCTTTATAATAATTCTCATGAACCATAACATAATCGTATCACATAAAACATGAATAAAGGAAATATAACATTTCCACATTTCAATCACAAGATATCAATACAACACATTTATATAAAAACATTATGAAAACTATTTTCAATACCAAATTAAAAGAAAGGTAAAATATGGTATTTTTTTCTTCAAAAAAAGGTATGTCTTGTAGAGGAAGTCGATACTCAAATAATGGTCACGGGGGCGGGGAAGTCATTATCTCCGCATACATACGACAAAAACCTTTCCTTTTGTCGTTTAGAAAAAGATTCATATAAAGAAGATTTTTTTTGGATAAACATAAAAGTCAAAGGGGTTTATACACCGTATAAAATAAGGTTGTGTATAAAACAAAATATGCCTCAATGAATGGAGATTGAGACGAAGTCCCTTATAAAGACTGTATCCTTGTATTAAGGGTAAATCATTTACAAAATTATGTGTGACAAACTAATACAGAAAATATATGTGGATATTAAGTGTAAAACAATCAGATTTTATTCACACATATTCATATGACGACATATTCAAGGATTACAAGCTTATCCCAAGAATCAAAATTGGGTTAAGAAGTTCCCTTGCAAAAATTCGACAGCCTAACGACGTCACTTCAAAATTCAAAAAAAGAGTTGATGAGAGATAAAAAGGGTATCTCATCACTTGGACATAAAATTTACATCAATAAGGATATATAAGAACATATGCCAACATAATATTTTGTGAATTAAAAGACATAACAAAATAAGTCTTTTAAAAAAGGAGGGTGAAAGGTTCTCTTACCGACTTGGGTTACTCTCGAAACGTACACCCCATTGAAGAAGGGTCATAAAATGAATATGTAAATACCCATAAATGAAATTATATTACACAAAGAGTATAACAATGGGAAGTACATACACCCCTCAATGTAAATGGTGGCAAATGTAGCATAAATCTCACGGGACTAAAAGTGAGATGAAAAATCCCTCACGAAAACTCGGCAACCTAATGGTGCCACTTAAAACTTCCAAAAATGGATTGATGAGATCAAATAGGTTCTATCATAACATTACTATAAAATATACAGCAAGAGGAATATAAAATAACATCCCCCATCATAAAAAACAGGAGCTTAAAATAAGTGACATAAAGGAGAGTACTTAAAAAGAAAGAGAGAGGTTAGATCTCTTACGAAAATTCGGCAGCCTAACGGCGCCACTCAAAACTTCCAAAATGGATTGTTGAGAAAAAATAGGGTCTCTAATCATATGAACATAAGATTTAAAGTAGTAGTAATATAAAATAACATCCCAATCATAAGAAATATGAGCTTAAAAGGAATGACATAAAAGAGTGTACTTAAAAAGAAAGAGAGGAGTAGGATCACTTACCTCATGTACGACATGACTTGATCGTTATTTAATCTCCTGAATAATAAACTTGAGTTAATTTCTAATTTCTTAATAACCTTTTTCAAGTTCATTATTCCTTTTATACCTCTTATTACCATTTCATGAACACTATGTTATTATTTAAGTTAATAACAGTTGTTTTTACGATCATTGGTACTTGAGTCAAAAATAAACTCTTTATAATTACAAGTTGTTCATTTTGTAAGATATCCATTATATCCAGAATTATATTCACTATGTATATGTCATATATATCATATATATACAGTATATTCATACATTTATAATATTACATAACATTTAGAGGTAATTAATGTAATGCATCGTTCATGGAGACGGTAAGCCGTACATACGCATGAACGCTACTTCCATTTATTTTTCATATTTAATGGAATTAAAACATAATGATACATAATAGTATTTTAATTACAGTATGGTATCATATATAATATCATTAAATCTATCCTTTATATGTACCACATATGGTATTAACGAATCAAATCACTTTGAGGGGGCGGTAGTCCATACTTCCTAAAATGAAGATATCGCGTATACACATAATGGAATCCATAACGGTATGCCATAAATGAAACATAAAGATGCTTAAGTAAAACATAAACATATTATATATCATATATAAATATAGTGACATCTTAATGGACACCTTTGAAGGTGTTATATGAGTGTTGAACAATCATTGTTTCGTGAGGCATAAATTCGCCATCAACAAAAATAGTATGTTCTTTAACAATTTGGTGTAGGTGTGTGTATGTGTAGCTCGAATACTTCATATAAAAACATCCTAGTATATGGATGATACTGTTTTTGTTACAAAAGAAATTAATAAAAGTGTTTAGGGGGGTTGGAGAAGCAAAATAAAACATAAGAACACAAGAGAAGACACTACCTTTAAATCAGGTATCTCTCTTTGATTTGAGCTCAAAGGCTTCCTTGGAAAGGATTATTCCCAAAGTGAGGATTCAATGATGAATATAGGTATGTGCAGAGGAAAAATGGTCAGTGGTTGGCCAGGACAAAGGATTTGGAAGTGTGGGTAAAGAGGTAGAGGTGGGGGCCTTTTGTAAGAGGAGAGGAGGGGAACTCTTGGAAAGTAATGAAATGTTACTTTATTTTAAAATTAGTTTCGGATTTAAAAGGTCCCAAATTTAAATAATTCGATTATAAGGTGATAAGGGTTTTAAATACATCCATCCAATAGGTTTTTGACAAGTTTATGTTATTGTTTTAACATTATCATTTCATTTTATTTAGATCCTTTATTAATGAGGTATTCGCCGCATCATCATGGTGTCATAAATAATTTAATTTATTTAAGGTCTAAAATTTATAAAAAAAAATACCATGATGTAGGAAATCTTTTTAGCTTTCCAATGACTATTTATAGTCAAAATGATGACTTTTATAACCCCATTTAAAAATTGTTTTAGTAAAACAACTCATGTTTGTGTCATTTTAATTTTACCATTAAATAAAAAGATATTAATGTCATTTTCCTACCAAAGTGGCTCCATTGGATCCCCAAGTTGACCCATGGCTTTTATTGGTCGGCCATGACACATCCAATAAGGGTAATACATGTGTATAGGTATTGTCATTTTATTATAACATTATTTTTACCTTAAATTACACTAATTACCTCTAATCGTGATTAAAAACTTAAAAATTACTTATCACCAAAAAATTATTTTAATCTCATTGAACCACGTTTTACTTATTAATGACAACCATGTATGTCGGATTTTTAAAAATCAAATCACAGAAGTGGCAAAGTTTCATTTAAATGAAAAATCAGTTTTTTAAGTACCACTTAGTGGTTTCACTATTCATCAAAAATTGAAGTTTTCCAGAAAAATACCAAAAATTCACCCTAAGGTATATTTGATATTCTGAATTAAAAAATGATAAATATTTTAAAAAATTCAAAACATATAAGTTACATTAATTAATTTAATAATTAATTCCCGCTGTCAGGGTAAATAAAGTGTTTTTATGAAACAATAAGTATCAAAAGATTGACACTACTTTAAGTCCAATTTCAAGATGAAATTAATTCCAACAACCACTATTGGATTAAATGGTAAAAATATATTCAAATTTCACTTTAAAACCAATTAAAAAGATAATATAATCATATAAATAAATTATATTAAAAAGAGGTTTTGGATTAAAATACAACATTTTTCACTATTCATTAAAAAATGAACTTTATCAGAAAAATACCAAAAATGTACACAATGTAAATTTTGATGTCCCGATTCTATAAAAGAATTTTATTTTGTCATATATAACACATAAATTTGTCAAAAAGTGGATTTAAAAGAGGTTCTCCATCAAAAGGTGTTTAATCGACATTTTAAAGAATATTAGAATATTTAAGCTTAAAATTGGATTCATTCACATTTTAAGACTCTAAAATTTATTGGATAAAAGTAAAAATATTTGACAAACATATATAATCATTTTATAGTTAGTTCTGCTCATTCCCGCCATTACAACGACTAGGCGTTAACTACAATTTAAAATAATATTATTAGATTATTAGATTGCAACGTAAGATTCCCAAGAAACTCACTGTTGCATATTGGACACGCCATCGAGCATAGCGTCCCCTTTAAAGTAATATTAATATTTTATTCACAAATATGGATGAATGTGAAAATTTCATATTCTTTATTTACCTGGGGTGTTACATCCTTCCCCCCTTTTTTGGAATCGCGTCCTCGCAATTTTCAAATTGGGCTTGGAAACTTCATTGAAAATCCCACATCGGAACAAGAGTCAGTAAAACAATCACTTTAAAATAAATAAAGAGAAGTGAAAAGGTCATCTGAGTTAACCCATACTAAGATTCCAAGTATGAAAATATGGACATGGAGGAAAAAACAAAGGGTCGTGTTCTAATGGAGAGTGATAGTAAACATGTCTAGGAGAAAGTTAACCATAAGAAAATCACAAACTTATGATGGGTTAAACGGTATTCGATTCCCCAGTAGGAAAAGTTAACAGACAACATTTTTTTTAAGTTACTCTTCATTATGTAATTTATTTTTGAGATTAACTAAATCATAATGAAACATACTTACTTGTCACGTAAACTTTCAACTTTTACTAGATTCCTTAATCAAACTCATATTTTCTCCAAAAGACGAGTATTTAGGAAGACTTGTTCGTATTATGAGTACTATATTCAACTTCTTGAGAGTCACCTAATCCACAAAAGAGAACTATATATTTACCTTGTCTTTAGACAAAATCCAAAACCAGAATTCTTAGACTCAGATCAGATAATCCGAAAGTATAATCCTTTATAAAAATAAAATCTATTCTTAATCTCCAAAATATGCCAAAAAAGACCCAAAGTTCAATGAAGACCATTTGATAAACTATTGTCCATAAAATTCTTCAAAGCAAACCAAACTAAGATTGAAACCCAAATATTTGAAGGATTTAATCACATAGTCTTACAAGGTACAAATTAACTTTTATCTCCAAATAACATCAGTTGCTCTTAAATTCTCATATTGAAATGTAATTAACCTAAACACATATCCTCGATGATAGGTTAATCATTTCCATAGATAACCCAAAATAAACTTACTCTTGATTCCTAAAATCATATAACTAAAAATAATTAGTCAAACTAACCAGGGACTTCACGTAGTCTAGTGGTAGGTGATAAATACTAGTCACACTTTGGTTGTGGGATCGATTCCCGCATCTTTGTCCGACATGATGGTTTGTCACACGGTCTGCATGTTGTCCTTTTTCTAAAACTATATATTTCTTAAAAAATTCCCCAAAAGGAGATAAAATCTTCAAAAATAATCATAAAATATTTTAACATCAAGTTTATCTCATGCCTTTCATTTTCCATCATAATATATAATAACCCATAATTACCTCAAAAGTAAGGATCATATAAACCCTAATGGTTACCTTTATAATTATTACCTGAAATTCCACATCGATTGGTCATCTCGTACATGATGCATTATAGAACATACCAAGGTAAAAGTGGTTGATCATGACTCCATGATAGTTGGTTTAGAACAACCATGAGTTTCCTCATTGAATCCCCCATTTCATCCAGTCTCTTAATCAGAGAACCACCACAGTTTCCTTCAATCCTATTGTCACTTTGGTGCCTACTAGATCCATCCATTCACTAAAAACAGAAATGTCAGTGTGAGTATACCAAAAAAAAACCATCATGTACTAATGAGGAAAATAAACACAAAGATATACTTACTCATTCACTTTATCTAAAACTAGGACTCTTTCTGGAATCCTAACCATTATGGTAATGTCACTTATGCCTAGAGAATACCCTAACCTCTAAAGTTATCTAAACCGACCTCTGATAACAACTATAAGGCCCCAACCTTAAACCTTACATAACCTTGAGTTATAACAAGATTACACATTGAGGATCTTTTCAGGTTTAGAGTTTTAGAGAATTAGATCATAAATCATGAATTACATTCCACATTTAACCAAAGTGGATACATAAAAGATAGTACTCATTTTTCCCCATCAACAAAAACATATTTAAAATAAAACATGGATTCTTTCTTGACACTTCCTTGACACTGTCATCATATCATGTACCTTTCCCTTGACCTGTGAAAAACATTTCAAAAACTTGGGATGAGCATAAAAAACTGAGTGAGGGATATAAAAATATGGAAAGGAAACATGAGTACATGTATACAGAAGAATGAAATCATACATTACCCATAAAACATAAGCACTTTAACATACCCCATAAAATCATGAATAAATCATAGAAATCATAAGACATAAAGATAACATGAGGAATTCATAACATTCTTACATAGGGATTAACCCTCTTGGTTACGTTTGGAATACCCATCACAGTATATTCCCTAAATCTCTTCGGAGAAACCTTAAAGTTTAACCCCTTCGCATTACCCAATGCATTGGAGAGCTATATCGGGCTCACCCGCCCTTAATTTTTCATGGAACCACCAATCTTCATAATAATTCCCAAGAACCATAACATAATCGTATCACATAAAACATTCATAATGGAAACATAACATTTCCACTTTTCAATCACAAGATATCAATACAAAACATTGATATTAAAACATTATGAAAACCATTTTCAATACCAAAATAATAGAAAAGAAAAACATGCTATTTACTTTTCTTTAAAAAAAGGTATGGCTTGTAGAGGAAGCCGAAACTCAAATAATGGTCACGGTGGCGGAAAAGTCATTGTCGCCGCATACGTATGACAAAAACATTCCTTTTTGTGATTTAGTAAAACGCTTCGTATTAAGAAGATTCCTTTTGGATAAACGTAAAAGTCAAAGGGGTTGATACACCGTATAAATGAAGGTTGTGTATAAAACAAAATATTCCTCAATGAATGGAGATTGAGAGGAAGTCCCTTATAAAAAAGGTATCCTTGGATTAAGGATAAATCAATTACATAATAATGTGTGAAAAACTAATAAACCAAATATAAGTGGATATTAAGTGTAAAACAATCCAGATTTTATTCACACATATTCATAGAACAACATATTCAAGGAGTACAATCTTATCCCAAGAATCAAAATCGGGTTAAGAAGTTCCCTTGCAAAAATTTGACAGCCTAACGGCGCCACTTCAAAATTCAGAAAAAGAGTTGATGAGAGATAAAAATGGTATCTCATCACTTGGACATAAAATTTACATCAATAAGTATATAGAAGAACATATCCCAACATAATATTATGTGAATTAAAAGACATAACAAAATAAGTCTTTTAAAAAGAGGAGGGTGAAAGGTTCCCTTACCGACTTGGGTTACTTTCGAAATGTACACCCCATTGAAGAAGGGTAATAGAATGAATATGTAAATATACATAAATGAAATTATATTACACAAAGTGTATAATAATGGTATTTACATACACCACTCAAAGGAAATTGTGGCAAATGTATCATAAATCTCACGAGACTAAAAGTGAGATGAAAAATCTCTTACGAAAACTCGGCAGCCTAACGACGCCACATAAAACTTCCAAAAATGGATTGATGAGATCAAATAGGGTCTCTCATCATATTACAATAAAATTTACAGAAATAGGAATATAAAATAACATCCCCCATCATAACAAAGAGGTGCTTAAAATAAGTGACATAAAGGACAGTACTTAAAAAGAAAGAGAGGGGTTAGATCTCTTATGAAAATTCGGCAGCCTAACGGAGCCACTGAAAACATCCAAAATGGATTGATGAGAGAAAATAGGGTCTCTAATAATATTAACATAATATTTATAGTAGGATTAATATAAAATAACATCCCAATCAAAAGAAAGATATGCTTAAAAGGAATTACATAAAAGAGTGTACTTAAAAACAAAAAGAGAGGAGTAGGATCCCTTACCTCATGTCCGACATGACTCGATCGTTCTTTAATCTCCTGAATAATAAACTTGAGTTAATTTATACTTGCTTAAGAACCCTTTTCAGGTTCATTATTCCTTTTATACCAATTATTACCATGTCATGAACACTATGTTATTATTTAAGTTAATAACGGTCGTTTTAACGATCATTGGTACTTGAGTCAAAAATAAACTCTTTATAATTACAAGTTGTTCATGTGGTTTGATATCCATTATATCCAGAATTATATTAATGATTTAGATATCATATATATCATATATATCCATTATATGAATGCATTTATAATATTACATAACATTTAGAGGTAAGAAATTAAATGCACCGTTCATGGAGACGGTAAGCCATACGTACGCATGAACGCTACTTCCAATTCTATTTCATATTTAATGGAATTAAAACATAATGATACATAATAGTATTTTAATTCCAGTATGGTATCATATATAATATCATTAAATATATCATTTATACGTACCACATATGGTATTAACGAATCAAATCACTTTGAGGGGGCGGTAGTCCGCACTTCCTAAAATGAAGATATCACGTATACCCATAATGGAAGCCATAAAGGTATGCCATAAATGAAAAATACAGAAGCTTAAGTAAAACATAAACATGTTATATATCATATATAAATATAGTGACATCTTAATGGCCACCTTTTAAGGTGTTATATGAGTGTTGAACAATCATCGTTTCGTGAGGCAAAAATTCCCCATCCACAGAAACAACATGTTCTTTAACCATTGGATGTAGGTGTGTGTATGTGTACCTTGAATCCTTTTTATAACAACATACTAGTATATATATGATACTTTTTTTGATACAAAAGAAGTGAATAAAATTTTTTAGGGGGGTTGGAGAAGCAAAATAAAACATAAGAACACAAGAGAAGACACTACCTTTAAATCGGGTATCTCTCTTTGATTTGAGCTCAAAGGCTTCCTTGGAAAGGATTCTGACCAAAGTGAGGATTCAATGATGAAGATAGGGATGTGGAGAGACAAAATGGGCTGGGTTCGGCCGAGCCAAAGGCTTTGGAAGTGTGGGTAAAGAGGTAGAGGTTGGGGCCTTTTATAAGAGGAGGGGAGGGGCACTCTTGGGAAGTAAAGAAATGTTACTTTATTTTAAAATGAGTTTCGGATTTAAAAGGTCCCACATTGAAATAATTTGAGTATAAGGTGATAAGGGTTCGAAATCCACCCATACAATAGGTTTTTTACTACTTTATGTTATATTTTTAAAATTATCTTTTCATTTTATTTAAATCCTTTATTAATGAGGTAATCGCTGCATGATCATGGTGTCAAAAATAATTTCTTTTATTTAAGGTCTAAAAATTATAAAAAAACTACTATGATGTAGGATAATCGTTTTAGATTTCCAATGACTATTTATAGTAAAAAATATGACTTGTATAACCCCATTTAAAAATTATTTTAGTAAAACAACTCATGTTTGTGTCATTTTAATTTTAACATTAAATAAAAAGATATTAATGTCATTTTCCTACCAAAGTGGCTCCATGGGGTCCCCAAGTTGACTCATGGCTTATCTTGGTCGGCCATGACACATCCAATAAGGGTAGGGCATGTGTCTAGGTATTTTCATTTTATTATAACATTATTTTTACCTTAAATTACACTAATTACCTCTAATCGTGATTAAAAACTTAAAAGTTACTATTCACCAAAAAATTATTTTAATATCATTGAACCACATTTTACTTCTTAATGACAACCATGTATGTCGGATTTTAGAAAATCAAATCACAGAAGTGGAAAAGATTCATTTAACTGAAAAATTAGTTTTTTAAGTACCACTTAGTGGTTTCACTATTCCTCAAAAATTGATGTTTTCCAGAAAAATACCAAAAATTCACGCTAAGCTATATTTGATATTCCTAATTAAAAAATGATGTATATTTTAAAAAATTCAAAACATATAAGTTATATTAATTAATTTATTAACTAATTCCCGCTGTCAGAGCAAATAGCGTGTTTTTATGAAACAATAAGTATCAAAAGATTGACACTAGTTTAAGTCCAATTTCAAGATGAAATTAATTCCAATGACCACTATTGAATTAAATGGTAAAAATATATTTTAATTTCACTTTTAAACCAATTCAAAAGATAATCTAATCATATAAATAAATTATACTAAAAAGAGGTTTTGAATTAAAATACAACATTTTTCACTATTCATTAAAAAATAAACTTTATCGGAAAAATACCAAAAATTTACAGAAAGTAAATTTTGATGTCCCAATTCTAAAAAAGAATTTTATTTTGTCATATATAACACATAAAATTGTCAAAAGTGGATTTAAAAGAGGTTCGCCATCAAAAGGTGGTTAATCAACCTTTTCATGTATATTAGAATATTTACGCTTAAAATTGGATTCGTTCACATTTTTAGCCTCTAACATTTATTGGATAAAAGTAAAAATATTTGACAAACATGTATAATCATTTTATAGTTAGTTCCTTTCATTCCCTCCATTACAACGACTAGGCATTAACTACAATTTAAAATAATATTATTTTATTATTAGATTGCAACGTAAGATTCCCATGAAACTCGTTGTTGCGTATTGAGCACACCATCAAGCATAGCGTACCCTTTAAAGTAATATTAATATTTTATTCACAAATATGGATGAATGTGAAAATGTCATATTCTCTATTTACCTGGGGTGTTACAATATTAGACATTTTGAAATACTAGAGAGAATTAGAGTTGTTACATATCATTTATAAATTCCACCTAGCCTTCATACTATAAAAAATGTCTTCTATGTCCCATTTTTGAGAATGTACATGAAAGACCCAACACCCATCCTCACATATAAGGGTATAAAATTGAAACATGAACTATCTTACTATGAAGAGCCTATTTGGATTCAGGAAACTAATGAACATGTGTAAAATAATCGGACAACTCTACTAGAAATGATACATTGGAAAAACCATAAATATAAAGAGGCAAGATAAGAGTCTAAGTAATATATGATGAATAACTACCCAAGTATTTTTATGAGGAAAGATTCTATGAATTTAAAGGAAAATTTTTTTATAAGGAGGAGATAATGAAACCATTATGAGAATTTATGAGTAAATATAATATTGAATGCATGAAATAATGAGTCTCTACAAAACATTAAATTATTATACTCATTAAAGTAATAATAATTTTTCCACCAATGTGATTCAAATTTCTAAAAACTGACAAACATAGTTGTGTTTAGTACGATATTTTGTGTCTGATAAGGGGAATAAAATGTTTGGTGAATAGTCACATACACTTATGAATAGTAATATACATAGAAAAATGATTCTAAGGAATATTTTATCATATTATTAATTTATTTTTGTAAGGTTATAAGATAAATATTTATTGATTAATTTTTTTGGTGATTGAAAAGAAAAAATAGTTTTATAGTTGTTATTTTTTAAAATATATGAATTTATTTTGAATATTGAAATTCGATAATTTCCAAAATATGCTAAATAAATGAATTTCAATATCATTCTCATGTAATGGATGTGGAATATGACCATTTTTTCGAACTCACTTTAAATTATTAATATTATTGGTCACATTAATTTTCAATATTGGTTGTATTTGAATAAATAATAAAATAATCTGTGAAATTAGGGGAAACCCCTCATCCCCTCTTATATAAAACCCCACTTCACTCCTTGTTCTCTTAACTCCTCTCATGTCTTGTGAATAATCTATTTTTTACTAAAATATCTTCTCAAGATAATCCCTACATAAAACATCACATAGTCTCTTAAATAATCCAGGTCCTCTACCCTAGTGAGGCTCTCATGGAAGATAAATTCAAGAGGTAAATTTCTATATTCATTTCTTTTATTTTCATTCAAGTTCAATTCATCCTTTTTCATTCCACACCTCCCCTCATAAAAATGATTTTATGCTTATTTTAACATACAATTACTCAATTATTTTTTTGATAATGTAATAATTCATCATCATCTCTTTGTCCCCATACTTTTATAATTAATATGGAAACACTGTCTAAGAAGTGTTAATTTATCACATTCAAGGACCACATGTTTTAAATTACTATTTCCATCATCAACTCAGGGAAAGAAAAAAATTATTGATTAAAAAAAATAATAGTATATGTAATATGTTCAACTAAACTTTATGGAATCATTTTTTACTCATGGTATAAATAATAAATCAAAATTAGTTCGTGGTGATCCGAAATAAGCCACCAAATTTATCCAAGAATTTATCATTTTAATTTTCTATATTGATTCATCCAATACCAAAATATAAAAGAGATTTATATGATAATTTTAAAATATTTATTATCATTAATAACTCATAATTTTTTTTCATTTTCTATTTTACATGATGTTCCATACTCATATACAAATGAAGAGATCGTGAAAACTAAGGAAACATGCACTCACAAACGATGATATTGAATCTCTAAACCCAAAAAATTTCCATAAATGAACATAATAATATTATATTAAATTACATAAACGTCTAATATTTTCTTAAATAATTTATTAATATGTATGATTTCATATTCGGGTATCCAAGGTTCAATGGAAGAACATATCAGGATATAGGGTAAGTGATTTCTACACAAACCGCTATTTTCATTCGAGTTACACTCATTATTTACAAACCTCCAAAAAAAATTATTTATTATAATTAAATCTACATAATTTATGTGTTAATGTTTTATATATGTGTAACAACTATAATTTCACATTCACTTAAGTGGAGTTATATGTTTTTTAATGGGTCCTTCATAAATTCTTCTAGAAATACAAGCCTGATTCAAAGGAATTTCTAAAATACATAAATATATTAAAGGAACCAGTGTAATATGTTTTTGAAAAAACAATATTTCTAAAATTAATAATTTTATTCTGAAAATACTTTATTATTTCACTTCTTTATTTGTTCAATTATTTCTCCAAAATAATCTCTTCTTTTCAATGTAAAAAGTGTATTTATCTCAAAAGTTACATGATGGTTTTATAAAGGGAATCATAATCTATTTAAAAAGACTTGTTGATTAATATTATTGTAGGGAATAATATTTTATGATATCATATTCCATATTTAATTTAATATTTTTTTATTAGTTTGATTTTGTATGTGCTATCTTAAAATCATTGACCAATTTACTCTGAAGGGTTTGTGTTTATGCTTATTGTTCGAGGAATGTTATTTACAGTTCATATCGTAGTTTAAATATAAATTTATATGTTGTTTATGATTATAATCATTCATATTAGAATTGAATTGGACTAATTAATTTTTGGTTGGGGCCCTCTATTACCCTTTGGTGCATTGTTATGACTTATGAGGAAAACTATAGTCTTAGCACGAGGGCTTGAAACTATGGTCATTTATGGTTTTCACAGGAGGCCTTGAAGGTATAGTCATGATGACCCCCATTATTTATTCCATAATTATTTATCTATTAATTGATAGTTCATGTGTATATTAGACTACTGGAATAACCATGATTATGTTTTATTGTGGGATTATTTATTCACCTCTTATTCATTCCATATTATGTTCCCGATTTTTTAAATGAATATGTTTTTAGTATATCAACATGTATAATGTTTATGTTTATGATATCATCTTTGTATTGATTACCCTTATAGAGTATTGGAGATAGCCCATTTTTTATGTTCTATTTAATTAAGCATGTGAAGAATTATATTATGAATGAATTATAGAGATAAATTAGGAAATATGGATGTTTTCAAAGTAATTCATATATATATATATATATTTTCAAATTGTAATTTTTTTTTCTTATTTATGTATCTTCCATCCAAATCAACTAAACAACAATGTACATTGGGATACATATTACTTATTTAAATGAAAATGTATTAAAATACAGTATCATGTCTTGGTAACTGGGGATAGGTCCTTACATACAAGATTATTTAATCATATATTCACATATATATAATATTGTTATTTAAAATGAATCACATCACATCGACGAGGTGGTAGTCCATACATCCACAAATGATGCTATAATGTTTTTATTATATTAATGGGTCACATAAAAAAATGATATATTATATTTCCATTAATCTTATAATGTCTTAAATATCATATATATTATAAATATTTCTCAGATTTATCATTAATATCTTAATTAATACATCAATGTAATGTGTGAATGTATCACATCACATTGAGGGGGTTGTTGTCCACACGTCAACAAACAATGTTATTATATTTTCAAAAAACATAAATAATGATGGTATATGTTATATAAAATTTAATTAACTATGAGAACAACATAAATATCATATACATATTATAAAAATCGTTTTTCCATCATAAGGGCCAACTATGAGAGGTTGTTAGGGAAAAATGAATGACTTCATTTCATGAGGCGGTAGTTCACTATACACGAATGGAAATATCATTTCCCGTATGATGGAAGTGTGTTAAAGTTCATGTATAAACATAAAACAAAAAAATAAATTTATTTTGTATAATTCATTTTGTATATTTGCATGTAATAAGAAAAATTGAATGTATGGGTAGTGAAAAAAATACAGGTTTAACAATGTTATATATTTTTCAGGTAATGTTTATTGGTTTGAAAAATGGTAATATTGGATGGCCTTACTATGAATGTGGGGAATCATGGTTAAGGGTTGGGATTTTGGGATAATATTTGGTTATATGGTTTATTATTCAAATTGGATTGTAATGTATAAATAATGGGATTGTTGAATTCATTATATAGTGGAGGAGGAGTGACATTCTTGTAAATCTCCAAAGTTAAATTCTATTGAGAGGTCTCCCATAACACTAAAGCCTACATAATATAATAATAATGGATTAAATAAGAATTTTTTCCATAAACAAAAAACAAAAACACCAATATAAACATATTTTATCATTTTTATCATCATTATTTATGTTTTAATTTATTAAAATTTTAGTTTCTATTTTAGTAAATAGTTTTCTATCCATTATAATTTAAATATAATATATAATATATATTGATATTTTTTAGAAGATTATAAATAATGATTTATAAATAATAATTATAGTTTATAAAATATTAATATCATTTGTGTTGGAAATTAAATTTAATAGAAGCGCATGTAACACATAGAAACGCTACTTTAACCTGAACTGTGAATACAATGTTTTAACTATCTATGGCATTATATGTAAATTATGAATGATCATTTGGAACATGAATAGATCATATTTATTATTTAATTACACAAAATAATCACATAGTAGAAGATAATAATAATAATTATTTTTTAATCAATTTATAAAATATCAGTATTTGTAAAATAACATTAATGTATATTTTAACATTATATATTAATTAAATTTTAAAAAATATTGAAAATATATATTTAATTAAAATATATCTAGGATAATTATATTTATTATGATATATATATATATAATAATACCACATAATAATAAAATAAATTTATATTTTGTTAATGTTCTAATACAATTTATTTTATTTTATTACTAAAAAGTATTCCTTTCATCACCATTTCTTAAGAGTTTATTATAAATAATAAATCTCTAAACTATATAGTCAAATTAATTTTTTTTTAAACTCATTTATATTAAATAATATTTATTGTTACTGAATCTATATATCTTTCCCCCACACAAAATATTTATAGTGATTACAACTAAGGAAGATACATTTTTTCTCCTAATGAATACTTATCTTATTATATATGTCTCATTCATGAACATGAATCCGAATAAATAATAAAATTTATACCATTAGTGGATATTGGTGAAATATGGAAATGAAATTATTTTTTTAATAGACTCTATCTCAAATGGTACATAATGATTATGGTTTAGTCCCTTGTTATTATTTATTTAACATTAATTGTTGTAATTATTTTTAATTACCTTCACTATTTGTTTGTGTAAAAACGATATTGATATTATAAGAATAAAAATTAACAAAAAAATATAATTTTTCATAGAAATTTATAATCATTTAATTCATATAAGTGAAAAATTTATATTTAAATATACTCTCATAGAAGTGGTGAGAAAGGATATTTTTATAGTGAAAATGTTCAAAACACCGTTATGTATTTACTTCGAACTTAAATTTTAATGTGATTCATATTACCAAAAAATTATAAATATATATAATTGATCTTATTTGACATTAAATAATCTTTAAAATATAATTTTAAATTAAATTTTAATTAAATAAAAGTGTAGTTTCCAAATAAAATGCAATATTTTCACTATTCTCAAAAGAATAATCTTCTCAAAAAATATTAACAATTCAATGTATCATAATTTTCATTTGCGTTTAACAAAAAATGAAGTAAAATTTTTACTGTAAAATTATAAATGTTTCATAATTAGATTTAAAATAGGTCATCCATTAAAATAATGTTATACTAAATTTAAAAAATATACATCTTTGTATGATTAAAATTTCAATTATTATTATTTTAATCCTTCAAAATTTAATGGTTGATTGTAAAATCATTTTATAAAAAATAAGTGAATTAAGAAAATATTACTGAATATGTGAAAAATTATTTATTTACAAATCCAACTAAAATTAGAATATTTTTTGTGTATAGTGTTTAACCTTAGATACAACAGTTTTAAATTTTATACCATAAAAAACAAAATTCATAAATAAGTAGAAGAATGACATGAAAAAATTGTGTCGAGGATAATGCTTGGGAATATGAATAATTTATTTAGAATTTTTCTTTCATTTATCCTCAATCAAATTACTAGAATTATAATTTATAGAAATATCAATCCAAGTCAAAAATTCTACATATTAGGGAATTAATTTCACAATATTTTAATATTAGAAATAATCATTAATTAAAATGTTTTATTGTTTTCAGAAATTCATATTTTCAGTTTTTTATTACTGGTCACTCAAAAAGTCTATTTTCAAAGGATTGAAATTGACGAATCAATTCTAGAAAGAATTTAATTGAAATAAATTTTTTCAATAATAATGAATAAGAAAATATATTAAAACCTCAATAATTATTAACAGTATAGAAACCCATGAAGAAATATATTTTTTTCAAAATTTATGATTTTATCTATCCAATCATCTTACCCTAAAATATTTATCTAGAAAAATTATCTTGAATTTATTTTTATAAAAATTAATAATATTAAAAATGTGATGAATTATAAATGATAAATGAACTCTTCCCTGAAAAAGATCCCTTCTCCCAGATCTTGACATCACTCATTCACCTTGTTCTCACATTCCATCCATCTCCATCATGTACAAAAATGTGTATTGAATATTACGATAGAGACATCCTAGTTTCTCTAGTTTTCCACCTTTTTTCATTATTTTTCACATCAATGAAAATGTTGGGGTCACTTATTGGAGGTCATTTCCATTGTAAACCAGTCACATATCTATTTAAATTTCATAAATAATCATGTTCATCAATTACTCTAACAGTTGGAAAAGTATCTCTGATAGTGAACTAATAAATATACCAATTTTTATCCCCTTATGTTATTCATTACAATCAGACTGAACTGATGTGTCGTTCAATGATTTTTGACAACTTCAATCAAAACTGTAAACACAATATCAATCTAGTGGGACAAAAATGTTCAAAAATATATAACTTCCATCACACATTACTTAAATAGATATAAATAATCTTTAATAAATATGTCAAACACTTGGAAACCACTAAAATAAAATTTATTTATATTTCTCGTGAAGAAGTGTTACTTAATAATTGAACTAACATGAGTATGTAATTACGAAGATCAAAACTCCTCTCAAAAATATGATTCTGATTTTACAATAATGAAAATAATACCATAAAATTATTACTTAATATTAGAATAATTAAAAAGGGATTATATTCTTACAAATAGACCCAGAAAACCCCAAAATTTTTTCATTCATCAATATGCATGCTAGTGTGGATATCAAACCACAATCCACTAAATTGACTATTGAGCTCCATCAGATTCAAACTAGATCTGTAATCCTTGATTTTTGGTGTTAAATCTCATGAAACAATAAAAATATTTGAATGTATAACAACATGGATTCCTCATATAGTTCACTATATTAGATGATCAATTGACTATCTTCAAGAATCATTGAGCTCATATATTTAATAGACATCTTCCACTTAGTCGGCTAACAATACTATGAAATAATTCCTTGTGAGATAGACTTTTTTTTAGACATGGATCATCATGGCCCCTCTTTATTTTCTAAGAATAAATATTATCAAATATCATAACAAGTTTCCAATATATTCAATCATCATCATAGAAGAATAATCATCTTGATCCGTCGATATTCATTCTTTATTCATCATAGTTTTCTCACCATTACTCTCTTAATTCTACTACCAAGAAAATATGCAAAAAACAATAAATAGCCAGTGGAGAGAGATAATTAATCTCAATAGAGACACTTCCATGA